>OZ007572.1:11480656-11868156 GCA_963931925.1 Onchidella celtica
TGGAGGAACAAAAAATGCAAGCCAATGCACTTACATAAAGGACAAATAATTGGGGGGGGGGGGGTAGATCTTGAAACTTTACGCCCCCCCCCCCACACACACACAAATCAGTCTCTTTCAGCCCCCCCCCCCAACCCTCCCGCTCGTTCTTTTCATACCTTTAACGTGACTTTGCTTTCACACTTACCCTCTTACAAATGATTACTATATGAAAGCAAACTTGTATAACTGCTTATGAAAGGTCTCTCCGTATGACTTAATTCAGTGGCGGCACCTGGAGGGGTCATGGATGACTTAACATTTCTGGGGTCGTCGTCCCGTCAAACTTCATTTCATCCACATCGTCATAAAAGCTACAAATTTCAATAAACTGCAGCAACAACGTGAAAAAAAAAAAAAAAACCCAACCAAATAACTCATTATTCTACGCTCTTTGGCCGACTGAACACAACCTAATAGAAAATGGTAGAAATTTTTATACCTGCGGCATGGTTGTCGGTTCGAGAGTATGATTACGTGATTAGTTTGGACTTTATGTTTACGTCTGTATTTTAGGAAGTTTCGCTGGTCCTGGCATTTACACCTCACTTTTCTTCTTCTTGCTTTGATTTTTTACTTTTCTTGTCCTTGTTTCTGTGTGTTTTTGTGGTAGGGATTAGTTTCTTTTAGAATTTTGCCCGGGCAGCGGCCTTGTTCTGCCTGCTCTTCTCGACTTACAACTGCCAAGGTATCTTCAACGTGCGCAACGTGGCCCTCCGAGTTTTCCCTCCTTATCCGAGAAGACTAGGTACCATAGGATCAGGGACCGGATTTTTTTCCAACCCCCCAAAAAAACGTTCCAACATGCCTGCACCGACCGGGGATCGAACCCGGTACCTTCGGCATGAGAGGCGAGCAGCTTGCCTCTGGACCGCCGTGTCGGCCCATATATTAATATTGATATTGCGTCCTTTTATACCAATTCAGACATCATCAAGTTTGCCTCCTTGGGGAAGATTTGCCCCAAGTTGGGAAGCCTTGGAGTAGAAGGTGGAGGATTTGGGCGCGGGGGAAACTAGTGTAAAGAGGGATGTAGTCACGAGTTACCCCCCCCCCCACCCCTCTTTCTAACCACCGCACGTGACATCAGAAGTAGCACGTGGTCGGGTAACTGTACACCCCCTCAAAAATGGCTGACTCGGCATGTATCGAATGCCAAGTATTCTTATTTGGCATTTCCATTTGTGCAGGCGAACTTATGACTCCGCTACTTTGTTTCAGTCCGATTCCACAGTGCATATTATTATGTACATATAACCATTCTGCACGGTTATCGGTTTCACAATTCAAAAACTCATAGCAGGATGCAATGGACCACACATTTTATCACAAAACATGTATCTGCACACCGGTTTAAAACAAACGGATACTATCAGTCAGTAGTCGGCTTCGACGAAAACATCCACCATCCCTCTAATAACGACAACAAAAATGTATCGCTGTCACAATAACAGCAGAGAGACAGACAGATCGCCATTTTGTCTACTTCTTACCATAGAAAAATGAGCGTCTCATCAAAGTGATAGAAAACCTCGTGATTTTGTTTGCTTCCTTAGTACTGAATAAACATTCCGTTATTGTGTTTTTTAATAATAGTGTTTTCCAATTTGGCATTTTACGACATTTTTCCCTCAATTAATAGAATTAAGAAGCGACGTTTTTTTGTTCAATAAAACCAAATGAACGCCATTTTATGTTGGATCACAAAGGCCTGGGGCAAAAACGAAAGAAATGGTTTCTTGTTTCTTGTTTTTTTTGTCCAAAGCTTGAATATGAGATTTTTCTTGTGCATGTTTTGAATTGGCCGCTAGGCCTTGTTTTCGAACCCAATAAACCCAGTTCTATTTTGGACCACAAAGGCCTGGGGCAAAAACGAAATAAAAGGGTTTCGATGTTTACGAAACTTGTCAACCTATGAGGGAAAAATGGCCGACACTATCGCGCCAACATTATGCCATAATAACATGTGTCTCACCAGCGCTTCTCCTTATCAAATTGCTTTCAACGCTGGCCATACCGACATATCAGTGGCCAGCACACTGGCTGACATGACAGTATGTGCGGTCATCCTCGTTCCTTCTTGACCAGCAAACCTCTCGCTCAGTATTTCTCAAAGACCCTATCATAAGCGCCCGCCAAGCATTCACCTACTTACAATTTATTCTTATAGATCAGGGATGGCCAAACCGCGGCTCTTTGACCTTCAATATGCGGCTCATGGAAATATGTTAGCCGAGCTCTCTTTTCATCACTGTTAATATAAAAGATAAATAAGAAAAAAAACAACAAGCATTATAATAATTATTTACTGGGTATGAACTGAGACCCCACTAGTTTCAAACGTAAGTTTCATTATTCATGGTTATAAAGGTATTCACAAGAATTTAAATCTTAATTTTAATGCTAAATCTGAGTAAGGCATTTGCTCTTAAGTGTTGTTAAAGAAATTTCAGGTCTGCCAGAGCAAGTGTACATTTTGTTCATTATCTTGTGGCTCTCGAACATCTGAAGTTTATACTATGTGGCTTTTACACTAACCAAGTTTGGCCAACCCTCTTTTAGACCAGCAAACAAACAAAAACACAACAAACATTCATATCTGCCACCACCACCCCACCCTCCTTCAACCTCCATCCGTTCCCAGCCACAGCTCCGCCAGGCAGACTGTCTGGGGAGAAAAGGTTTTAAGTCAACAAACACCGCTACTTGTGTAAGACGCCACTTTGAAACAAAACACAAAACAAAACCAAAAAATACACCAGTTTCATAAGCTGAAGTTTTTTTTTTTTTTTTTACGTAAGCGGCAGGTCGTGCACAACGGGGAGGGGGGGGGGAACTCGGTCACAACATACATGGCCGTCTCGGGGCTGTTCTTCCTGCCCCGCGGGGAGGGGGGGGCGGAGGGGAGGAGGATGAGAGACGGACAATCATGCCCATCCAGGTTGCATAACAAAAATACCAGAAGTCCACAGTGCTGAACTGAATATTGGACTTGGAATATGTAGCACTCTCTCTCTCTTCTCAAGCATACAATCTATCTTCCTCATTCTGATATTGTGATGTATTCAAAAGTCATGGAGATTCCTAGCCCATGATCAACAGCAAAGACCTGACAACGGTATCTAGATAATTTGATTCTGTGTCGTTCTTAGTGACACCATAATATTTACACATAAAATTGTTGCAAGTCCTGGACTTGTGTGATGAAACTGCTTACTAAAGCAGAAAAGATCAATGTCAGCCAAATGCGATTAATTTCAACACTCCGTGCCAACCAGGCAGCTGGAGCCGAAGAGTAAATCATACTGTACACATTTCAACATCAGGCCGCCCATGGCTCATAAAATTGACATGAAAACGATATTCAGTTTCGTATTTCTGAAACGCATTTTGGAAACTTTTCAAAGTTTACAGTAACGGCATAATTAAATGGTGAACATGAAAATTCTATACTACAATGTTGACTAGTGGATAGAATTAATATCATCGATGACTATTGGCCTGATTCAGCCACTTTACATCTGTAATTTCGCAAGTTCAAACGCGTCGCATCCGGTCGAAAGCAGGTCATAATTGCAGTCTCGGTAAAAATGAATTTATTAACTTTTGCAGCAGGCAGACAGGTCATTTTCCCACTGACCCAAAACAAAGAAAACATTCACTCAAAACTCTGCACCTTCCCTTGCGGAGAGTACCATAGTAAGCCCGGAAGCGTGTTTGCCGATTGCAGTACAGACCAGCAAATTCAGGAGCGGGACAGCAACAGATCCCCAAACACAGGTCCTCGGCTAAAGGATTTCTCGACCTATCGAACACTGCCATGGGTACTGCAACCCCTGGACTGTGCACCCTAACCCTAAAATGACTGAACGTCACCGTAAATCCCTGGGATGTGGGTGTGTTGCCGCCCCGCTCCTGAATTTGCTGGTCTGCACTGCAATCGGCAAACACGCAGCCCGGAACGGCACAGTCAGCTGCTTGCAGACAAGAAAATGCTCACCAGAATTTCTTATATTTCCTTGGTAAATCCGGGAAGAACCTGTCATACAAAGCCAAGTCAGGCATAGTGACAGTGACAGTCAGCTCCTGCCATCATTTCTTCGGTGAAAATCATGGTGAAAATGTTGCTGGCAGCAACTGGCTGTGACGTTCTGGGCTTCTCATGATAAACCACTTAATTAGACGAAGCCCATTCTGTTCTTAACCAGACGAAAGCAGTTCTATTCCTCACCAGACAGAACCAATTCAATTTCTTGACTAGACGAAAGCATTATTGACTTTCCTGACTTTCCTGACTTTCTCTTGGTTGGCTGGCCATTTCACTAAATGAGAGCAACAAAAATATTTATTTGCACGATGACCTCTTCTTTTCGGCAAACGGAAGAATCCCTGCGTTTTCCATACCTTTTTTTTTCCCAGTGGACCACAAATGTGGCAGACTATTTTGGTGGCACAGAACCCAAATTTGAGGGAAACAGACTTTACTGTAAGTAAATACCGACATGAGGTGTAGAAGTTTGAGGGGTAGAATTTGTTGATTAACAATCTTTAACGTATCTTTTCTTTCCGACGAGAAAAAGTGTTTAAAAGACACTTGTAGCAAAATTAACTAGATTTTGAATGAACCCAATGAACTCAGGTCCCATGCATGGTTGATCTACGGAAATACGAACCATTATTGCAAATAATGTTGATATTCTTTGATGGGAATCGTGCTTGACCGCTTAAAAAAGAAAAAAAAGGTCCCTGTCAAGTTGCCGAGAAACATGTCCATTAACAATCAAGTACACATAAAAAAATAACATTCGTGGAAATAAAAACAAATTATAATTATCATTTACCAATTGCTTTTTCTTTTTAAAGTAGTCCCAAAGTGGCCCGTATCGTGTCGCGCGGCCGGACGCGCCATAAAACCCAAACTCAAACATTGTATTTCACTACAGTTTTCTTAGAAGTTTGCAGAAAGAGTTCCCACGAGGGCGTTTGAACAATGTCAAATGATGAGAAAAGATCAACAAACGCCGCTGCCACAGTTAGAATCATAAATTTCTTTATAACGGCCCACCATATATTATTTCTTATTTGGTGTTTATTCAATGATTGTAATGTGTGTCATTGTGAAGTATTTCCTCCTGCCTATGTCTTTCATCTTGCCCACTTTTACCACATTACCTCTACGCAAGGAAATTGAGTTTTTTAAAACATGGATGAAAAAAACAACAAAAAAAAAAGATTGTTAAACACTCTGTTTAGTAATGAATAGATTTTACCATGATCATTCTAAACCGTCGCTGAAAAGTTAGAAAACGGTACTTGTGAAGTCACAACCCGAGACATAGACTACCGAGACGAACCATTCCTTCTTTCACTCACTACAAGTCCACAAATAGCGCGCGTATAAATACGTTTAGTACTACTTTTTTTCGTTCAATTATGAAGGGGTATGGTGCGAATTGTTGCACTGTTGACATCGATGATACGCCAATTTCTCTCGGTATCGGTCAGTCAGAACTAAACAAACCCCATATAATTTCAGAAACTTTTAGAGTTTTGGCTTCCTGTCTTCTGACGCTTATTTTTGAACATGTTCAAAACTAAATTTGACAGCATCGACTTTCAAGTACACTTCTAGTGGTTTTATAATCTTCCCAAAAAACGCCTGGAGGCCACCAGAAACCAGCAAGGACATTCCTAGCAAACGTGCAATTGTCCCTTTCTGCCAGCAGATAAGAAAAAAAACGACCCCCCCCCCTTCCCCCAACAACCTGTACTTGACCTGCTTTGTTCCCGTCACATGACAAAATTAACTCACGTGATATGGAAAGGCTGAATGGAATGGGGGCCGTGGGGGCGCTAGGGGCTAGGAAGGGTGAATGCACGGGGTCATGGTTTTGACATATCACCCCCCCCCCAACCCCCAACCCCTTCCACACACACATACACACACACAACATGGCTGTCGTGTTACGGGAAAGTTACGGGAAAAGACGGTATAATGTCAAACCATATCAAATTCACGTTTTAGCATTATTTGATAGAAGAATAAAACGTGTGTATCTTTCTAACTGAGTTATAATTAAAATTTTTATGCGACTAACAGTTTCTTTTAAATATCACAGAATGGAAATTAAAAACTGATTAAAGTCAAAATGTTTCTTGCGTCTCCTGTCAAGTTCTGGTTTTCGCATTTTCGGTGTTTTTTCATCAAACGGCAAATGGAAGTCAACACTGCCCTGCAGCCACACTCGTGATCCCCAGACTTGTTTGTACCTGATTCGACCAAACCCCACGACTCCTCCCCTTTTTTTTAAATTCACACACACACACATAGTCTATAGCCAGACTGTCGACCAGACGTCTGGGATTATGAAACATTCGTTGTATTTTCCCACGGACAACACAGGAGGCACGCGAGTTCACCCAGCGGGAGGAGAAAACGTATTATTGCTTGTCCCCGGGCACGTCTCTCTCTCTCTTTCTCTCCCAGTCTCCTATTCTTCCGCCTTCTCTTTCTCTTTCACTCTCCCATTCTCCCTCAATGTTCCCTCTCCTATTCCCCGCCATCTCTTACCTTCCCTCTCCCTTCTCTTACCCTCTTTCATACCCCCTCCCTCCCATTTCCTCTTCCTTATCCACCATCCCCTTCTTCTATTCCGCCTCCCTAGTTCTCCCTATCTTATTCCCCTTTCCTGTCTTTTGTTCTCCTTCTTACCCTTCCAGACTGTATACCTCTTTACCAGGTTTCACCCCATCTCACTCACCCACCCCTCTCTCTCTCTCTCTCTCTCTCTCTTCGCCCTTGCCTTTCTCTTGCCGCGATACCGACATGTGATTTCTTGAACTCCAATAGTATTACTAATACTATTAGTGCCAATGCCGTAATGGGCTCCCAATATCTGATCAAGAATCACAAACACTGTAGTTGAAACGTTCGAGTTATAACTGCTGATCTATTAACAACACAGACAAACCTCAGCCCGCGTAAACTGCTGGCAAATCAGATAGACAGGTGATAAACATGTTTATTCATCCCGGGAATTTGAACCCGCAACTTCTTCCATTGGATAAGGAAGCTTTCATCACTGGACCATAAAACTTTGGACCACAAACCTCTAGTTTGAGACTCCTACCTAGGAAGGGCGGGAAGCGCTCCGGGTAATGCCAGGGACTAGTACAGTTGCATGTTACTTATTCGAACTTCCAATGGACTCACTTTGATATAACATGAAGGATCCATATGTTTTATGTATATTTGATTTCTTACTTTTTAAAATTAGATCTACTCATCTCGCATATTTTGAGGTTATCGGTGGGTGTGGGATGGACGCGAGAGACAAAGATACGCATAAAAAGGTCCATTTTGTGAACTACATACTCAAGAAGACACGCCCCTTATTGATAGTCAGACATCAGTATATCACGCCAAACCCTCACAACTTCTCTCAACTAATTAGGTTTTAACCCTGCTGGAGCCGACCTTGCATGTTTGAAATACACCATGAGTCCTGGTACCTAAATCTTCTCCATTTGGAACACTTCGTAAATCCATCAACAAAATACGTTTTCGTGATCAACATTCCTATTTTTTGCCTTCAACTGACCACTTTAAATTGGTTTTGCAAGATTCAGAACTTTTGGCTCTGCCTGGTTACTACATGTTTAAAGTCTCAGTCTTCACGCCAGGTAAGTTCATGCCACAGAAGAAATCTCATACAAATCCATTTTCATGCAGAAGCGAAGTGACCAGGAAACTGGTGAATAGTCAGACCTACTGCCAGTTTGCATTTACAACGCTGTACCGAATGCTTGAACATTCTGAGCGACAAAGTTAAGTCTTGTTCGAAGGTGGCATTTAGTAGCGCAAGAAAAATCAGAAGTCGTATATATTTTAATGGAGTATAAAGGGGACACTTTCATACACAGCTTTGTTCTCCATGGTTCAGTCAGTGAAGCCCGCATTCCATTTTAGACTCAGTTTTTAAGAGTGCACGAGGCTTTTCACTGAAAAACAAAAACTTGCCTCGTGTCATTACATAGAAATCGAATTTCACCTCGGCCGAAATGAACCTCTCCTTCTCTGAAAAACAAGAAATACCTCTAGGAAATTAAAAACAAAACCAAAAAAAAACAACACTGAAATGTTTTGCTAGTATTTGCTCTTTCATATTCCATGGCTTCACAACCCACACCACCACTCAAAGCTGCTAAGATGTGCACATTTTTTAACTTGATTTGTTATTTCACTTGACATGTATAAAGTGCATGTTTGTGAAATGTGACTCTCGACATTTCCAAATTTTAATACATTTTAATCTTGAACATAGTGCAAACCGCCTGAAAGACAAAGGTAGATAATTCCTTACAACTTACAGCCCTGCAATATTTATTAGAGTTATCGTTCTTAAGCCATCCACTTGCTTTGGACGAACCGTTCAGTGGTGTTTTTCTATGGGACGAACCAATAATATGCACACTGTTTTAACGACTCGCATCTCGTCCGACAGTACTCAACGTCATTTCTATGAAGGTGGGACGCAGAGGGAAGGAGGTAGGGAGGAGATGAGAGGAGAGAAGAACAGACTGACTGATTGAGTCGCTGTCCATCTCCCTTACTGGCGTATCAACCATTTTCTCACTTTACAGAAGGCATTTCAAAGGTTTGGTCACTTTTATTATTCTTGGATGTGACAAAAACCTTCTTGCTTATAACTTCAAAGCTATTAATGATATCGATACGTCACTTTAGGAGAATTATCAATCTTACCATGAGCAATGATAAGATAGTCACAACTCAAAACCATCAACAGCATTGACACGCCAGTACAGTATAATGAGATGGAGAAACATCCCGGAAGAAAATTAATGTTGATACTTGCACCTACGTCCCCGAAGTTCTTTGCGCCAGGGGTGCGTATTTGAAAGCCTTTTGTGACTCCAGAGCTGGAGAGCTCCTCCCCAAATACTCTTAACAACAGCCTTGATTAATTATCCTTTCAGATATTCTTTTTGTTCTCTTCCTGTTTTATGGTTGAAAGGGTCAGAGGCGGGGTTAGGGATTCGTTAAAATTTAGGATTGAGGATAAGGACGGGTTTAGGGATAGGTACGTATACGTACGTGACCCTAGCGCAAAACGCTTAGGGTACGTATGTACAAAGTAAAAGTAACAACAGTTTCCTACCGAATGACTGACTGATTTGTTTTTTCTACAGGGTATCAGCTCGATACCGCAATACCTCGATGAAGGCCAGATAGTTCGTGCTTCGTGGTAATTGTAACGCTAAGCCTCAACCACTAGTTCCATCTGAATAACCATAGATATAATTATTGCTACACTCATGTTTTTATTGGCAAACACAAAATATTGGTCACGAATGGATCCCCTCGACGCCTAAAAATGCCGGATTCATACAAAACAAGCTGCACAAGGCGGGCGTTGACCTTAAAGTTCAAAGGAGCGTGCAACAAACATCTCCGTGTTCACTTGTTCCATCTGAATAACTATAGGTAAATTGCTACACTCGTGTTTTTATTGGTAAACACAAAATATTGGTCACGAATGGATCCCCCGACGCCTAAAAAAATCTAGGATTCATAAATAACTGCGCCGGGTGGGCGTCGACCTTAAACAGAGCCTGTGAAATTACATTCCTGTGTCAATCACGCGTTTTTTTTTTGTTTTTTTTTGGTATATCTCGGAATCTGGAAAGCCCTGACATGATAACATCCACCGACCGCCATTTTCACAGTAAATGAAAATGTCAATAACGATAGGGGTTGGGAATAATCCACCGATGATTTCCTGTTGACAAAGGCAAGTCGACCGCATCAATAACACTGGTTTTGGACTGCCCGGCTCATTATTGAATGCATGAGGAGTTATGGAAAGGGTCAGTCGTGCGCGCCGACAATTTCCGGGAAACCCCATTGTGAACACCTGTCCACGTGTGGTGATCCCTGCATGCATCCCTAGTAAATCAGTATTGATGTGCGTCATTATTATTGCACTGACCTTATTAATATTTTATTTCCTTTTCATTTTTAAGATGTAGAAGTGATTTCCCCACTGTCACAAGACATGCCCTTACAGCACTTACCCCTCTCCGATTGGGTGGCTGATTTTAAATTAAAAAGAAAAATACATAACCAAAAAAGTAAAACAAAATAATTAAAAAATGCCCTAATAATATTTTTTTTTGAATGAAATTTAGAGAATTTGAGCACTAGATTTTCCAGTACCGACCAAGACTCCCTACCCCTTCCCCACTAGAAACGAAACTAAATAAATTTTCATCTATAAAGAACGTCGAACTTGAAATGTCGTGTCTCTTTGTATTTCATAGCGCGTACACGTGTATTTTCATTATCTCACTGTCAGATTTGGAATATTACCGCTCCTTTGGAATGGCTGTACTTGTCTCACCTCTGAGTGTAACAAGTGTAACATCGGGGGAGGGAAAAGAAATGTGCCAATTAAGAGACGAATAAATATGCTTTTAATTAGTGTGAACAATCTCACTATTCTTCGTGGATCTTTTGCAGATTGGTACTGGATTAATGTGCGTGTGCACGAGAGTAAGCGCCCTTGTACGTCCCTCTGGTGAGACTGCCACTTCAGTTTAAAACGAGAGGTTTGCTACAGTACTGAGCGCAACGTAACTAAGTTGTAGCTCGTTGGAAGTTCAAATTCTTTCAAAAATAAATGTGTTTCAAGTCTTTTTTTTTTGTCTTTTTCTTTTCTTGTTCAGCCAGACTTAAGATGTGTTCTCACGTGACCCATAATACTTTAAATTTTTGTTGTTGTTGTTATTGTTCAGATGTTGAAGTGTGGCAACAACAACAACACGTCACGTGTGTCCTCATGCCAAGGCCATGCCCCCCCCCCCCACACACACACAAACAGCCAGAACGCAAACAAACTGTACATTACAAAGAAACTTTCATTAAGCAGCAATCCGTCACCATGGAAACGAAGGCTCTATTTGATTATTTCCCTAAATTAACCTTCCTCAAATCTTCCTCACTGTGCCATTGTGATGTTTCCACTTTCTCTCACTAACTTTCTTCTGACACCAGCCGTGATCGGCACGGCACAAACACACTAAATAATCGACTATCTCTCTTCTATAAGTTATAACGAACGATATCTGTATTGCTTATATATATACAATAATTATTAATTCATTCAATAATAATAGGAACATAGGTCATACAATTTCATGTGAATTTCGATGGAATGAAGTTGATGCAAATCAGTACATGATAATTAAAAGGCTTCGTAATATTCAATTCCTAGCACATTTTATAAAACACATGGGTGCATTCAGCATAAGGAAACCTCTCCTTTAGGGGTGTACGGCGCTATCTGGGCACTGGTTCTTCCTCTCTACTCTGGCTTGACTGCGCAGTTAGATCAACAGGTATCGGCAGGTACCAATAGGTCGGGAAACAAAGAAGCCACGATGTCGTTAATCAAAGGACAAGAAGTTGAGAAGCCAAGAAGGTGTTGTTCTTCCTCCTCACTCAGCAACAGCTCAAATGCCGACAAGATACCAAAGATACCACGCTCTGACAAAGGATGTTTGCGGGTTCCCTGACTCTCCCCACTCACAAGACTAGTACGAAGTTACAGTTGCAGTGGTGGTCTCCTCTTCGGCACGAAGCTGGTGAGTGCTCTGAGCGGTCTGAAGTTGGAAGGAGCGTTCGGGGATTTATACCCAGTCGGGTAGCGTCCCAAGACGCTCACCGAGTGTACATTAGTTATCCTAATAGCCACCCCCGTCGACTCCACGTCAAATACTATTGAAGCATCTCTACCCCCCCCCCCCCCCAGCAATTCCCAGGTGATCTGATCGTCAAGTACGGCGGTCAGGTAAACACTACCCTTTTCGGGTGTCAACGCTTTCCGTTGCATCCCGTACTTTCCCCCTCTGGCCTACAATAACTCTGTCTCCCCGCCGTCAACTATCTTCCCACGCTATTTATACCTTGCCAATCTGTGACCCTGTTACAGCCATAAAACCCCCTATCAGCGTCATTTTGGAGATGTAATAAATGACAGAGATATGAAAAAATATGCTAATTAACCGTGCAATTACTGTGCTCGTTGCCCATAGCAAACCTATAAAATATCAGCTGCCACAGAAATAAGATGCCTAACTGCTGACCAGGAACATGTTCCACATTTATGTGTGATTCGTAAGTTTCCTCTGTTATGTCCGTCATCAGCATTATTATCACATCATTATCCTCCATTACATAATGTAACAGGCGGGGAAATCAATACGCCCAGATCTACAGCATGGGCGAATCTGAGTACTGAAATGTTGAACAACGAGTACCATAGAGTGCCCGCATTGTACTAACCACGATCTAGAGCTAGAGCAGCCCAGAGATGGGTCCACAAACGCTATAATTATACATTCAATATTAATGATTCGCCCGGACGACGTATCGTATCTACCGACTGAATCATTAGTGAAATGATAGTCCATGATCGCCATTACACGTCAATAATGTTCATGTTGTTCTGTACTGTTCATTTTATAATTTATATACTCGTATCTCCCCGTTTCAATAAGGTGGTGCCGTCTTCTTTTTACATTTGATTCAATAACCTTTACAAAGAACGGCTACATTTTTCTTTCTTGTCACATCATAACCGATTATTACAATGCACTCGACTACAGTTCCAACATGACCACACAAGCCCTTCGATTCCTCTGCGCAACCATCAAATTAGGGAGAAAAATTGCACCTAAGAAATGATCTATCCTGTCAATAATGGTTCGGTTATGTAAGTACAGGCCGGCCTTCAGCCCTTAGATTTCCCTGTCGCGTGCACGTACCTGGTACATCAAACACAAAGGGTTAGATGGGGACATTCATGAACTCCTTTATCTGATTATTTACTTGGGTGTCTTCATTAGGCGGTGCAGAATGCCAGCTAAGAGATTGCTCCGGTTCCATGATATTCTATCCCCCTCCACCCCCTTTCTTATCATCACCACATCCTCCCTTTCCCCGAGAAACTGATTGAAATAATTATGATTGGCCAATTTCTGGAAAACAACAAAGGAGTGCACGGGGAATAGGGGAGCTGGGGGTGGGGTTGGGGAAGGGAACACGACTGCCAGCGGATCAAATAAAACGAAAGTTTCAAGGTGTGATAAAACTAATAACAGAAAGAAAACACACCTAAACACACATACACACCTTCAGACACTGAGAGATAGATAGATAGATACATAGAGAGAGAGAGAGAGAAGATAGATAGTTAGAGAGAGAGAGAGAGAGAGATAGAGAGAGAGAGAGAGAGAGAGAGAGAGAGAGAGAGAGAGTGAGAGAGAGAGAGAGAGAGAGAGAGAGAGAGAGAGAGAGAGAGAGAGAGAGAATCTGCGACCGCACGTACTTTGTTATTCCCTTTCTAATTCTGAGATTTTATCATAACGTTTCTCTATTGTTTGTAACATGGGGCTTTGCAATATACAACTGGTGGGGGGGGGGGGGGGTCGGGTCATATTTCAACTTGTTACCGAAGATCTCCAATCTAGAAGATATGTATGCAGTTGTCGCTCACTGAGTGTGCAGGGCATTTGAGCATATCTTCATTTGTCTTCCAGTCAACGAACTATGACTTCAACACTGTCTTACCTTAACTTCAAGTCATTTGTATTTCAGAAATAGTCAAAAATGAAACTGTCATGTTTAATTGAAAATTCAGTATTGACAACTTTTGGAACTCGTTAGTTTGCATAGTGAAAGTCGCAAAAGGGCAACTTTTTCCAGCTAATCTAATATATATAAATATAAATAACCACATGGCTAACAACGCAACTAATGAGGCTGAACTCGTCTTGTCTAATTAAGAAACGCTGTTCGTATACCTAAGGGTAGGACAAAGTTTAACGACCGCTCCAACCTATTTCCAATGCGGCCCCCCGTAACCACGGGACGCGTGGCCGTTTCCATGGCAACTCGCTCTTTCACTGTAGCCTTTAGACAACAACATAAACAACGTCAGCGACAACAATCTCCAGCTTATCCACATTATATCTCATGATTGATTCATTCACATACAACAACAACAACATCATCATACATGCCCTCCCGCCCTGCATCCTCTACATGTATTACAGGGGGCGGCAACCTTTCAGAGAAGAAAAGCCATATTCGAGATTTTCGATAGAGTTCAACTTTTGAGTCATCCTCAATGCGCATGCAAGTATACATACCAGTAATGTTCTTTCTCATTAAAAAAAAATTCCTTTAACAGCAGTTAGGAAGCGGGAAAAAGCCACAGAGGAGAGCTAAACCGCTGTTTGCCAACCCCTGCTGTGTTCTAATCATTCTGCATCTCTTCTCTGTCACTGTCTATCTCATTAAGACTGTCTGTTTTGAACTTCTGATCAAATTAAATACATTGCAAATTCACAGACGGGACACAATACATATTCAAACAACACAAAAAAAAACAACTCGTGCATATGCAAACAAATCGAATGATTTCCATTTTCTGAGATAAGACAGTCCAAATATCCCATCACCAAAATTACTTTCAGATCTCCAACGAAAGTAAATGCAAACAGAAACATCGGGAAGACAGAGCTCTGACAAAACTGATCAGAGAAAAGATGAGGCATTTAGACGCCTAGGTAGTGCTCAGAACAGTACAAGTGAAAGAAAAGATGATCTCTGAGTTGTGTCGCGTAGAACAAGACGAAATGTGGCACAGTGATGATCTGTAGCATGAGATGCTCCACATGTTTGACCATCACGGTTGGGGTCATCTTCTGAAGTGACCTGAAATCCCTTGGCCAATAGTAAACAATCTTTTTCTTCAACCTTGTGAAAAACCCGGGCTGGATCGATAAACATAATCAATACCCTCAATCGAACCTCATTTCCGTCCGTCAAACTGCACACAATGTTGAGTATCTGATGAGGATTGCGCACATTACCACGTCAGCATTTTATTATTAATTACACCTGGGGCCAGCACACTCAAATGACTCGTAAGTACATCTTACTACGCAGTTTCCTACATAATGGCCGTGCAAGGAGGAGCTGGAAAAGCTAGAAGTTAAGAACATTAAACTGAACTGTACGTGTATTATATTTCATTTAATGCACCAACAGGCTGGGAAGCTCGGTTTATCCTGCGGTATATCTTGCAGGGGAATATCACAAATATATAATTCATGCAACGACAAGATATCAGATAATACTAAAATTCATGTGGTAACTTTCACTGGAATTAATAGATTCACTACGCCCATCCCCTCCCCCACCCCTTCCCCAATTTCCTGAATTATTCATTGCCAATGTTTATATCTGCCGGGCTTATATGAGACTTGCTTTGAGCCATTTCATAATTACACCTGCCACAAAAACAACTATGTAATCAGAGGAGAAAAGAAAAGAAAGAAAAATGACAGTGTCTAATTGCTTTTTGCTGTAGATGTTATCCTGATTATTTCAGCCAGTGCCGGTTGCATAAAACTTATTTTGATAGCAATCTTGTTTTTGAACAGTCAGCTAGCTGATTTTAACATGCCCCCCCCCCCTGTCTCCACTCCCACCAAACTTCCTCCACTGGTTTATACTGGTAGGGAGGTGTGGTGGTGGTGGTGCTATAACGCTCCTCTCCCGCCCACCCCCTCCTCAAACTGAATACGGCAGGAGATTATCATGTGTTACATAATTCATTCTGTACTAACAGATCTGTAGAGAAAACTTTCGGCCATAGACAGCGTTTTTCACGCCGCAATTTACCTTTACACCTACACATTTCCCAAAGAATGTTGTTACCTGTACCTACGTCCCCCAAACTTTTTGCGCTAAGGGTACATATTTTAAAGCCTTTTGTGACTCCAGAGCTAGAGTCATGGTACTCCTAACATGAGCTTTCATTGATTATTCTTTCAGATGTTCTTTTTGTTTGTCTTTTGGGGGGGGGGGGGGGTTGCAAAGGTAAGGCGCAGGGTTGGGATTCGATAAGATTTATGGTTGAGGATAAGGACGGGGTTAGGGAAAGGTACGCATGCGTGGGCGCCCCTAGCGTAAAACAGTTGGGGGGTGCGTACCTACTTGTAACAACAGCCTTTCCCAAAAACTTCCGACGTCCAGCAGTTGTTTCAGTCTTACCACTGCCATACACCAAACTCCCAATATTTCAGTCACCAACTTCTCTGATATCAAATAAAATATTTCGGTCCCATGCGCATCATGAAGTCAGACCAAATGTCCAGGTCCCAAACACTCTCCGACATGACATCATTATTACAGTTCAGTCCCCAAACCTCGCCAAACATAAAAACAACTTGTTGCAGTTTCAAGGACTTCCCGGCAACAAAACAAACGTTTGTTCCCCAGAACACATACAGAGTGGTCGTCAAGCACATGCTTCGATAACTGTAGTATCTGTGTCTCTCTTAAATGGTTATCACCGAGCATTCTTTGATCTGCCAAAACAGCAATTCTCAACAATGCAATAACAGTCTCTTGAATCAAAACGACCCATGGATTTCTGCACTAAATAAACCCATGAAACCAAGATAACGACCCCCAGAAAGTGTAAGACCTGCCAGTATATCGTTGTGTGTGTGTGTGTGTGTGTGTGTGTTTGCCGGTGTGGTGACCCGCTTGGAGCGATTTTGTCTTCGAGGTATTGTGTTTTATTTTTTCTTTCCATGAAAGAGAGACGGGGTGAGGGTGGGGGTGCAGTTGCCTGGGAAAAAAACAAAACAAAACAGACAATACACATTAAAAAAAGTCGCCAAATTCAAATTTACAACAATATCAGCCACCAGGTACCTGAGCTTTCTAACTAGCAAAAGTGTACTTGAGACAGACATTTAATCATCATTAGCTAAGCTTTACGATATTAGGTTTTACGATAAGAATTGCACAACTTGTTGGAGATATCAAAATTTGCGTTCCTTTATCCGCACACAGCTCACTATCCCTCCCACACCAAATCCATTCTTAGGCTCAGCGCCTAGATTTTAATTTATTCACACAAACTTTCACCAATTTGACAATAAAACTAAAACGTGGGCAACAATGATCGATTCTTCCCAACTGTCACAAGACCATTCATTAACCTGAACACATTAATGACATCCACTTTTCAAACAATAACTTCAAACATGATGACGTGATAGTGGGGACAGGAGCACGGAACAAAACAACAGTTTATGTGGACCAGCTCAAGTCTTGTAGACGCCCACTCTTAAGTCACACAGTCTAGTTAACCACAAAATAAGTAGGGCAGCGTTTTAGCCGAGCAATTGCATACTTAATAAGTAATGCTCTGGCGGACAAGGAAACTCGGTTTATCCTTAAATTATAATTATCTTAATATGTGTCGACATCAAAAATGATTTATGTAACGACAAGAAATGATTTAAAAAAAAAAAATGCTATTTTCGCCAAAATTTCTCATTTAAATACTCTTGTGTCCACAATGGTCTTTATCGCAATAAACAACAATGGCGACTGACTGCTCTGGCTCGTTCACATTCATGTCATTGGGGTCATCCATGAAGTACGTACTTTCGGAGGAGATGGGGAATTCGCCCCCCAACATAATGAGGGGAGGGGGGGGGGGCGTTTAAAAAAAAAAAGAGAGGTGGAGACAGAGAGAGAGAGACACACACACAAAGACAGAGAGAGAAGAACAGACAGAGACCGAGAGGGACGAGAGGAGGCAGGGAGAGACAGACAGACAGACAGACAGACACAGGCAGACAGACAGATAGAAACAGAGAAGGACAGAAAGAGAGAGAGAGAGAGACAGATGACTGTGAGTAAACTGTCACACCCAAGTCGTGACCTCTCAATCGTGACCTTCTTTGTCCCAAAATAATCCTGGTCTCTTTCAACTCGTGACTTAGAAGACGTAGACAATAGACAATTGATTATCAACACGAGTGACAATCTTCAAGTCTCAAACATTGTATTTGTTGCACCTGTCTTATCGTATTGTGACTTCAGATCTTCTACTCTGACACTTTAGTAATGGCTGGCCCAAAGTTTGCTTTACTCTGACTGGTGTCTTCATTTAGACCACAGCGAGGCCGAGAACTTACGCCTGTATGATCGGTGCTACTATATATAGAAATTTGTGTCATCACCTGCGCCCTTGCGGGGGGTGGACACCCATGAACCCATTGCTTGAAGAACATGCTTTATCATTTCCATAACCAGTATTACGGTACCTCTATACTTCTGGTCTTACTTTACTACACAAATCACCGCTTAAGCCCAGTGTGATTCTACATGAAGGAATAATAACATAATCCGCGGGCTCTGAACCTTTCTCGTCCCATTTATCCCGGGCAAGTTTGTAAAGCAAATTTACTCCCAATCTTTTTACCCCACTAATTTGAAAATAATAAAAATAAATTAATTTACAACCAAAAAAAACAACAACACCAAAAACAAATCCAGAATCAGCAAATTCACCCCCCCCCCCCCAACGCTAAATTTCTCCCCCGTGCCCTGGGCTGGGAACCCCTCACACATCCAACATAGCCGACAATAGTCAATAGTCAGATGTACAGAATGACATACACACGATCATACGCCCATGAATGGTATAAAACAATGAAACCGTCTCTCTGTCTATTCTCATTTCCTCTGGACATATTTATTTTTATCTCCCTCATCTTTTCCCTCTCATTGGAGCTGACGATTCTGTCAGTTTGCAGAGACCATGTTTTGGTGGAGTGGATGACGTGGCACTCAAACATTACAACTTCAACACTCTTGCTACTTGACATCCAACATTGCTATTGCCAATAACCTATACAACAACGGAATATCAACGTATCAAAACAAGGATCTTGAATTACTGAACATTTTGATTTTACGAGGACACAGCCGCCGTGCACGTGAATGCAGTCAACACGTTAGTCACAACTGACATGACAATAACTACCCCATGATCTGCTCTTTCGCCACATGACGCCAGTGGGCGGTTCACTGAACTACATTTATGAAAACAATGATTACACAAATAGTTTTGCTCGTCAAGTGGCGAACAGGACTGGTCTGTAAGTGTTTTGAGGTCGCCAGCCGTGGTGGTTGTCATTCAGTATTACGGTACCTCTATACTTCTGGTATAGTAGCACCGATCATACAGGCGTAAGTTCTCGGCCTCGCTGTGGTCTAAATGAAGACAGGCTCCATCATGGTATCAGTGGGCGTGCACCTGTCGGTGCAAATGGCCAGGGCGGAGGAGGTTTCATCTAACCCAACGGCCACATGCTAGGGCACAATGTGACCCTCAGTATTTGAGTCCTCCATATTGGCCCCCGGTAGCGGTGTGGTCATAGGCTTGTTTGCCTAAATCACAGACGAAGAATTGAGCAAACTTCCCGGACGCAGCTTCGAAGCTGGCGGCAGCAGGCCAGTGGTTGATTGATAGGGCAGATGGCAATATACCGTCACTCTGGCCTGGATATCGTGACACAGAGC
Organism: Onchidella celtica; assembly: GCA_963931925.1. Classification (NCBI taxonomy): domain Eukaryota; kingdom Metazoa; phylum Mollusca; class Gastropoda; order Systellommatophora; family Onchidiidae; genus Onchidella; species Onchidella celtica. Next base: position 11,500,176 of record OZ007572.1, read on the forward strand.
ATCCACCAGTATTGGTGTTCTTTGGTTTGGGTCTTTCACCCTAGTCAGTTGGGACTGCGAGGCTGTGGAGTAGCCTACAGGCGGCCGGTCAGGCAATATGACTGTCCCTCTGGCATCCTCCTGCACCTGGATACATTTCCAGTCGTCTTGACCTTGTCTTGCCACTTGGATAAGTTGTGTCCAGGCGAGAGAGTGAGTCTGATGTTTGCGCAGCTCTTTTTCACTAAAAACAAACTCTTTGCGCCAGTCTTAACACTCACCTCGTCTTCTTTCATCTTTGCGTTCGTCTTCTTTCCTCTCAAAATTCCAACGGCGATGGGCGAGTGCGGTGGCAGCAGGTTTGGATAGACTGGAAGCTGTTAGCACAGACCTACACGTTGGTGGCTGTGGGCTATGGTCGCTTCATCGTCGATTGAAGTGGAGGCGTGGGGAGGCAGCACCCACAGTAGCTGAGCAGCCTTATTTAAGGATAGCACTGCTCACCTCAACTGAGGAAGGGGCTAGAAAAGGTGCCCTAAAGAAAGCCCACTTCACATCACCCTGACTGGTATACCGCGACCAGTGGGGATCCCTTTTTGCGGTCGAAACAAAAAGAAATTCAGCTTACTCAGGCTAGGAGCCTGGAATATCCGCACACTACAGGACAACTCAAACAACCCGGAAAGACGCACTGCACTTATTGCCATTGAGCTCAGCAGGTACAACCTGGACATAGTGGCACTCAGTGAGACCAGACTCCCTGATAGTGGCCAACTCAAAGAGCTCAGTGGTGGATACACCTTCTTCTGGAAAGGCAAGGGTGCAGTCGAACCGAGACAGCATGGTGTTGGGTTTGCAATTAAAAATGACCTTGTCAGAAACTTGCAGTCCATGCCAATTGAAATAAATGACAGGCTAATGGCACTCAGGATCCCAGTTGGGAAAAGCCAGTCAGCCACCCTCATTAGCGCATATGCGCCCACCATGACAAACCCAGATGAAGCCAAAGACAAGTTCTATTCTGATCTAGAATCTGTCATATGCTCTGTCCCGGCAGCTGATAAGCTGATTCTCTTGGGGGACTTCAATGCTAGGGTTGGCTCAGAAATCTCAGCGTGGCCAAATGTTTTGGGCCCTCATGGAGTTGGTTCATGCAATAACAATGGGTTGCGCTTACTTATTTTGTGCGCTGAATTTGGCCTGTTCATTACCAACACAAATTTTAGTCTCCCCGTGAGAAACAGAACGTCATGGATGCATCCCCGCTCAAAGCATTGGCATCTCATAGACTATGTCATTGTGAGGAAGACTGACAGAAAGGATGTCCTTGTAACAAAGGCGATGTGTGGTGCCGAGTGTGGAACTGACCACAGACTCATTGTCTGCAAGCTCAGACTAACATTGAGGCGCAATAGACGCCCTCAAGGGAAAGCGCCACCTAAACGCCTAAATGTTTCAAAACTCTGCTCAGCTGAGAAACAGAGCGAGCTCTCCTCAGAACTCTCCTCAAAATTGGATTGCGTGACTTTTGACCCTGAGAACATTGAACAGAGCTGGACTGACCTAAATACGACTGTACACTCTTGCGCTAGCAGCACAGTTGGTTTTCCTGTCCGCAAGCACCAGGACTGGTTCAATGATAATGATAATGAAATCAAAGTGCTCATCAAAGAAAAAAATAGTCTCATCCAAGCTCACTGCAGTGACCCCTCTTCCACAGCAAAAGCTGATGCACTGCGTGCATGTAAGGGTGTACTCCAGAAGAAGCTGAGGAAAATGAAAAATGACTGGCTAGAAGAGCGAGTAAGAGAAACTCAGAAATATGCCGACACAAACAACACTAGAAAGTTCTTTGAGAGCCTCCGAGCTGTGTTTGGACCATCCCGCTCTGGCACTACGCCACTTCTTGCGTCAGATGGTTCAACACGCATTGTTGAATTGAATGCCATAATTCAGCGTTGGGCAGAACATTTCGGAGGTGTGCTAAATCGGCCATCAAATATAAATACTGAGTCCATTGACCGCCTCCCTCAGACTCCTATTAATGCAGCTCTTGCCAAGCCATTCACAGCAAATGAGACCCGGACTGCCACAAATCAGATGTCCTTTAACAAATCACCAGGCGTGGATTCAATTCCTGCTGAGGTGTATGCCTTCGGTGGAGAAAAGCTTATTGAAAGGCTGACCGAGTTGTTCAATCATATGTTGAAAGCAGGGAAGCTGCCACAGGACTTCAAAGATGCTTCAATCATCCATCTGTACAAAAACAAAGGGGACAGCCAAGTCTGTGACAACCATCGGGGAATCTCTCTACTTTCAATTGCTGGCAAAATATTGGCAAGAATGCTTCTGAATCGCCTTCTTGATCACCTCTCGTCAAATGACTTGCTTCCCGAGAGCCAATGTGGCTTTCGTAAAGAGAAGGGAACGGCGGATATGATCTTTGCTGCCAGACAGATTCAGGAAAAATGCATGGAACAAAATAAAGCGCTGTACATCACATTTGTTGACCTCACAAAAGCATTTGATACAGTGTGTCGTGAAGGCCTCTGGAAAATCTTGGCGAAGTTTGGGTGTCCACCCGAATTCATCACAATAGTGCGCCAGTTTCATGATGGCATGCAAGCTGCAGTCAAAAGTAACGGCAGTGTTTCAGAGCCCTTTGCTGTCACAAATGGGGTAAAACAGGGTTGTGTCTTAGCCCCAACTCTGTTCAGCATCATGTTCTCTGCAATGCTACAAGAAGCCTTTAGCTCTCCTCCTCAAGGGGTAAGCATCAAGTACCGAACTGATGGCAGTCTATTCAACCTCAGGAGACTTCAGGCAAAAACCAAAACCAAAAGTACTCAAGTCTGTGACCTACTATTTGCTGATGATTGTGCACTTCTGGCACACGATGAGGATAGCATGCAAAACTGTGTTGATAAGTTCTCTAGTGCCTGTGACAACTTTGGCCTCACAATAAGCACAAAGAAGACGGAAGTGCTCCATCAGCCTACTCCAGACGACAAGTATCCTGTGACCCCAAATATCAAAGTCCATGACAGTCTTCTGAAGGTGTCGGAGAACTTCACCTATCTTGGCAGTACACTGTCTTCCACGGCTCGTGTTGATACTGAAATTCCCTCAAGAATCAGCAAAGCCAGCTCTGCATTTGGCAGGCTTCGAAAGAGAGTGTGGGATGTTGCCGGCATTCGCACAGACACTAAGCTGAAAGTGTACAATGCTGTGGTCCTTCCCACCCCACTCTATGGGGCTGAAACCTGGACAGTGTACCAATCGCATGCCAGAAAACTAAATCACTTTCATCTGGCCTGCCTTAGAAAGATCCTAAGGATCAAATGGCAGGATAAAATTCCAGACACTGAGGTCCTCAATCGTGCCAAGGAATTGAGCATCTTCTGCCACCTGAAAAAAATTCAGCTACGTTGGGCAGGACATGTTGTCAGAATGCCCGACTCCAGACTCCCTAAGCAAATCTTCTTCTCTGAGCTCTCCAATGGAACGAGGAATGTTGGGGCCCCAAAGAGACGTTACAAAGACACTCTCAAGCAATCACTGAAGGCCTTTGCCATTGATGTGAGTGAGTGGGAAAAGCTCTCGCTTGATCGAGCAAATTGGAGGGCGGCCCTTACCAGAGGCAGCAAAGCATGGGAAGCTGACAGAGTCCAGCAGGCTATCAAAAAAAGAGAACGGCGCAAGAAAAGGCCCAGTGGTACTGAACCAACGGAGCACTCTTGTCACTTATGCGGAAGGGTCTTCAGGGCAAAAATAGGACTTATCAGTCACATGAGAAGCCATAAGTCATGAAAGAACAGTCTTTCCATTCTGTCCTCTGTGTCCTTTACTTCTCTTTATTGTCCATGTGTTGAAAATTCTCAACAATTTCTGTTCTTTATTCCTCTGGTGTTGTTAAGGTCATCATCATACCTGATGGACGAACTATTATTATTATTATTATATCGTCGGGTATTTTCTATATTGTTCTATGTGCATTTTTGTCATTTCGAGAAAATGAGGATCCAAACTTTGAAGAGTTTTATAATATCAGAGGACAACCTTACGTCACAATCACACACCTCGAAAATGTTTCAAGCGATTGGAATGACTCTTAAACACAACGAAATTAGGTGTGAGAGAACCGTTTTCCAGACAAAACCTCAAAATCGGCAAAATGTCGTATACAACATTATGGCAAATACCCTTTGACATACGGAAGTCACTCTCCTGAGATGTCAGCCGATACACTCACCACCAACACGACTATTTCCTCTACATACAGAGATGCCATGCTCTCTTATGCCCACATCAATCTGTATATCAACCCCCCCCCTCCCCCCTACAAGCACACACATACCTCCTTCATCTTACAATAACTCATTGTCCCACCATCTCCCATCCACTCAAAGTCATGATCGGCCCAGAATACACAAGTGAATGCTCACCACTGATCCTGAGTTCATGTACCAAATTGGCTGCAACGTTACAAACATTAGCAGAAAATCGCCCCAATTGACATCGACATTATAAACACAATACAACAACAACACAAACACGACCGACATTCATGACAACCAAGCCAATAGTCAACAGTGTCACCGACCATCACAGCATCTCATACAACGCCAAAACTTTGACGACTGACACAACAATAACGACGACAAGAACAACAAGACAAGACAAAGATTACTGTAAACATCTTACCTTTTGGTCAGATATGAGAAAATGCTCAGTCAAAACTGCTGCTACAGAACGTGTTGCCTTAATGACTAGCTTGGTCAGTTGTTGTAGGCGTGGTGCTTTGCACTGAAAGCGACGCACAGATCTGTGGAAAGGTAAAACAACAGCATTTACTGGTTGTAACAAGTAAATGTCATATTCCTGACTAGCTGAGGTCCCCGGCCCTGCCCGGGATAAATGGGTTTGAATATAATATATTAGTTTCAGTTCTGGGTGATTATTATGGACCTGCTTCATCTTGCCTGTTCCTATTTGTTTATTTTATTTTTGTTTGTTTGTTCTTAATTAAGTCTTACTGCTCTGCCTTTGTGAGTTGACACCCTGCGCGTCCCGTACAACAGCATGATTTGCGCACGGGTTAGTGTGTTTGATAGTGAAACACATCGCAGGAAGTGATAACGAAACCTTAAAATGTCGAACCATGACTCGAAATAGATCTAAATGATGCCGAAACAATGAAATATAAAACGTAGAAGCCTGGACATTTCATAATTTCTAATATAGCCCATGGCAATTTCGCATTGATAATAATAAAAATTATGCTGTTGTGCAAAGTTTGAAGCCTGAGTGTGATGCGGTTCCTGAGCCTTAGGTGACCAAAGTTTCGAGTTACCAAAATATCTTACTACACTCGGCCCTGTCTGAGCTGTAAAATTGACGAATCGGAAAACCTCGAACGGCCCATTTTGTTTTCTATTTTTCTAAATTTTTAAGGTTGTTGCATCATTAAAATGAATTGATACAAACCTTGCCCAGTCTTTGAACTACTTTCAGTAATTTTTTCATGGCTCTACGTTCAGTAGTTTTTTCAGCTATAGAGTACAACCGTCCAATTTTACCCAATCTAATTTTTTCATGGCTCTACGTTCAGTAGTTTTTTCAGCTATAGAGTACAACCGTCCAATTATATATATATAGATATATAATGCTGGGGTTTCGAGTTTCGATCTGTGACACTGGCGAAAGGCAAGTAGGTTAAATCGTAAGTTGCGGTCAAATTACGAGCACATTTTCATGATCAAGTCTCGCCCAGACTCGAGCGAGTACCTTCGGGCTTGATCTACATGCACATGTTTATAACACGGTATTTTCAAGGACGGGTGATTGCCCGAGGTGCAAATGCCAAGGGCAGAGATTCCCCCAAAGCAAAGACCCCAACATGGATGCTTGAGGCCATGGGCAACTGTGGGGAATGAGGCCAGTGGTACAAATTTGAATCTGATATACCAAGAGTAACAAATGCACTAAAGCTGTGCTTGAGGAGAGATCACTTTCTGTGCGTCCTAACCAAACAATGAATTTCTTGGGGACAGACAGGAGACAATCGTCTACGGAAACATCCACATTCAAGACGACATTCCAAGCAATGGTGTTGTCCTGGAACGGGCTAGAGTTGCCATGGTGGTGAAAGTTTCATGAAATTTGAATGTGACTGCGACTGACAAGATGCTGTGTATTTCATGATGAAATAAAGCGCCTGGTTGTTTCAAAATTGCCTCCTCACAAATTTAACTTCAAAGGGGCTTTCAAATTTTAATGCAGCCGGGTTTTTTGGTCATAAAACTTCAAAACGGTTTTCGTATTTTTGACGAAACCAGAGATCGTTACTAGATAATGTCCCGCTGTCGCCCAGATCAATGAAACTTGTACGTGCCGCTTGGACAGTCACATTTTAGTCTCTGTCTGTCTGCTGAGGACATCACAAACCGTTAGAAAATTGTGCCGTTCAGAATTCATTACTGGCCACATGATCTCACATTGACATAGCCTTTGCCAAAACTGCGTAACTGCTGTGAATGCTGTCCTGAAAAAATCGAGTGTTTCTGTTTCCTGTCAGCTCTTCCAAATAACCGTTTCCAAACTTTGGAGTTACATGGATTTGTAGAGAACATTTTTTGGAAGTTAATAGTTTTGACTGAAGAAACAACAACAAAACACCTCTCCCCTCCCCCTTGTACAGATGCATTATTTTCTTTAAAGTTGGAGTCATGTTATGGTTCTAGAGGAGGATTTCAGTGCTTTACAGAGGTCGGCTCTGCCCACGTCAGCTGGGACCGCCCGTTGTCCACATCCAGGGGAGATCACGCTGTTGATCCTCTCTGGACGGGCGCCGTGAGCCTGGTAAAGCGGGATAACTCTCCTCACAAAACAGTGGGAAATGGAGGAACAAAATAAATTCTTTTTACTGCTCCAGGATTAATCGTTGCTGGACTTGGCGACGCCTTAAACTGGAAACGATACGAAATAAACGTTTAAATACCTTCAAGTCAGGGGTTTTAGGCGAATTTTTAGTGGCTATACATCAAATTGTGCAGGAATAAATCTCAGTGTGAATAGAATATGGCTCGGTAGGTAGAGGTTCAAATCTGCTTAATAGATAGATAGATAGATAGATAGATAGATAGATAGATAGATACACAAATAGATAGACAGACAAACAGACAGATAGAACAATTGTACAGACAGACAGATAGATAGATAGATAGATAGATAGCTAGATAGATAGCTAGATAGATAGATAGATAGAAACTACCCATTCATAACAAACACTGAACACACACACACACACACACACACATGGGGAAGTAAGGGATGATGGCACTCAGCTAAAACCCATAAAGATGTATAATTCATATCCGCGAACCACAGACGTATCCTTCAGGATTTTGCGCGGCACAAAAAAAAAAGGGGGGTTCTATGAAAAATCCTCTGGTTAAAGGTCTCCCATCCATACTATCTTTCGTAGCTCCACATAAAGGCGGACTTAACACCGAGTGAAACATTCCTGTCCTACACACGTGATTACTTAACCAAACAAAAATAACTTTAAGACACCACCCATCCATAACAAACCCTTTGAAAAAAATATTGAGAGAGAGAGAGAAAGAAAGAGAGAGAAAGAGAGAGAGAGAGAAAAAAAAGAGAGAGAGAGAGAGAGAGGAAAGTAAAGGATGATTGCCCCCAGCTAAAACCTACAAAGATCTATAATTCTTCTCCCCGAGCCATCGACGTATCCTGTAGATTTTGCATCGTACCAAAAAAAAAAAAAGAAACATTTTGTTACAAGTACGCACGTCCCCCAAGTCCTTGGCACTAGGGGTACGTATTTAAAAGCCCTTTGTGACTCCAAAGCTGGGGCTCCTCCCGAAATACTACTAACAACAGCCTTTATTAATCATTCTTTCAGATTTTCTTTTTCTTTTCCTCCTGTTTTTGTTTGTTTTTTTTTGGTTGAAAGGGTAAGGGGCTGGGTTAGGGATTGGATAAGATTTAGGGTTGAGGATTGGGACTGGGTTTGGGGTAGGTATGTACACGTATGTACACGTATGCGCCCCTATAGCGCAAAACGCCTGGAGTGTTTACGTACAACAGCCAAATAAAAAATCTTTCTATGAAAAATCCTCTCGTTCACATCTCCCATCCGTACTAATCTTTCGTAACCTCTTCATACTAGACGTGGATTTAACAGTAACACGATGGTTGTGAAACATTCCAGCCTTACACAAATGATTTCCCAATTCAGACAAAAATAACTTAAGTACTAACCCGTAACGCAATGACAAGTCCAGGATCAAAAGCTTGAATGCACCAAATTGGGATGCTCCTTAGTAGTAGGTACTATCATAGAACGTGGAATGGTACGGTGGACCAGACTAATGTTAAACAGCGCGGTCCCGTTTACCGTATTTCCCCGTTTATAGGTGCTCATAAAGAATTTAGTGAATTAGTATTTTGCTCAATATTTCATTTGTTTGTGATTAACTTACCTATCGATCTACTTGTCTGAAAAATTTGTCTGCTCATCTGTGTGTCAGTCTGAACTACCACCCCCTTACTCATTGCATATTCCTGTTTTTGCTTGTCAAAATCCTTCTACCTTTCTAAATAGATACTCAACTGCTTTAACAGTTTCTAAATAGCTGGTTCATCGTGGTTATGTCAGTCATAAACTGAATTATCATCGTGTCAACCCACACTCCCTCTCTCCTCTCTCTCTCTCTCTCTCTCCCTCTGTGTCTGCCTGCCACTCTCGCTGCGAAGGCCATAGAGGTGAGCAACACGCTGTTCATTTCCCTGTCAAATTAAATATGAACTTTTACGATGTAGCCTACAGAACAATAAAATATCCACGAAATAAGGTCGGCATATCTACTTACGAATAACAAACACTGCCATCCAGTTACTCGGGTTCCACTATAGTTCATTTTTTGTTTTGTTTTAAAAGGTACTTGATTCATTCGTTTCAAGTATCCACTTCCTGACGTGGAGAGATGTAACAATTTGGGTGGCTGGACTAGAAAAAGGTGGGTGAACTGAAATGCGTCAGAAAACAGTGGGACTAGTGACGGTTACAAAGAGGAAGAGCCCACCAACATAGGGGGTAAAACAGACCTCTGGTGTAGGCGCCAGACTGGCGGCTCGGGCGGCAAACCACAAGCCTTGGTCTGTTTCACCCCTAAGAATGCACAACATGTGAATGTGTTAATCATGCCCGGCATCCCAAACTACAAGACTGTCACAATATGCCCGATCTGGAAGGACAATCAAGAGGCATGGTGGAAAGAACATAGGCCTTGCTATCTGCTCGCGGATAGGCGCACTCGATTCGCGTACTGACAAGTTTGAGTTTGGAGAACGCACGTCTACAGGATAACAGTCACACCGTGCGATGAAACAGCAAGACGAAAGACAGAATAATATAACACAATGATAGCAGAAGAGGAGCACCCCACCAGAAGCGACCATTAACCACCCTCTGACAAGTTGGAAACATGAATGATATTAGGCTGCCACCACATCCCTCGTGTCGTTTTTGAAGTAAAAAAAAAATACGTCATGCACCCGAGAATCTAAAAAGTTAGCAACAGCTCTGATTTCCTCTTCGTATATTCCATCTACAGCCGTGCTTTCATGTGTATGGGAACGGAAACGGAGACGTCAAATACCCTTCAAACGGTGAAATACTGAAACGCCGTTTCGAGAAACATGAAAATACTCTTGCTTTTTACTGCTTGACTGATGTTCAAAGTTTCCGTTTCCGTACACAATACATGAAAACACAGCTTAAAACTATGTTATGGCAAGTCGGACACAATAAAGTAGGGGGCGTGGGGAGTATTGCTGGCTAGCTACACTTCCGAGAGGCACCAAATACGCATGGCTGATACATGCACTTATGATTACTTGGCATGCCGCCAGCAGTTTACGATATAGCTGCTACGCTGTCAAGCTGTTGGCGCTACTAAAAAATTAACAGAACTTGGCAAACATTATCTGCTTCGATATTTGTGTTGATAACCCTTGAACACAGTTTAGAGTGAGGCGCTTTTCAAAATGTTTAGCTTAATTCGATCTGATGAAACACTGCTCACGGCACAATATTATAATCCGCAGTTATAATTTTGTGCTGACACAGCGCAAATTTACTCGTTTAATACATGCATGCATTTATCTCTGATCGTCCATGTAGTCATTCCATTACAGACCTACTCCCTTGGAAGGGCACTCAGAAACTCACTGCAATGTGGAGCTCTGTTAATGGGGAGAGCTGACCAATAAACAATGATAGAAATCGGTAGTTAGATCTTAATTGTTAAACCTGTGGATAGATGCACAAACAGGTAAATGAAAATTAAGATTAAAAATCAATAATTAGAAAGGCCCATATGTTACGATGTGGCTATTCTAAATGTTACGGATTTGGGTGGGGGGGGGGGGAGGGGGGGGGATCCGTCTACTTAAGGTTTCGACTGCATTTAAAACAAGAGGTACCTAATATCTAATCTTTCGTACCATGCCACACACTAAGAACAATCTGAATAAGTTTCGTAAACAGACCTGCAGGGCCACAAATTTAATTACATTAATTACCCTAACAATTTTGTCTAGATCTATTATATAGTAAAGACAACATCAGCAGCATCAAATCCAAATTCAATAATACCTCACTAGAATTCTACTCTAGATTCCTATAATATTATTATACTTCTGACTCACTAACAATCTAAGTACTAATTATATATATCTCAGATCTGGTCTGCCTACTATATGTCAATCAATACACTAATATGGTCTCTGGCGACAATGTCATCTCAGCCATTTGTGCGGGCTTATAATAATCGAGTCCGTCAATACAAACTGACGTAGTTAAGTCTAGAGGTCTACTCTAGGATGGGCTGGCAATGCCCAGCCTCATCCAGACAAATCAATCACAATTCACAGATGTGTATGCCATACATTCATACTAGTTGCAAGTCTATATATATCTTTATCTTGCATTCTTGGGTAGCACTCGTAGTATATGCGGCAATCCTGTCCTACTGGATAACTTATGTTCAGCTCCTCGTTCATGGTTGAGTCATCAATAGACAAACACTTAAACTTACGATTATTCCCTGGTGTTAGAGACCAGGGAACGATGGACAATAGCGGTGGGCATATCTCATTCAGGCATATGGATTCATCTCAAATGTCTATAGTGGACTAGACATGAGCCGTACAACGCTTTTATGATTCTTCAGGCAGAATCGTGCCGACGCCTGCACAGATTGGAGTTTTCTGTATGGAGTGCAGGATATATGTCTGGGCTGACTTTTATACTGTCTAGCCACCTGCAACTACCGTCCAAATCCCTAGATTTCATTGGTGCGGTCAGCTCCGAGCTGAGCTCGCAGTATAATTTATTCTATTGTATAAGTCGGTTACGGCCTTGCACTAATACAGACAAGGTCAATTTAAAATGTCAAAACAAATACTGAAATCTTTAACCCCTCGTGCTTTCTACATTTTATGCACGAATTTCTGAACGCGACCAAGCGTCTTAAACTATCTATCCTTATTCGCCCCTTCTCTTCCCTTCTAAGTGTTCATCAAAATCACGGGGTCGAGAACGGCTCTGTCACTCCTAGCTATACATTTATTCTATCTCGCCCCACTTTCTTTCCATCTCTAAAACAAAAGTGTTTCAAACAAACTGTTCACGAGAACAGCTCAAGGACAAATTACGCTGGTTAGAATTAACAAGTCGTGAAAATTTACTCACTGAACTCGTGACCTAGCACGGCATTTATGGACTTAATCTGTTCTTGACACCATAAGTACCCAATGGGCCAATGAACATTTTTTTTTTTGTTTTTGTTTTTCACAGATTTCCATCAAGTCAGTACACTCACAAATGTTCTAGTGCAATCTGAACCTGGGCAACTGGGAAGCACTGACTGACTGTTGAGCACTGGCGGAGACCAACAATCACGTTGACACAGGCGGGTCGGTACCTACAGATAAATCGTTGGCTGCCCCTGGAAATGTCCTGAACAGATAATGGCTGACGCCCCCGGGAATGTCCCCAAAAGACAATATCGTTGACGTAAATCACTGACGCCCCTGGAAATGTCCCCCAAAAGACAATATCGTTGACGTAAATCACTGACGCCCCTGGAAATGTCCCCCAAAAGACAATATCGTTGACGTAAATCACTGACGCCCCTGGGAGTGTCCCCCCAAAGACAATATCGTTGACGTAAATCACTGACGCCCCTGGAAATGTCCCCCCAAAGACAATATCGTTGACGTAAATCACTGACGCCCCTGGAAATGTCCCCCCAAAGACAATATCGTTGACGTAAATCACTGACGCCCCTGGAAATGTCCCCCAAAAGACAATATCGTTGACGTAAATCACTGACGCCCCTGGAAATGTCCCCCCAAAGACAATATCGTTGACGTAAATCACTGACGCCCCTGGAAATGTCCCCCAAAAGACAATATCGTTGACGTAAATCACTGACGCCCCTGGAAATGTCCCCAAAAAGACAATATCGTTGACGTAAATCAATGACGCCCCTGGAAATGTCCCCCCAAAAGACAATATCGTTGACGTAAATCACTGACGCCCCTGGAAATGTCCCCCCAAAGACAATATCATTGACGTAAATCACTGACGCCCCTGGAAATGTCCCCCAAAAGACAATATCGTTGACGTAAATCACTGATGCCCCTGGAAATGTCCCCCAAAAGACAATATAGTTGACGTAAATCACTGACGCCCCTGGAAATGTCCCCCCAAAGACAATATCGTTGACGTAAATCACTGACGCCCCTGGAAATGTCCCCCAAAAGACAATATCGTTGACGTAAATCATTGACGCCCCTGGAAATGTCCCCCAAAAGACAATATCGTTGACGTAAATCATTGGCGCCCCTGGAAATATCCCCAAATTTATATTTATAGATTTTCTATGATGCCCCCCCCCCCGGAAAAGTCCCAACACATAAATTGTTGCCCCCCTCCCCCTCCTGGAAATACCCCCAAACATATACATTTTTTCATGACGTCACCCGGACAAGTCCCCAACAGATAAATTGTTGGCCACCTTGAAAATGTCCTCAAATATCATTAGGTAATTAAATCCCCGAAACCTGATATTGGATGTTAAATGATGAAATGTTCAACGCCCAGCAACACAAAGTAATTCTACACTGCTTATCAGCCATCGCTTCTGGGCTTTTTTTTAGCGTGTAATTCAACTCAACAAGTTCAACTCGTTAATGCACAGCGTCAATGTATGCTTTTAACGATGACTGAAGTCGAATTGGTTAGTTTCGTTCGTTTCACGTGCCAGGCAACTTGACTCTAGCCCACCCCCCTGTCACAAGGGAGAAAAAAAAAAGCTTATTTATGCACTTTGCTGGCCAGAACTTTCTCGAAAAACCATAATTTTTATTTGTAATGCACCGTTCTCTCCATCATTCAAATAATCACAACATTTATTTATTTATTTATTTATTATTTCTGCTCTCATTCTAAACGGTACCACCCCCTCCCCGCTTTCTGTCTCCGCTGGTGGAAGATGCAGTTTCATTGATTGTAATTATTTAGTCCCATCCATCAAGGCCCTCTCAAGTTGTGAAGTCGGTCATTAATGCCCAACCCTTTTTGCCAAGTTTCCAGGTGAAACACAGGTAGTAAGATTCATTAACACTGCCACAGCGACAGGTGTAAGCGTGAAGCTGATAAAAAGAACATTCTCTTCATTTTTTGTTGTTTTGTTTTGATGGAATCCGTGCCAGTACCGTACCTGGTGGAGACCTCGGTATACAGAAGAGTACAGGGGGAAAATGTTATCACATTCAAAATAACTGTGAACCTGAGAAAATCGAGTTTTAACGCTTGAAAGTGCACAAATTCCCTCCGTTACCTGAAAGATAGACTTAAAGGTGAAAATCATTTTTTTGTGACATAGGTTGTTTTTTCCCCCTTGTAGTCTTTCGTGTCTGCACTGTTTACATCTGGTTGTTTCAAACACACTCTCTGGGAAAACTTCGGTGGAGAAAAGGGGTGGGGGGGTGTGAGAGGGTGAAGGTTATGTCATAATCACTCTACCCATGTGGTCACCTCAAACTTCTTCCTCCTGCATGTACACTGTGGTCCAGCTGGATGTGGTCGTAAGCAACGACACCGCCGTACACACCAACGGAGTGGTCTAAACTAAATAGGATAGTAAGGGAGTGGTGCATAACAAAATGCATAGCTCGCAGGACAAACGCCATATATACTGGATCACAATATAGCTACTTTTTCAGCGCCTTAGAGCACATCATTTTGTGTGGATTTGAGCGCTATACACGTTAATTATATTATTAATATTACACTACATATTACATTACTTGTTTAGTTGTTCATATCTGTCTGTCTTCCCCTTCCCCCCTACTTTCACACCATCACCCAGAGCACTTTGCAAAATGTATTTCAAACAAAATAATTACATAATTCGACATACATGTATAAATAAAACGGGGGGGGGGGGGGGGGGAGTACCATATGAGTTACACAACTTTAGACTTGCATCTATTTCATGTTCTATGTGTTGATCGCCGAGCCCGGCATTTATTATGAAAATATCCACCTAGAGGACAAACTTTTCAGCGCCCCCTTGCGACCCCCCGCTCCTAAAATCGCGTCCTGTCATATCCCTATAGTATTGTGCAACTCAACTGGAACTCCTCCCAATAAAACAATGTTTGCACGTACACACCGACATAATACAGTATACATAATTGTTCTGGTGACATTAGTGGAAAGTACTTATAAAACTGACACTAGTTTACCTCAAGAGCTAACAGCGCTGCTGTTTTCATCATTAACAAATAAAATCCCATACCCAGGTCATCAAATAAAATTTAATAAAGGCTGTTGTTACTTGTGCGTACGTACTCCAAGCCTTTTGCGCTGGGGGCGCATCCGTATATTATGTACTTGTACATCCCTCACCTCGTCCTTATCCTCAACCCTAAACCTTATCGAATCCTTAACCCTGCCCCTTACCCTTTCAACAACAACCAAAAAAAAAAAAAAAACCAGGAGGAAAACAAAAAGAAAATTTGAAAGAATTTGTAATTAAAACTATTGTTGGGGAGTATTAATGGGGGGAGGGGAGGTGGGGTCTCTAATTCTGGAGCCACAAAAGGCTTTAAAATACGTGCCCCTAGAGCACAAAAAACAACAACAACAAAAAAACAAACTTGGGGTACGTACGTCGAAGTAACAACAATCTTTACAAAAGAACATGATACATGTAATACACCCCGACAAAAATGAGACAAACCAACACCTATCACTGACCTGTATAGAATCAGAAACGAGACTCCAATGCAAAGACGAAGTGAGCTAGATGGGAATCAGTTCGTGCACTGCGTTACGTTCAAATGACAAGATGGGTTTTGCAACAGTCACACACGCCGCCCGATAAAACGGAAAGCTCGGTGCAAATATACCTGGCGACATAACGCATCCCATAAAATGAGCGTACTGTGGAAATTGGGTGGAGCTGAGTTGAGAGAAAAAAAAAAAAAAGCACGTCGACACGATAACGGTCATAACTTATATGAAAAAAATAAATAAATATATTGGCAGGAATATTTCATTGTGGTGCAAATTTGGCCAGTTTTTGCTCAATGTTGCAGCCTGGGTCACAGTTTCAAAAAGTATACACTCAATTTTTCCTACGTGTCAAATAAGCTAATTCTGCCACTTTTGTACCAAACTACTGTGTTCATTAAAGCTTCAATCAAACTCTTTTAAAAAGCTGTCATGACGGTAAAATAGAAAGAACTTTTTGGGGGTGGGGTGGGGTGGGGGCTCCCGTCGATAACCCAGTGCATGGGGAGACGGTATTTGACACGCGTTAAGCTTGAAAATTAAGCGAATGAGAGTAAGGCCGGTAGAAACCGAGAGATTGGGGAGAGAGAGAGATGAGGAGTGGGAAAAAAAAACAAGGCCAATCAAAGCAAGACTTAACAGATTAAGGGTAAGTTGAAATTTCTATCCCTGGCCTGTGAAGTCGCAGGATCTCTACTTCATGTACAGTGTAGTTGCATTACGAAAAAAGTAAGACGATAGACCGGATGTAACAGAATGACAGAACAGAAGGACAAGGAGACCCCACCAGAAACACCCACCAACCACCCGCGTGAAAATAAGTTAACTGCGAGATAATCATGGAGCGTCCACGTCAAGCTCCCACCCTTATACCCTCCACGTATTTTTTTTGCCGTATGTAAACTCACTCACGCACTCACTCACCCACGCACTTACAAACAACCAAACGAAAGCCATCTTAAATCTTATTCCACAAATCGTCTCCTCACTCTATCAGCCACTTTCACTCGCATGTTTTCTTTTGACTGCCCTACCAAAATAATGTCCATTGTTGAGCAGCAAAATGGCTCCCTACGTTGTTGGCTCTGAGACCTGTGTCGTGGAAGGAGACCCTGGTCACCTTATTTCACCTCCAGGTTTTCTTCATCGCTATTCTGTCGTACCTTTGTCCGGTTGATCTCCAAGGTACACTTGACCCTCACATGATATTCAGAATCTGTAGAAAACGTGTGTCCTTGTGACCTGCCATGTTTATGAATGTTTGCTCAGGGTAAAGTGTATAAGTTCTATGTGGCAAATTCCGCCAGTATACAGTCGTTACATTCCAATATGTAGTTCCTCTTGCCTGTTGACCATTACATACACTACAGTGCTCTCGGTCAAGAAAAAGCACTATTCCGGCAGTCCCGCACGTCATTTATTGACAAAAAGACCAAATTAGATTTTGAATTTATTTTGCTTGAAACATTTTCAAGACATTTTCGACAACCAGTCTAGGTTCAGTAACGGATTTGTTGATTTGCAAAATTTTCTATTATTAGCTGTTTATGAACAATGCTGTGATGCACCCCTGCTACTAATAGTACTATTACTACTATTGCTTCTCCTCCTACTGTCACTTTCACCTTTCACCTTGGCGTTGTCCACCCACTGCCGGATGTAGCCCCCTCCGACAATGCTTTCCATTCTCTTCTGTCTGCCGTTTTTCCTCATCCATGTTGTTCCTCCTCTCTTTGTAATGTCTTCCTTCCATCTTCCTCCTGGTTGTCCTCTTGTTCTTTTTCCTGTCCTTGTCTGCAATTCAGTGCAGCGTTTTGTCCACCTATTGTCATTCGTCCTCTTGTTCTTTTTCCTGTCCTTGTCTGCCATTCAGTGCAGCGTTTTGTCCACCTATTGTCATTCGTCCTCTTGTTCTTTTTCCTGTCCTTGTCTGCCATTCAGTGCAGCGTTTTGTCCACCTATTGTCATTCGTCCTCCCCACGTGTCCGGCCCAATTCCACTTTTGTTGTAGCAGGAATTTCACTACCGGTACGTCTTTTAGTTTTGTTTGTTTGCGTATGGATTCTATCGTGCAGCCTGATGTTAAGCATTTTTCTTTCCATTGCCCTCTGGGTAGTTCTTACTTTATTTGTGAGCTGTTAGTGATCGGCTACTGTCACTAAATCTTTAAAACTCATGTTTTGTGAGCCTTCCCCCCCCCTCCCTCTTATTTTGTGTTTTAAGTCTGCAATAGTCTGGTAATGTGTTGACTTCTTTTCAGCGTTTCGCCGCCATTTTGTTTGTTATCGATTCTCCCACACTGACTGAGCGGCTCTGCCCACCAGATCCCCAACCCCAACCCCTCTCTCAGACACACTTCACCAATCGCAAACTTCCTTGTCCTATCAGTGTCAACAGAGTGCATGCATGCCTGTGACAACTGATAGGACACGGCAAGAAATTCCAAATGGTAGCAAAGCCATTGTACCTCCATGACCGATAAACTGTATTGTTCTATAGGTCATACCGTTCCAGCGATTCTTTCTAATACCAACTCTGTCATCGGTTCCATATTGCCGGAATCGGAATTGTTCCCAAGTCAAAAGATAGGACATACAAGTTTTGGTTATATGTAATTACTGGTGCTTGTAATGGCAGTTTGAGTCTGAGTTTGGAGAAAGCACGTGGACACGATAACGGTCACTTTGTGCTAGTAGAGAAGCCAAGATGATAGACAGAATAGAACAGAACGTTAGGACAGAAGGAGGAGACTCTGTTATTAGTAACAACAACACAATAATAATAACCGCAACAATAATAATAATATTTTACCATAATAATAATAAACAAGGTCAGAAACGTTCCGTTGACCTGCGTTACAAAATCGACCTTTCGATGCTCGCATTATTAAAAAAATTAAAAAGAAAAATTGTATTCAATGTCTCTCAAAGTATGCCAGCGCTTACTTTACCTCAATGTGAACAACACCAAAGAATTCAACAGCTCGAACGCGCATTGAACCCTCCGGCTTTCAGGTCACGGCAGGTCAAGAAAGAGGCACTTTCATAATATATAAGGCAAGGGCGCTTACCCGACAAACTGGTCGGGGTCACGGTTGTGCGTCCAGCTCCAAGAACATGTCCGTAAACAAACACACATGCACACAAACACACACACGCACACATCTACTTACATAAGTGAAAAAAAATCCCAGACCAAAGTATAACCACACTTCTGTTGTTGCCAAATGTATACGCCAATCTTGCATAAAGTCACACCTATCAGCGTACAAATAAAAGTGCGTATGTGTTTTCCAAACATTTGCTAACTTGTTCCTGAAAGTGCAAAACTCTGTGTAGCAAGATGGCTTAATTATCATCCTGATTATATCGACAGTGTGGATTTTCAATATTTGCCTTTAGCCGCTATGTGCACAAGAATTTGTCTGCAGTCTAATTTGAAGTTTGTCCTTCAAACACTACAGTGCAAATGTTATTTCAGGGTGATCAGAAGGAAGCCCACCCGTTACGGTGTCCAAAGATAAAATCATTAGTTCAACACAAAGTCAGAGGACAAGACTGAAAAAAAATAAATCCTCTTGGCCAGTGTCTCTGATACTGTGGTCGTGAAACTGTCAGCACTGCTCCTGCGCTGGGTTACCATACTTAGTCCGAAACGTCACAGCCAGTCGTTACCAGCAAAATATAACACCCAAAATAAGTGACAAAAGCTGACTGTGTCTGGCCGGGCTAGTATGATATTCAGGTCTTCCCGAATTTACTAAACAAGTGTAAGAAAAAAATGATGTGCGCTTCATGTCTGCCAGCTGCTGACTGTAGCGTTCCGGGCTTAGTCTGATACACCCATGAGGAAAAAAAAAATCGTACCAAAACCAGAACTTTTCAGAAGCCGCAGAAAATATTTCACATTGCACATTGTTTTATTCTTTGTTCATTCCTTTTTTTCTGTGACAAAAAGAAACTACATGTATTGATCTTACAAAGTTATGTCAACATAGCTAGAAAGAAAGACAGAGCCCATTTCAAATTTTTCATTCTGTAAATTAATTATCTTAAAAAGTGAATTCAACCTAGAAATGCATCAATAGTCTTCTTTTTGTGACACAGCACAATTGGTGACGGGGCGGACGTGCTCTGTGGTATTATTCTCTGATTCTGTCATGTGTTTACATTGTCTTTCTATTTGCTGGACTTTTAAAATGATCTTTAGAATCCTAAATTCCTTGTACATAACGCCACCGACCCCGAAGTCTACAGTAACTGAAAAGTTGGAAAAATGATTTTTATCTATACATTCAAAGCCGCGTCGAATGATGTTGGTTCTAGACTCGTAAGCCACAAAACAACTAATAACAAACTTTAAAAAATTCAGCGCAACTAGGCAAAATAAGATAGTTTTTTGCTTCTCCTGAAAAGTAGCCAAAACCGATGACTAGTTTTAGGGGACGGTGACGATATTTTTTTAATGTTGGTCCTCACTATTCCTTACCACATAGCAGAACGTTATAACCAATATGCAAACGCGAAAAGACCGTGTTTGTGAAACACTCGTTTTTACTTGTGGTGTACGGCAGCATTTTGTCCTGCAGTAGGGGCGAGGCTGACCAAAACCAGATTCTGGGACGGGAGTTAAGCAACATTTTTCCACCAACTCGCCCGATCTGTCAGCCAAATGTTTTAACATCTGAATGACATGAATAAATTCAAAACTCAATGAAACCCATTAAAAAATCCTTCTAAACTACCGATTGATCCACAGATCGATCAAACAAATCATCCACCATCAGGTGTTTGCAAGTCAATTATACCCGTGAGAGTATCTTGCAGTTTTTGAACGAGTTAATCGGTTTAAAAGTTTACCAACAACTTCATCCAATTCCGCACATTAACTAACCCCAACCTGGCTCATCCCTGCTACCTCCATGACAAAAAAGGGACAAAGATGGTGGCAGAAAGGGGGGGG
The DNA here is from genome assembly GCA_963931925.1 of Onchidella celtica. Lineage (NCBI taxonomy): Eukaryota > Metazoa > Mollusca > Gastropoda > Systellommatophora > Onchidiidae > Onchidella > Onchidella celtica. The sequence continues at coordinate 11,520,514 of OZ007572.1, forward strand.
GGGTCTGCGCATTGGATGAAGGTTGCTGCATTATACGTACAAGCCAATTCTGTCAGAGCATGTCCACCCTACGTTCACTGAACCCTTGTGTTGCACATGCATTCTGAATGAGTGAGTCGGGAATGGAAGGAAATAATAACATTAACGTGATATCTTCACCATTTCTAATGTTTGGATTAAGTTTTATGGGATGGCGCGGCGAAGAGGACCTGCATAAACCTTGAAGTTTATACTATACTGTTTGCATATTAATGAAGAAGCCCTGCGGTGTAAATTTTCTCTCTTAGTAATGGAGATCATAATCATGGTGCCCTCATAAACTGTCAATTATGCATATAATTATGGCATACAGCTGTTGGTCTCTGTTACTGAGATATCATCTATAATTGTTGCATTAAACGTGTGAACAATTTAATCAACATACTATACTCATATGTATTCCACTTTCCAGATATCGGATCAGCGGTTACTAAGTAAGTGGCTTTCGGGCCATCACATGCAAGAAATGATACGCCCAATCAATCAGTTAATCACTCAATTAATGTGTTGTTCTCGTAGGAACAGTCCGAAGACGATCAACGAAAGTTCGACGTGGGACAACTGACTGACTGACCTACAGGAAGACTGACTGTTTTAAAGAGATTATTTGTGTGTGCGCCTGAAGAAAGGTCCCAGTTGTCGGTAGAGCTATTTTTGAGCTAGGGGGTGAAAAGGTCGAAAAAGTCGTGCCTAGTTGGAAATGTACTTCTAGCAGAAAACACAAGTTTAACCATTTCTAAATAGCATATGAAATTGATTTTGGAATATTTTATGTTTAAATATTATTTTATTAATTATTTGTACAACATGTGACTCTTCAGGAAGTAATATTGGAGTGATTGTTGCTAGGGGACCGTGGACTAATTACAAAGCTGTTACAGAGATCATACCGAGTAGTGTTCACTGCCCATCTATAGTTTACCGTGTAACATGCCACGGTCCCCTAAAAACAGCCAAGTCGGAAGTTTTTTGGATCTTGTTAGGAGAGCGCAGTATTGTACAGAGAAAGCTAGAGCTGAGCAGTGGACACAACTCAGTAGTTTCCCTATTTGCCTTTGTAATAAAACTACGCTCCCCCAACAATATCCAAAAAGACTGTCATGGGAGAGAGGTGTTAAAGCTGTTTTTCTCAAAAGTTTATTTTTGCCACCTGTCTTACAAAATGTGTCATATCTTCAAAACTACTTAAGATATTGGAAAAAAATTGAAAAGCAGCGTGTTCAGCATTGAATTTTCTAGAAGAATATGCCCTTATCTCAAAATCCAAAATTTGCGACAACTGAGACTTTTCTCCAGGCACACATACATTTTTTGACTGATTAACTGATCCATTCACTGAACGACTGGTTAGTGGATTCACGATCCACTGATTGGCCGACCATATCATCAGTTGATTCAGTGACTGACTAACTTATAAGTTAATCCATTCACCCATTCATTGTCTCATTCGTTGACTGACTGATGAGTTGATTCATTCATGATTCACTGACTGATTGACTGATGATATAATTCATACAAAATTTATTGAATGAATGAATCATGTATTCACTGTACGGGTGTTAGGTCCGGCGCGCACTATCTTGTTTTGTCTGCTGCACGGCGTCCAAACGCAGATTTTTGCTTGCTTGGCAAAGAGTTTACAGTGCTGCACACCACGCGAAAAATTGCTTGCATTGAACGGATAGTTAATTTTAACATAGTGCGCGCCGGGCCTTACTGATTAAAATTACAAAAATTGTCTACTGTTCCCAAAGAATCTTTTCTGCCACATTTCTAAGAAACCCGACATTCGCTGATTCTCCATAGCCACGTATTGAGGAAGTCAAGCCCGCTGAGCCGCGACCAGTCAACTATTTAGGACAGAGGTTACGGCTTGTCTGACGTCACGACAACTTAGATCTGGCTGGGTTCAAAATAAGCCAATATATCTTTGTCAAACCAGCAGCTAACATCCGCCTTACAGATCTCTAATTTGAAAGGATCATGAAAGCGTGAAAAGTAATAATGTTTGAGTTGCTGTAATAGAAATGATTTTTATTTAAAGAAATATTTCAAGTGTTCAGGCGTAACGGATCCGGGTTTATTCAGAATTCGTGATGTTGTTATTAGCTGGTTGACTCGACAAGTTCGTGCGGAATGAGAATGAACGATGAGAAGATCAACGATCATTAAAATGTGTATTTTAAAAAAACCCATACAAACAAATGATGTGATTGACTTACTGACTTACTGATCGACCCATTACTGACAAATTCACTCATTTGAGTGATACACTGATAGATTAACTGTTTGATTCAATCACTAATAAATTCACTGATTGATAATTACATTGATTGATTCCTTGATCTGTCCAGTCACTGAGAAATTCACTGAATGATATATTGACTGATTCATTGATCTATCCAGTCACTGAGAAACTCACTGACTGGATATTGATCAATTCATTGTTTCGGCGCAAGAAGTGATGATTTCCATATTGCAGCGATGACGACAATCATATATTTGTACTGAACTGACGAAATGCATGATGTTCCAAGGGATGTTCGGTGACAGTAACACGGTAGTCTACGTCAGTCTACATCTCAATCAGACTAGATTATCCAAGAGACTGTCAGTCCTATCTGACCATCCTTCAGCCAACAAACAAATCTGACACCTGGATCTACCCATCTATGGTCTTTCACCCCTCAAGCATTTCTTGACTGTAGACTGACACTGCTACTCCTACACAAGATTATTTCAGACACACTGTCAATATTTCTGATCATCCTTCAACAAACAAACCTATCTCATCCGTGGTCTCTCACTTCTTAAACATTTCTTGTCTCTGCGCCTACGTCTCAATCACACGAGCCTGTGTTGACCGACTTTCAGTATTTCTAACTCCAAGGTAACAATAATTGTTTTCCCACACCAAACTTCACAAACATCAACATTTCTTTAGTTTATTCGAGCATATCAATAGATTTCGGTCGCCCATAACCTTTAGTTCTCTTATCTGTTCATCATTAATTCATTCCTCAATTCATCTATCCATCAGCCTTCATTAATATATTCCTTTATCTCTCTTTCAATTCGCCCATCAGTTGTGTTCACACAGCAATAATTCATTCCCTATTTTCATCTATCACAACAGCCATGTTATTTTATTCCTATACAAGTGTAAGTCTGTCATCTTTCTATCCCTTTCCTTGATCGTCTCCGAAATATATACATTTACCTTTTTTTTTTCTTTCGATTCTTTCCTTCTTTCCCTTCAAAACGACATGTACATAAATCTACCATTTTGCTATCCTCTTTCCTCTCCCAACGACATAAATCTATCATTTTTCTATCCGCTTCCCTCTCCCAATGACATAAATCTACCATTTTTCTATTTTCTTCCCTCTCCCAACGACATAAATCTACCATTTTTCTATTTTCTTCCCTCTCCCAACGACATAAATCTACCATTTTTCTATTTTCTTCCCTCTCCCAACGACATAAATCTACCATTTTTCTATTTTCTTCCCTCTCCCAACGACATAAATCTATCATTTTTCTATCCTCTTCCCTCTCCCAAATACATAAATCTATCATTTTTCTACCCTCTTCCATCCCCCAACTATATAAATCTACCATTTTCGTATGGTCTGCCTTTCTCTTCTCCTCACCAGAGTTTACTTGAGCCCCCGCCAACATGCCGTGTATCCAGGCCGGGTCAAGAGAATACAACAATATGTCGTGCTTTGACAAGACCTCACCAACCTCTTGATGATGTCAAAATGACAGTGGCACTAAAGAAAATGAATCAATGAATAATGAATTGCCCTCCAGCCAACAAAAACAAGAACAACAACAGCAACCAAAAAAAAACAAAGGGGACATAATGCGCCCCTGGCGAAAACTCTTTAATGAACCACATTTTTCCTTCTCCTGTTCTACTATGTTAAGTGGTTCCACTTTTCAATTGGCGGAAATTGACAGATTTTTGGAGAGGGACTGTGGCCTGGTAGAATATTATAAAAACCACAGAAAAACTGTGGGATCGCAGCAAGGCTATGTCAGTGCAAAGTCAAAATTTGGCAATAGGAAAAAGTTGTACGTGTAGTAGCAAAGCCTCGTGTGAGAAATAATACCCAGACGTTACGAGCCATTTTCCATCTTCTCTTTTGGTTTGCGTTTCATTGCATCGTTTGGGTATTATTTCTTACGTGAGGCTTTGCTACATACAAATTTTTCTTTTTGCCAGATTTTGACTGTGGCCTGGTGGGAGTGGGTGTGGGTGTTTACCTTCTGGGTTTTTCTGATACTGCTGAAATCGCTATGTTGAAGTTCCTTGTCTTCAGATGGTAGAGGTCTGTACGTTCCTCTTAGCCCCCCCCCCCCTCTCCTCTCCAAATCTCTCACTCCAGCGCAGAGAGTGACATGACCTTACAAAGGCGAAAGTAAATCTAGGAGAAACGGCGAGTTTGGACACACAAGCTGATGTCTGGAAAGATGAAAGCAGTTTTGAATGACAGATGTGTACAAAGCAGGTCGACGCGATAACGTTCATAGTGTGGTGGGAGAAAAGCAAGACCATTGACAGAACGACAGGACAGAAAGGGAACCTACAAGAAACACCCACCACCCACCCGACAACCACCAGCGACGAAAAGAGGAAGACAAGGACGTATTGACAAATTTATAAACAACTCAACTGGAACTGTATGTTAGTAAAAAGAAAGCGCGTCAGGCTGAGACTTAATACCGGTGACACTCACCATCCTAACCAAATATACCAGTCCACAAGACACTCCATGCAGCTTCTATATGGACCACTCGGTATGTCAAGTTAGTGAGTGGGAAGGGCAGCCCTGCCGGCCACAACCAAACCGCTTCAAGAATCATTCACTCCTTTACGATAAATCGAAATCTTCCAGTTTTGCTTTCATCTACACAAACATAAAAATTCCCATGTAACAAGATCTGTATTTTCATCTATACATACATACACGACATAAGAATTCCCACATAACTAGATTAAGTGTTTTCACCTACTACATGCAAGAGAAGGCATTTCCGCCTTTGTCAAAAGAAAGACCTTTCCCTCTTTCCAACCCCGCCTCATCCCCCCCCCCCCCCAGCAAATGAGGGTATTCAAATATATAGTTAAATTATTAATACCTCAAGTTTGGTACAGAATGGTTTTCCAATCGGCAGGTCCCCCGAGGCAATGATCAAGCTGATGGAACATTCTAGAACATTTATCACCACATCTTACAGCCAGAGTCGGCGTCGGTTGAGCCTCTGCAGGAGGCACCACCCACACACACACACACCCAATTCGCACAAAACACAAACTCACAGACCAACATGCCACCGCACAAGGCAGTGACCTACATACATGCATGTACATGTCATTGTAGCAGGTCACTGCCACAAGGTTATCTCTAAAGTCTGAGACGTCAGAAACTGGAACTATCTCACTTGCACGTCTTATCAATTCGGTTTATCAGCAGCAACTTCATGTTTACTGCAGTTTAAACATTTCATCAAGGACAATGTAATACGACACACGTGTGTACAGGTGTACACCTAAAAGTGCAGAGTTCAAGTACACAGAAACCACTGGTATAATTTGCCAGAACACACATATACAAACACAACAGTATGCATACGTTGACAATTACACAAGCACACATGTTAAAAAGGTATTTGATATATATAAAATGAATGCTTATAAAAGGCAAACACAAACTAGCCAAACAGTTCTCTTACTCTCGGCCATGCTCAGCACACACCAAACCCTGCAAACTGAGAGTCAGCACTAAGTAACTCTTAACTTTCCCATTAATGAAAGATAGTGAACAGCCGATGCGAGAACCCTTCAGTGTATGCTAGACAGTTACAGTATGAGAACCCCTCCAGAGACATTTATATTAATTTTATCCCAGTAACAAAACTTCTCACGGCTCCTATGCTGGTTCAAGTCGCCGTTCAAGACATGGACTGTATCTCATTGAAGTTTCTTTAGAAAAAAAAATATGTGCTTTTCCACGATTGGTCATCGTCGAGACCACTCGCCTGTTCATACGCTTCTCTCTCTCTAATTTCTTACTCCCGATGACCAACCGCCCTCCCTTCTCTCGTTCTCTCCGATCCATCCCACTGACACAGACATGAACACAGACCAACTCCGACATGGAAAGTGTACACAGAAGTCAAGAGCGATCAAAGTCTTCAAATCCCTACAGGTACAACCAGAGGTATCTTTCATTCTCTGGCTACAACTGACACGTGTACCACTGCTAGCCGGAAGAATGTCTCTTCGATCAGGAAGTACACCGCATGATAACCCCTGGTCTCAGCCACCAACACACTCCTCTGCTAACCTGTCTTTTTCAGTTCTCTGAATTTGAGTCAAGCAAGTACACACGATAATGGTCACATTGTGCTGGGAAAGAGCAGGACGAAAGACAGAATATAACAGAAGCACAAGATAAGCGGAGACCCTACCACAAGCACCTTTCTGTTGGCAAGACGTTGTCAAAACTGACAAGACACTAAAACTAAATTAAATAAAAGTGTTGAATGTGATATATTATAAAATCCAGTCTTCTTCCAGGCCAAACCTCACAATTTTATTAAATATAACCTTTTCATTTTGAATTTAATTTAGCACTACGTGCATTTAGCAGAAAATAATACCTAAGGTATTATAAATAAATAAATGTATCCTGAGGCTTACCGCAAACGAGCTGTTAGATCAACAAAGTATTCAGTCTTGCAGTATCCATTATGTGTTTTTTGCTTAATTCACTGGTCAACAGCCAAAATGTACCAGAGACAAAACCAGCCAATCATAACTAATTCTGGGTAACTGATTACCAAAATCATGTTGATTTTTTAACATTAGCTAAAATTTTAGAGATACAGGATTACCCCCACTTTTCAATTTCCTCATAAGCTATAGAAAAGGTATGGCGCAACATACAGCGATGGCTACACCCTATATCATAATATGACCACATCAGTTGGCATCATCCTTCAATAAAGAATGTGATGCAATCTGTTACAACTGCATCACTCCGTACTGGACTTAAAGGGTTACCTTTCAGAGGGATAGATATTGTTTGAGTGGTGTATGACACCTCCATTTTCAAGCGCCAAGTACCCAGACTGTGTTAAAGCTGGTTTCATCTGACTAAAATGCCACGTGATTGTCTAAATAATCCTGACGATTTCTGTTGCATCTATCTATGGAGAATTCAGCCCTAAATAGCAAAAAATGTTAGATGATCTGAACAATTAAGAAAGCATATCATCTATATTTTGGCTGCAAGTTTGGGTACGGTGACATTTTGGAAGGCGGGGAAAAGGCGGCGTGGGAAGCATTCAAAATATACAAACAATTTTTTGGGATGTAAAATAGCTGAAAATTACGGGGGGAAAAATGATAAAAAACCTGCTTGAGAAAATTGGGTGCAACATTCCCTGAAGATACATTTTCTTCATTCTCATTTGGACTTTTCCCCTGAAAAGTGAGTGACGAGCACGGGGGAATCTTTCATCAGGACACCGCTAGCATGGAAAAACGTTATCAGGGCAACTGGACACCATCTAGACTATGTCGGCAGACTATTGTCGGACTGAGCTGAGAGATGCTCCAGGTATTATGTACGACAGAAGGGCAAAACGGTCCCGAACCTGAGATGTACGAACTGCATCAAATACAAATTCATGTTTTTCAGATTTATTGTACTTAAATTCACATTCAGCACCACCAAAAAATGAGAATTGACTTATTTGATATGAAAAAAAGATAGTTGGTTTTTTTCTTAAACTGATGGTCGCTCATCATTATAAGCTTGTTATGCCTTGGAATCAACACATATTTCATATCCAGTACAAAAAAAAAAAAAAGTTACATTTTGTTGACCAGTGCTATTTATTACGAGTCGCGCCGTAATTGAATTGAACTCACGCGATGTCATTATTTAGCGTTGTTTTCTACTCTGTGAGAATTCTGATCACGAACCCGGTGTATTTGCCTGGAGAGTTTCACCTTTCACCAAAATCGCTCAACGTACCATCATTAGATGTTACTTGAAATCCTGCATCCGAGCGAATACGATAGATCTATACTGTTGATTGTTCTTTACGGAGTTTGTGCCTGCCCATGAACTTGTGTGAAATCTACAGGGCTAGGGCAAAGATTGAGTTTAACTGATTGACCACAACAGCGTTTTCGGTGGCGACATGGCCACAGTAACTTTTTCCGAAATTGGCCACAAGTTGGTAATAAAAAAAAAAAGCTATATGAGTATTTTGGCTACATGGCCTAGATCTAAATAGATTCTGTCTGTTCTTCATGGACGTTTCAAATACCATTGAGAGTGCGGAAGAGACATGTATGAATCCATTTGTTTGCAAAGCGGCGACGACAATTCAGATTTTAGAAACACCGACTTTAAGTAATCCGAGTGTGCAGAAAACCCCCGGAAAGGTAAGTTGTTTAATTTTTTATTACTATTATTATTTTGGAAAGAATTCTGTACATCCCAACCATCCAGTCAACACATTCTAAACCTATCCCAAACTCTGTCCTCATCCCTAATCCTGAACCTTTGTTCTTTTGATAAAAGGGTAAGTGGCAAAATTAGGGATACGGTTAGGAAAGGATTTCTGACTTCAGTAATCGCCAGAAAACAAACTCATGCCTTTTAAATGGAACAAAAGTGAGAGAGGATTATAAAGTGATTAACTTGAAAGAAATGTATGACTAACCCTATCCCGAATCCCAAAAACTACTCTCAAACCAGACTCCAATCCTTAACCTTACTTTGCAGTCAGGGTCTGACAAACCCCAGACATTACTTTTTTCATTTCATACCTCAACCTAAGGTAAAATAGTGTTAATTCTATCCGTTCATCTATACAACTCAAGATAACCGGATTCGGTAATTCTCCCATGATTGGGGTTAGAGATATGGACAGGAGTAAAGATAAGTTTAGGGTGGTCAGGACTCATGGAGCTCTTTCTCTAATGCCTTGTTACGTAGTCCTTGACATGTTTTCTGAGGAACAGGGGGAAGGACTAAATACATCATTAGTCGTTAGTCCACGTAATGGTTGTTGTCAGGGCTCAGGGGCCTGTAATAACGAATATTACACATACTGAGCTCTGGTCGAATAGTGAACACAACTCAGTATTTTCTCTATTCGGCTATGTAGTTAGGCTACAGTTCCCCAACAACTGATTAACCGAATGATGGGAATCAGAATCCTAGCACATCGGGCATTCCCTTAGTGCTCCTGTCCCAGTTCCAGCATCCATTTGAGGGTTATTCTACTGACTGTCCCAGTTGCCTGCTGGTTCCATATTTGTCGGGTTCGTCCAAATGTTTATATTGATTTGAGCGTTGTAATACCGGTGGCCGGCAGTTGCTATTCTCAGTTAATCTCAGTTTTTAGTAATGCATAAAGTGTTTTTTTTAAATCTGTATCTTTCTCACCGTTTCTGCCAACGCCCTACAGCTGGAAGAATTCTCACTGTCCTTTACGCCATCTCTTCCATCAATATTTCATTGGCTCACGAACTCTAAAAAAAAATAAATTTTTTTACTGAACAATTCACATGTCATAAGACTTGACTGTAGTGAAAATCAGTAAAGTATGAGAAAGAGTTCCGCCCTTCCCGATCACCTTGAAATCTTACAATTAACAGTTTTTGTTGCTGGTTTGGTTTTGTTTTGGGCGGGGAAGGAGGGGGGTTGTAAGAGTAAGATTCAGGATTATGGATAATATTAGGTTTAGGGTAAGGAATAAAGACTGGGTAGGAATGCGTTTAGGGTTAGGGATAGGGCGGTCTTGACTGGGTGGTCAAGGCGTGCGAAACTCTTTCGAAAATATGATACATGGAACACTAGGATTGTTGGACACCCTTTGTGTACACTCTACAACCCAGTGGAGATCGGACTGTGCTTTTGGTTATTTATACTCCAACAGGGAAACCATCAGCTTACAGTGCCCCGACAGCGATTGCGTACACACTACAGCCGGGTGGGGATCGGGCTGTGAGTTGTTAGGCCATAAGGGACGGGTGTTACGACAGGTACATCAGATTATGGCGCCCAACAGCGATCCTGTACACTCTATAGCCGGATGAAGATCGGGTTGTGAGTTGCACCAATACCTCGCTGTTGTGGAGAACCATTGTGTGCACACTGTATAGCCGGATGGAGATCGGGTTGTGAGTTACACCAATACCTCGTTGTTGTGGAGAACCATTGTGTACACACTGTACAGCCGGATGGAGATCGGGTTGTGAGTTACACCAATACCTCGCTGTTGTGGAGAACCATTGTGTACACACTGTACAGCCGGATGAAGATCGGGTTGTGAGTGTTGTTTAACCAGTGGGAAACTTTTGCGTTTCACATTGTCCAACAATCTCCATGGAGATCAGGTTGTGTATTACTGTGATGTTTCCACTTTCTCTCACTAACTTTCTTCTGACACCAGCCGTGATGGGCACGGCACAAACACACTAAATAATCGACTATCTCTCTTCTATAAGTTATAACAAACGATATCTGTATTGCTTACATATATACAATAATTATTAATTCATTCAATAATAATAGGAACCTAGGTCATACAATTTCATGTGAATTTCGATGGAATGAAGTTGATGCAAATCAGTACATGCTAATTAAATGGCTTCGTAATATTCAATTTCTAGCACATTTTATAAAACACCTGGGAACATTCAGCATAAGGAAACCTCTCCTTTAGGGGTGTATGGCGCTATCTGGGCACTGGTTCTTCCTCTCTACCCTGGCTTGACTGCGCAGTTAGATCAACAGGTATCGGCAGGTACCAATAGGTCGGGAAGCCAAGACGCTACGATGTCGTTAATCAAAGGACAAGAAGTTGAGAAGCCAAGAAGGTGTTGTTCTTCCTCCTCTGTAGAAAAACAATCGCAAAGTCCTAATCTACTGCTGGAAGGCATGACTTCCATACTTACTCCATGACGGATATTCATCATTAACACTTTTAACCGCTGACACTGTTATAAGTCAGGCTGCAGCTCCCATACTCCATAGGCTCCCATATAGGCAATAGAATAAACGATCAATACAGTTTTAATGATATTTACACGTTCCCCACGAAGAATAACGCTCTCTCTAACGGACCCCATCCTATAAGGTTTCGTAACATATATATAACGGCGTTTCCGTGACTCTCTCAGAGGCAGTAGTTATACCAAAGTAAACCCACTAGATTTAGGTTCTACAATCATGAACATTAAGTAAAATACACATACATCGTACAATTAACTTACCACTCAGCAACAGCCCAAATGCCGACAAGATACCAAAGATACCACGCTCTGACAAAGGATGTTTGCGGGTTCCCTGACCTTCCCCACTCACAAGACTAGTACAAAGTTACAGTTGCGGTTGTGGTCTCCTCTTCGGCACGAAGCTGGTGAGTGCTCTCAGCGGTCTGAAGTTGGAAGGAGCGTTCGGGGATTTATACCCAGTCAGGTAGCGTCCCAAGACGCTCACCGAGTGTACATTAGTTATCCTAATAGCCACCCCCGTCGACTCCACGTCAAATACTATTGAAACAGCTCTACCCCCCAAGCAATTCCCAGGTGATCTGATCGACAAGTACGGCGGTCAAGTAAACACTACCCTTTTTGGGTGTCAAAGCACTTCAGTTGCATCGGCTACTTTCCCCCTCTGGCCTACAATAACTCTGTCTCCCCGCCGTTAGCTATCTTCCCACGCTAGCTATACCTTGCCTGTCTGTCGCCCTGTTACAATCGCCCCCACTTAAGTCGATTTTCCCTGGCAAAATCGGCTAATAAAATTATTAATCTACTGGTAATCTAGATAGAGTGTCGGCCCATAGAGCGTCTCGCCCCCTGATGTTGCTGACTCGAAAGTTATATGGTTGCAGCGCCAGGTTCCATCTAGTTACCCTCGCGTTCTTCTGGTCTTTAGTTCGCATCCAAGTTAGAGGTCGGTGGTCCGTCTCTAACACGAAGTTTCTCCCATACAGATACGCCTGCAACTTACTAACGGCGAAAACTATGGCCAGGCATTCCTTTTCAATTGTTGAGTAGTTCTTCTCCGCAGGTTTCAACTTTCTGCTGACATATACAACTGGATACTTCGTACCCTCGTCTTCTTGAAGTAGGCAGCCACTCACTCCAAGGTTAGATGCGTCTGTCTGGAGAATCAGTTCCTTGTTCCAGTCTGGCATCCGTAGTATCGGCTCGGAACTCAAACAAATTTTTAGGGCATTGAACGCGTTCTCCTGCGCGTGTCCCCACGCGAACTTTGTGCCCTGGGACTTCTTTGTGAGGTCTGACAACGGCGCCGAGATTGCACTGTAATTTGGTACAAACTTCCGATAGTACCCCGTTAGCCCCAGGAAACTCCTCACTTGTGTCTTGGTCGTCGGTCGGTCACAGTCGACAATGGCTCGCACCTTACTCTCCTGCGGTCTTACAGTCCCCTGTCCCAGCTTATGGCCTAAGTACTCGACTTCTGTCATCCCTATTAGCGTCTTGGTAGGTCTAGCTTTTAAATTTGCCCGTCTCAGTCGCTCGAAGACATTCCGACAACGTTCCAAGTGGTCAGGCCAATTTGCACTGTGTATAAGACAGTCGTCTACAAATGCATCTACCCCTTCGCCAGCATCTTTTAATACTTTCCTCATGAGCCTGTTAAATGTGGCGGGGGATCCCTTCAACCCGAACGGCATGACCCTGTACTGGTATAGCCCAAACGGTGTGGCGAACGCCGTCAGGTGTTTATCTTCCTCGGCCATCGGAACTTGATAAAAGCCCTTTGTCAAGTCCAGCTTGGTGAAATATTTTGCCTCCGCTAGATTGGAAATAATGGCTTCTACCTCAGGCATCGGTTCGGCGTCATCGGCAGTCACAACATTTAGCCGCCTGTAGTCGTTGCAGAAACGATGTTGACCATCGGGCTTCTTAACTAATACAATTGGACTATTGTACGGGGACTCGGACGGTTCGATGATTCTGGCCGCAAGCATCTTGCCTACCTCAGCATTGACAGCTTCTCTAGTTGAGTACGGTAGTTGGTAGGGTCTTACCTTCACAGGTTTTTGATCTAGCAATGGGATTTTGTGCTTGATCAAGTCAGTGAGCCCCGGTACATCCGTAAATATATCTTTGTATTCTTCCATGAGCTCTTGCATCTGTTCTCTCTGATCCTGATCTAGCGTATCCCCTAACTGTACATCCCTGTAGGTTTCGGTCTGTTCTAGCCTAGGCATGACTGTCTCCAGAGGCATCGAAGTCGCTTCCTCTCCTTCATCGGTCTCGTCAATTATAGCTGCAGCCATTGTCTCTGTGTTTTCCTGTTCGTCCTCCCTCTCAATATACTTCTTCAGCATATTCGCGTGATACAATCGTCTCTTCCCCTTGACGTTCACCATGTAGTTCACTGACCCTCTCTGCTCTTCTACTTTGTAAGGCCCTTTCCAAGTCATCTGTAGTTTCGATCCGTCACTTGGGAGAAGTATGAGGACGGAATCGCCCACTTGGAATTTCCTCTGTTTGGCCCCCCTATCGTAGTATTTCTTCTGCCTGTGTTTTTCGACGCTGCTGTTCTCGGCTACGACTTTCATGGCATCCTCCAATCGTTCCCTCATATCTACCACGTATTCGTACGATGACCTCGTTTCTGACTCCGCTTCCCCAGTCCACAGATTCTTCAGTATTGCAAGTGGTCCTCTCACAGGGTGACCGAACACTAGTTCAAACAGCGAAAAACCTGTACTGGCCTGTGGGGTTTCGCGATACGCGAACAGCAGTGGACACAACATTCTGTCCCAGTCCTTGGGTCTGTCATGAGCTACTCGGCGAAGCATATTCTTCAGCACTCCGTTAAATCTTTCACACAGACCATTGGCCATCGCGTGGTAGGGCGAGCAGAATATCTGTTTCGTTTTGAGAAGTGCACTGACCTCTCTCATCAGCTCACCGGTAAACTGTGATCCCCTATCTGAAACTATTTCCTTTGGTATGCCCAACCGAGAAAATATTTCCATTAACGCTTCACTGACCTGCTCAGCTGATATCCCCCTTAAGGCTACGGCATCCGGGAAACGCGTGGCATAATCTACTAGCGTCAAAATATAACGCGATCTCCCATGTTCCGTACGCGGAAGTGGACCAACCAAATCTATGGCGACGCGCGAAAAGGGCGTGTCGATCAGGGGTGTCGGCACTAGGGGTACCTTTGTCACCCTACCTTTATTGGATGTCCTTTGACACGCGTCACACGATCGACAGAAACGACCTACGTCCGCACCTATCCCAGGCCAAAAGAACGACTGCATTATTCTGTCCTGTGTGCGCGAAATTCCTAAGTGTCCCCCGAACACTCCTTCGTGAGCTATCTTCATCAGCTCACTTCGGTACTGCTTAGGTACCAACAACTGCTCCACATCAGCACGTCCAGCCCCGGCCTTCTTTACCCGATAGTAAATTCCCTTACTCTCCTTTATGTGAGTACCTACCTCAGCCGATTGCTCCAACGTGGCTCTCTCCCTTAAAACTCTCAAAGTTTCGTCCTCTCTCTGGGCCCGGGCTATCTCACCTGGTGTGAGTTCCCCTATCTTGGCCCCTACCCTTACCTCCTCCGTTGAGTTGCCCTTGGCCTCCTCATTATCTGTGGTCTGACTCACTTTCGCACTCGCATTCTCACACTCATGCTCTTCCTTGTCAATCTCCACCTTGCGAGATCGCGTGAGTACCACACTTATCTTCTCAAGAGACGCCCCCTTTATGTTTCCTATAATCAAATCGGCCACTGGGTCTTCCACTACTAGCGCTTTGAGAAGCCCAGTATAAAATGGGGTTTCTACCCACATTTCCGCGACAGGAGCAGACCTTCTCGTCCCGTCCATCAGGACATAACTCCTGTTCTTCCCAGTTAAGCTGTTAGGAGGCAGTTTGTCCCTTTTTATAATCGCACACGTGCATCCCGTGTCACGAAGGATAGTAATCTCTTTATCCCCTATCCTCCCCTTCTCCAAAAATGGAGCGGATAAATCATTCTCCGGAACATCGTCTTCGGGCTCATGTTCTGTCGAACCTTCTAACTCAATACTCTTACCTTCCGTCTCCCAAGAAATGAAGGTCTGTGGCCCAACACTCTGCTCAGCCCCTGGTTGAGTATTCGCCCTGCCCGATGACTCCCACTGACTGTCATCGGCTTCCTCATCGCTGGTTAGTACGACTGCGGTCGTCTCTTTCTGTCTCTTCCTACAGAATCTCGCAATATGGAGAAGTGACCCACACACAAAACAACCACGCCCACTCTCACGCTGGGACTTACCTCGGTTGTCCTCGACAGTGGCAGCAGCACCCTTCTTCGTCCTGCCCTGGTCACACTGCCTACTCAGGTGATTGGGAGAGCCACAGTTGAAGCATACCGGTTTACTCACTCCTAAACCCTTACTTCTGCTCTCCTCAACCTTCTTACCTGACTTCTGCTGTTGCTCCAGCCCTCGCTTCGACTGATGAGCCTCACTATACAAGTCCGCCATCTCAACTAACTCATGCACGGACTTGGGGTCCCTCTCTTTCAAATATATGGAAAGATTACAGTCGACAATCTTCAACATCTGCTCCCTGACTAACAGATCCGTAATCCCTTCCATAGTTCTCTCTGCCTCTGAGAGGTCTACCCACCTCTCAAAATATCTCTGCAATCTCATGGACAGCTGCGTATAAGTTTCGGCCTTATCTAGACGACTCTCCCTAAACTTACGCCTATAACCCTCTGCCGTGAGGTGATACTTCTTGAACAACACCTTCTTTACCTTCTCGTAATCCCTACTGTCTTCATCGCTGAGACCGGAATAAACGTCTAACGCCCTGCCAGTTAACAATGCCCCTAACATGTCTGCCCAGGTGTCTTCTTCCCAATCATTTGCCTGCGCGAGCCTTTCAAATCTTTTCAAATACGAGTCGAGATCCTCGCGCGAGTCATCAAAAATGGCAATTTTAGGTACCTTCGGGGCAGCAGATTTTCCATTCCCTTTACCATTGTGACACCCGTTTTTAGCTAGTTCCCGTTCGCATTCCATTCTCTCCCTTTCAAATTGTCTTTCCTTCTCCTTTTCTTCTCGTTCGCGCTCCTTTTCTTCTCGTTCGATAGCCCTTTGTTCTCGGTTTTGGGCTTTCTCTTCGTCCCACCTAATTTTGAATTCCTCATCACTAATGCCTTCTTGTCTGGCAAGCTTCAGTGCGCCCAGATAGTCCATCAGCAGTTGACCTGTAAACAAAGCTAACAATAAAGCGTGGATCGTAACTGTGAAGTTAACAACAATATTCCTGCAATAGCAAACAACAATTTTCTCTGTGACAAAAGATAAAATTGAACAGTCAATGCACAGGTAAAATCAGAGCATGTCGCAGGCACTAAATGTCAATCTCTCTCACTCGCCTCAGGGCAGATGACCTGTCCACACAATCACACAATAGCCCCTTGACACGATCCAGATCAAAATTAAATGTTATTTACTAGCAGGATCCCACTTCTGACACCATTGTGATGTTTCCACTTTCTCTCACTAACTTTCTTCTGACACCAGCCGTGATGGGCACGGCACAAACACACTAAATAATCGACTATCTCTCTTCTATAAGTTATAACAAACGATATCTGTATTGCTTACATATATACAATAATTATTAATTCATTCAATAATAATAGGAACCTAGGTCATACAATTTCATGTGAATTTCGATGGAATGAAGTTGATGCAAATCAGTACATGCTAATTAAATGGCTTCGTAATATTCAATTTCTAGCACATTTTATAAAACACATGGGAACATTCAGCATAAGGAAACCTCTCCTTTAGGGGTGTATGGCGCTATCTGGGCACTGGTTCTTCCTCTCTACCCTGGCTTGACTGCGCAGTTAGATCAACAGGTATCGGCAGGTACCAATAGGTCGGGAAGCCAAGACGCTACGATGTCGTTAATCAAAGGACAAGAAGTTGAGAAGCCAAGAAGGTGTTGTTCTTCCTCCTCTGTAGAAAAACAATCGCAAAGTCCTAATCTACTGCTGGAAGGCATGACTTCCATACTTACTCCATGACGGATATTCATCATTAACACTTTTAACCGCTGACACTGTTATAAGTCAGGCTGCAGCTCCCATACTCCATAGGCTCCCATATAGGCAATAGAATAAACGATCAATACAGTTTTAATGATATTTACACGTTCCCCACGAAGAATAACGCTCTCTCTAACGGACCCCATCCTATAAGGTTTCGTAACATATATATAACGGCGTTTCCGTGACTCTCTCAGAGGCAGTAGTTATACCAAAGTAAACCCACTAGATTTAGGTTCTACAATCATGAACATTAAGTAAAATACACATACATCGTACAATTAACTTACCACTCAGCAACAGCCCAAATGCCGACAAGATACCAAAGATACCACGCTCTGACAAAGGATGTTTGCGGGTTCCCTGACCTTCCCCACTCACAAGACTAGTACAAAGTTACAGTTGCGGTTGTGGTCTCCTCTTCGGCACGAAGCTGGTGAGTGCTCTCAGCGGTCTGAAGTTGGAAGGAGCGTTCGGGGATTTATACCCAGTCAGGTAGCGTCCCAAGACGCTCACCGAGTGTACATTAGTTATCCTAATAGCCACCCCCGTCGACTCCACGTCAAATACTATTGAAACAGCTCTACCCCCCAAGCAATTCCCAGGTGATCTGATCGACAAGTACGGCGGTCAAGTAAACACTACCCTTTTCGGGTGTCAAAGCACTTCAGTTGCATCGGCTACTTTCCCCCTCTGGCCTACAATAACTCTGTCTCCCCGCCGTTAGCTATCTTCCCACGCTAGCTATACCTTGCCTGTCTGTCGCCCTGTTACAATTACATGTATATCAATAGGAAGCTTATTCAAGCATTGATAAAATTCACAACCTGACCTCCATGCAGTTGTAGAGTGTTTTGTTCCATCCATATTTCATTAACTTTCACTGTTTTCAAATTTGGTGCATTTGAAAAGGCATGCAAGGATACAAACATTTCATGAAAATAAATATTAAATCATGGACCGAACGAAGCCCCGTGGACCTCTGAGAATTCTTTCCTTTGACTGGCGTTGGGAGGCTGACGGAGATGAAGACGAAAATTCAATCACCAAAAACGTGAAGTCCTTGTCTGAGAGCAACTAGTCGCTGCCATTTGAAAAATCCGTTCATTAATTAAAATTCTGTCTGAACACTTACATGGTTGGTGTACTGAAAACTGGTTATTCTTAACTGTTTGTAATCGGGTAGCAAAAATGGTAAACGTAAAATACACGTATGTTTTCATTGTTAATAAAACTACCGGTATTGGTGGGGAAGATTGAGAAATGCAAAGTCAGAATTTGCACGGGTCCTTGAAAATCAAAATTAAGGACCTTTACGGACTTCTTCGGACAAAAATTAATGACTTTTTAAAGGGCCTTTCGTTACTATTTTCAGCAAGTTTACGAATGTTCTAGGATGTTATGTTTAAGCATCTGCAATAAAGCAATCACTTTTCACAAATGTCACATTGTTAAGTACAATGGTGCGCTATCAGAGCCGTTGGTCAGTCGAGTCGAAAACCGATAAAGGCGAGCATTAAAATAAAAAAATAAAAAAACAAACGCGAAGCTTTTTCGGCTGCACCACAATCTGACGAAGAAAGATTTGACAATCCGGTATTTTAAAGACATTTTAAGGACCTTTTGACAAATTTTGAAAATTAAACACTATTTAAGGGCTTAAAAATCTTCTTTTTTTTTTAATGGGGGCGGGGGACAAAATTTAAGGATTTCTAAGGACCTGTTTTTAAGTCATCTGACTGAGCGTCGAGTGGTTTTTGATAACACTGCTACTACCTTTCAGTTTCAGTAGATCAGGAAGTTCTTTTGTCTCATCAGTACATCAGACGGGCATGAAAATATGTCCGTTGTTTCTCTGTACATCAGTTTCACTCCACTCCTTTCCTGCTCACCACAGTTCCTACTTTGGTCGACAGTTGGGCAAAAAGTGACGATACGAAATTGATCTCTGGCACTGAAGAAAAGTTTTACGGTACCCCCTTTTATCCGTTTCTGTGGTGCCCGGTTCCCTTGATGCACTAAGCACGTGCTTGGTTTGCAAAATCGTCAATCCGGACCTGTCAGTGACAAAAACATACAGACAACGTCTACTCTCTCCTTTTCTCACATTCGTACTTTCGCAATCCTTCCGTAATATTAGGCATAATGTAGGTGGGAAACAGAAACAGATAAAATAAACGTACGTGTCGAACTCGCCCACAAATGCACACTCAGATTCGCGATGTTTATGCGTTTACAAAGGACCGAGTGTTCTTCGAGGGACGGAACGGAAGATAAGACAAGCCCCCTACGTCACTGAAGGAGCACGTGCGTACGTACATGTAGAGTGAGCAAATCAAATCGAAACCTGCCACTGCGATGGGAGATTTGGGGGGGGGGGGGTGTGAGTGTCCACTCATTCTGAATGATGAGGGAATGAAGCAGGAGGGTGAGTGTGGCAAGCGGCTGGGACGTGCAGGGACAAACATGGTCTCTGACCTAACCCTCACTTATCACGCAAGCATAACTACTTTCTCAACGCTTGCATTCAGATATGACAAACAGTTGACTGCGCTTGAAATTGACCCAGGGCGGTGCACGCCTTTTCTCTGCTTCATGTTAATCTGAAACGCTGACTTAGGTCAGGTTACGAAAACTTTTTGCCCTTTCAACTTTGGGGTGGCAGTCTGTGCTGAGCTGTGAGCATCCAATTGAAGCCATCCATAACGCACGTATGCCAGATTTCGCGATCACCCTCTTTCCCACCCTTTTCTTACCCTTAGCCTCCCATCCCCATCCCAAGCTAAAAAAAAAAAAAAAAAGTCCCCACTGCACGAGAGTATGGTGAATGTCCTTCATGTTTCAAAACTTTAAGCGATATTCTGCATGGACTATCTTGACATTTAAAAAAAAAAATTAGGAATATGATTTTCACAAAATCCAACAATTTGAAAAAAAATAAATTATATTATATATTATGTATAAATAAAACCAAACTCTTCAATTCACTGAAAAGCTTGCATACGTGACATACGGATGTACAGTAGATGTGCTGATGCTGTTCGCATTGAACCTTTCAGTTGTGTCACGTGGGCTACAACGCATACTGTACTGTTTCTCAGTAAGAACTAAGAATGACGCCCCACGTACTCAGGCATTATATAATAATGTATACCATATTGTGTCCGCCAATTTCGTCAAATTTCAAAGGGGTGGGGGGATAATTCCTTACACTCTAAGCATGTTAAGGCCCCGCGCGCACTATGTTAAAATTAGCCACCCCTTCAATGCACGCAATCTTTCGCGTGGCGTGCAGCACAGTAAATGCAGATTTTTGCTTGCTTGGCAAAGAGTTTACTTTGCTGCACGCCATGCGAAAGACTGCTTGCATTGAACGGGTGGTTAATTTTAACATAGTGCGCGCGGGGCCTAAGGGTGACAAAGTTACTTGGTCACTTCAATTTGCGACGGTCATGACGTCATTTTTCAGGAGCTCAATAATAAGACTAAATTTCACATCTTCTCACAACGTTCTGCCCCCCCCCCCCCCAAACCACCCGCCATTTTTAATTTACGCTGCTTTCGACAACCAGCTATTTCAATATACTGAGAACCACGACATCTTACAATGGTAAAGGAATGACACAAAACCTGTTTTACAATACGTCAACTATTTCGGAATATAACTGACACTGGTCCAGATTCGATACCCAGTTTAATGGGAAGGTGGCAGAACCAATGTCGCTAAAACAACAACAACAACAACAAAATGCTGCATTTCTGACATAGGCATGCACATGTACTAAACTTAATTCACATAGGAATCCAAATGATAGAAGGACATTAATATTTTAGCCCGCCCGGTGACAAAATTGGAGATGTCATGGTTTGCCTCAATGGTTTTGATCACCTGTACTTGATTCAACTGACCTAGTACCTTTTGATCATCCGAACATGAAATAAACATTCGTACACCCACACTCTCAACGCCCCCACAGTCACATATAAACATACATGGACTCGAATAAACTTGGGGAGTCATTAACCCTTTTAGTACAGATGGTTTCGGGTGACGAATTCCGGATCTCTTCCCTGCCAACTTCGTATTTCTTAACAAACCCACGGGACCACCCCCTCAACATAATCCACATCTAAGTGTAAAATAACATGGTCGGTTTCTTCACAAATCTTCCCGGCTTTCTCATCCCACATCTTCAATGATTTCTTACCCTAAAAGCCAAATTAATCTAAATTAGTACGTAAACAATGATATGGTCTATTTCTTCACAAATCTACCTGGCTTTCACATCCCACGTCTTCAATGATGTCTTATCCTGGTAGGTAAATTAATCTAAATCAATTCTAAGATATGAAAAGCCATAAAAATCAGGAATTTCAAATGGTTCACATCCGTGTATGTTCATCTGTGGAAAACACACAACAACAAAACAAGAAGGGGACTCAGGGGATGACAGTGGGTAGTTTTAAATCCTGGCAAATTTTCTTTTATGTCACTTGTGCTTTTTCGGAAGCCCCGGGTATGTGTGTAACTCTTGTGGCAATTGACGAAATATTATAAAAACCACAGAAATACTGTGGGGTCGCTCGCAGCAGGGCTATAAGCAATGCCAAAATGGCAATGTATGTCTGTGACTACAAAATGTACCCAGAGACGGAAAGCCTCGTACTGTGGCGACAAAATTTATTCAGAGACAAAAACTTTCGGCCTGTCGCGACACTTTTTGACTCAGTGACAGAAAACTCCCACTCATGTCGACGAATTAATGTACCCGGTGACCGAGAGTTTCGGCCCTTGACCACAACATCCACTCAGTGACGGAAAGTTCCGACCTGTGGTGACCACAAAATGTACTCACAGACAAAATGTACCCAGCTGCCAGAAAGTTTCCCCACTCTGATCACAAAATTTACTCAGTGACGGAGAATTTCGGCCAGTGGCGACAAAATTTAATCGGTGACGGAGAGTTTCGGCCAGTGGCGACATAATTTAATCGGTGACGGAGAGTTCGGCCAGTGGCGACAAAATTGAATCGGTGACGGAAAGTTTCGGCCTCTGGCGACAAAATTGTTACAGTCCGTGACGGAATGTTTCGGCCCGTATTGACATCAGGACCTCAGTGGCGGAAGTTTCGGTCTGACGCCACAAAATTCGGTTTTTGACGATGTGAGATTCTACGACAACGAGTATAATATACGATTGCCACCACAAGACTGTATGTGGCAGTCCACATCACACAGGTGAAGAAGAACGCCACGGGGAAGGTGAGGGGGGGGGGGGGCGCTCGACTGGTGTGACATTCGTCAGACAAGACCTCCGTGGAGAGAAAAAAGAATTACAACAACAACACAACGCGCCAACGGCCACATGTTACAATGATAAACTATACAAACTATATTCCCACCCCCCAGCCCCTTAAATAAAAAGCCTGGCGAAAATAGTTATGCCCTGCGTGGTAAACAAAAGGTGCCTGGGGCAGGAGTGCTTTTGTCGTTTTGTGTGTGTGTATGTGTGTGTTGTTGTTTTTTTGTTTAATTTTCCTGGCAGTTTCTCCGTGTGATGACTTAGGAGAGTTATCTTATACTACAGATGTATCATTTTCACACGGTGTAACCTAGTACAAGTTAGGAATGAAACCGTTACTCCAAATACTGAAATTTAAAAACGGTAAGAAGGGAGCAAACCGCATTTGGGTTGAACTTCATTGATGGCACACAGTATACTGATGAATTACTTCCCTTGCAATTCTCAGGGAAAACGGCAACTGCCAGATCATGAGAGTGACTGTAACATAACTAATTGAACTACATATATTTCTTTATTTTATGAATGGCACAATAAAGATATATATTTTTCTTCAACTGATCTCTTATATCTCTGTATGGTAAATGATTTATCTAAGCAGCATCTGAAGAAAGCCTGCAAGCTGTGTCAACTATGCTGCTGAGAACAATACAACTTGCCGAACTATGGTAAAACTGAGGTTTGTGATAAAAAATCTCATTTCCCACTCTGATGTTACCATTCAAAGGTGAAAACCTATTTAAAAAACAATTCAAAATCTGTGAAATCACAGCAAGGCTTGGAACAAAATTAAAATTCTGAATTTCACGTCATGAAGGTCCTTGCAGAACAAACTTCGTGCAGCTTTTCCATTTCCTTTTCTGACACATTTTTTTTTTTTTTTTACTGTTTCTTTGTGGGACTTTGTAACATATAATCTTTTTTTTTTTAACATATGCATATATAATATATAAGTGCACATGGCCATGTCATAAAGCTGGCTGCAACAAAGTAGTCCGACTCATGTGTATGGACCTGCTTTGTCTGCTTAACCATAGAATAAATTTATGACGACAAAATGTCTGTGCACCCATTATTAATGAGACCTGTCATAAATATTGGTAATTTCACAAGTTCACATTGTATCATACTATAATGGAGCTAAGGGTGAAAGTTCTGTCCTCAAAGGCCCTTTTTGGGAGGGCTCCTAAACTCTGGAAGCATTCTCATCTCCTATAACTCGACTTACTAGTATTGTGATGTAAGGAGAGATAAATACTACAAACTCTGGGTAATTTGTTCATTTTGTAGAATTGACACGTAAAATTCTCAACAAACACTTCTGACTCCATGATTTTAGAACAGGGACACGCTATTATGATCTATTTTCAGTACCGTGACACAGTTTCCCTCATCGTTCATTCCCCGAAGGAAGCACATTGTGGATTACCGAAAGCATGGCTCTTCTGTAAACTTTAGCGAAAACGATAAACAAATTCCAGAGTTGGCGTGGAATCCGAGTCGATACTGATTCTGTCATTGTATTTCTTTGTCTGAGGAAGGAATTTTACTTTGTGTCCTAGATGTAGCTCATTATAAGTAATGAAGATATATTTCTCCCGGCAGGGCCGGGTAACTCAGCTAGTACTTTTAAAATTTATAATACCCTCACAAAGTAATTTTTTGTCTTTCTTTTTTTTCAGCAAAGTAATACAAAAATAAATATGGTGGGTATTATAAAACACTGGAAAGGGTGTTGCGGGTAAAATATGTTACAGTCATCATATCTTAACCCCTTCACTGCGCTAGGGATGTACAATGAATGTCCTAAAATTGACAGTGCGTGTGTGCACTAAAACCAGTAGTGACAGTGCAATGTTCAGCATACGGCTGGTTTAAGCATGAAAGCATGAAGTGGTTAATAGTGTTATGAAATATAATTTAACATGAATTTCTGTTCCTGAGATGATCAATAGCTGAGATTGTGCACAGAGAAAAACATTGCAGCTTATTTTTTGTAGGATAAACTTTTTCAGGCAAGTTTTAAATGATTTTAGTGTTTTGATGGGTCTGGCTTCTGCATAGAGATACTATAATGTGTAATTATAGAATCTCTACGGACCTCGCAGAAAAAAAAGGGGCTTAACATTATCTGAAAACACTTTTACTTCGTTGTCAGAGTCCTGGGCTTAATATTTTGGATTTTAAAGAGAATGACTACCTACTTGATTCCCAAACCACACTCCATTCTCTTCCTCATCTTATGTCATCATCACAAATTTACGAAAGAAAACCTGGAGAAATTCTTAATGTAGCTTGTAAAATTATCTCTTTTTTCATCTGAAAAATGACAAACATCCCCCTTCTCTCTTCTCCCCCCCCCCCCCCCCCCTCATAAGTTTTACCTGATTGTCTTTCAATGCATTGTCAATTTTGGAAAGGTTACCAAAATTGACTGTCTCAATTCTAAACATTTTTTACCTTGACCATTCCTTTTTTTTTTTAATCGTTTATAAAAACTAATTATATAATAATGAAGTCACCATAATATTATGAAATTAGTAGGTTCTATAACAAGGTTTCTGAAGTCTATCTAAATGACAGAATCACTGAATGTTTTGAAATGTTCAACTTACTTTATGGAGTATTAACAACTGATGAGGCCTGACGAGACAGTTCTTATCATTCACAGCCAACCCTGTGGTCGTAATACTAATAAATTCAGATAATATTGAGTAGCCTACTCGGGGCGTTCTTCCACTTGAATTTGCCATGCATGTACTTTGCAGCCCACGTTACATTAGCTTGCTAAATTAATGGATCATGCAGTAAAAATCTACACTCCGTTTCTAAGAAAGGCTCTTAGAGTTCACAAAGCAGGTGTGAGGATGGTGACAAGAAAATATCTTTCACTATGGGCATCTTTAGCTTACGTATTTCTAGATCTAGGTCCAAGTCTGGAACCGACATCATTCATAGATAAGTAGGCACACTTACGTAAAATAATTAAGATCTGCCGGAGCGTAACAAATGAAAACCATGCTACTGTATAATAAGATTCATGTTGCAAAATAATTTACAGTGAACAATAACAGCTACAACAGATATGAAACTCAAAATTCTACTCACATGAGAATCTGTCCTCTATCGGTCACAAACCTGTTGTGATATAATTTGTTTACACCCCTTTACATGATACCGACAGTCGCTTACCAGATACTTGTTGCGGTTTCAATGTCAAGTCGATTTCAATGAAGCCAAAATCTATTTTGCGCACGGGCAAACGGCCTGAAGAAGAACAGCCCGCCCTCTAAATTTGTCATGTGTGATTTTATTCCAATATTTTGAATAATTGTTTTCCACAATATATTCTGGCTTATTTTGTCTTCTTTTTCTTTTTGCAATTACCATAGAGTAAAATGACTTCAATATAGACTAAATGAACTATTTCTTGTTTTTATGATTATTATTATTATTATTATTTTTTTTTTACAAAACCATGGTGACATTAATGTTAATTTCAGTATTGCATAGGCTTGTGTGTGTATGTGTGGAGAACAAAAAATGGTGTGACAAGATGTGGGTTATTATAAAAATTGTTGCCTGAAGGTAATAGAAATGCTTTAACTGATGCCAGAAAACAAACATTGAAGAGCAATATTAAATCACCACAAGGAGTACCCTCACACTGCTTACCATCGGACTACATGTGTAAAGCTCGATGAAGAATCTTTGTCACTTTGCTGTTCTCAAGGTACTAAGTAGGCTAACTACAGTGCAGTAGGAGAGGTTAACACAAAGCTAAGTTTCATATGTAAACACAAAACAAGAGAATGTAATCACAATGCAAATAATGTGTAATGTGCTTAAATATTTCAAATCGTATGATGATGGTCTCTTGGTGGACACTGAATTTGACAGACATTTACATTGCTAATATGAAGTAAGATACCCAGAACAAGTGGTGGTTCTACCAAAACATGCTATGAAACAGCGAAATTCTGCAATAGCTCGGCGAGTTAGGGGACCGGGTTAGGTGTCAGCCCAGAGTCAAGGCTAAGGAAGATGGAAAGTTTCAGACTGTTGGACCATATATATATCTGGGAATGCAAGTAAACTATTTACAAATAAAAATGAAATTTTTAAAATAAATTGTCTGGACAGATTCCTTTGTCATCACTGTTAGTGTTAATACAATAAGCGGAAGCATAGTTTCTGGTTTTGGCACCTATTAAAGACTTTAATATGATAAATGGTGAAATGATTGAATGGAACAGCAAAACAACCACCAGCCAAATAATCAGATGAGACTTGTTCTGCAGCATGTACAAATTCTGTAGAAAGTGCAGTCAATAAGTTGACGTTTGTATCATCCACTGTATTCATTTAAAATGCATTATCAGTGTAAGATGAGGAAAATTTAACTGTTTCTCTGGACGCGGACACAGTACACCATTTGCTAGTACATGTATATATTGTTGAGAGAACAGCTGTGTTTTAGAAATAAAGACTGGTGTAAGTGTAATGGGAATTTTCAATCAGTGATTTGCTCTGTTTTCTAAAATAGGCCTAATATGTTACTGGTACATTCAAAGGTTTGCAAATGACGGAAGGAGGAAAGGATGTGTGTGTGTGTGTGCGCGCGCGCGTGTGTGTTTATACATGCACATATAAGGAAAATAGGGGCAGGAAGGATAGCACAAATTTGAATACAAAACTACTGTAATAGGTGTAGTGATCTGCGTCTTCATACTTTATGAGATTCTCTGTAACATGATCCAGATGAACGGGGAAAAAAGCTATTGAGGTGAAGCAGCTGAACCCTCAAAATGAACGACCCTTGCTGCTGATCTTTTTAATTTTTAATTTACTCATCCCTTTCATTTCTCCCTGTCGCTTTTTCTGTTTCGACCCCCCCCCCCCCACACACACACACACACCCCACCCCATAAACACACGCACACACAACAACAACATTAAGATACGGGTCATTAAAGCCGGAAATACTAACACTCTCATGATAGCAATTATTTTTTTAAACAGAAAAAAGTAATTGTTACTGTCTTGTAACGTAATTCTGAACAATTTCGGGGTCCTCTTGTACTACATATTCATTTGGTCTCGTAAGTCCTACATGGCATAATAATATCCTACACGGAAATGACGTTTCTGAAGATATAGGTCATTGACCTAGTGACACGGATATTTGCCGTTCCGTCTATTGGTGGTTTTGGTAAAAATAAAATTGGAGGTCTTTGAAATAATGGTATACGGTCAAGCTAACAAAAGTGCAGTTAGATTTTATTGAACAAAAGATGCATGCATTCTAATTATTAATAGATAAATGATTTTTGATATTACATGAACAATTTCTTTTTGAGTTACCGCTTCATCGGCTGTTACGTTAATGGAACAAACGATTCATTGATCCTAAACTTCTGAGAAATTTAAGTGATTGGTGGAAAAAGAAGAAAAAAAAAGTTAGGGTGGAACTATGAGAAAAATATGCTTATAATTTATTGCTGGTTTACTTTGTTAGAGAACTTGTTTACTTTCATGCCGAGTATTGTGATGTACTGAAAGTTTAGTAGGTCGCAGTCTAAATATAGGTGGAGTGGGATTCGCCGCGACGTCTGCTGCTCGGCCGTACAACTGCATGCCTGTGGTGGTGTGAGACTGAGAAAGGGTGTGGGAAAAGTAAGGAAAGATTGTAGGTAGGTTGCAGTTAGCTTATAAGTTACACGAAGGTATTAAGATGTATGTTAAGTGAATTCCATGTGTAAAGATACGTTATTAAAATGTGGCAAGTTAGATTTAGGATCTTCAAGTAAACTAGGAAGAAAGTTACAAGCTGTGAGTTTTTGCTTACTTTACATTAGAGAAAGAACTGAATGGGCAAAGGGGGTAACGGGCTATGAATAAGGCTTGCGTACTGGTTTGTAAAGCTAGTCAGATAGCAGTAAATCTTTTATTCCAGGGGTGCGGTTTGGACTGTTAATGTAAGAATAGAGTGTGTCGTGTAAAACAAACTTTTCACTTTCATTTTGGCCTTCATTTTTTGTTGTAAATCTTCACTCTAGACAGGCATTGGTAGATGCAGTTTCTGGTGGACGACCTATGCGGGATGCTGTAGCAGGGTGGATTAAACCGTTGCCCAGGGCCAGGCACCACAGCACGGGGATCATCCCGGCTTCAGTCTCAACAAGAATAGTGCGTCTGTGATATTCTGCTGAATTTTCTCAGTGGATTCCTTTGGTTTGATGGAGCATTTGTGAATTCTGGATTTATCACTGGTGCAAATTAACAATTTACCATGGATAGCTCAATAGTCATATTATTTGTCGTTATATTTGCAACATTTCAAGGTAAGCTTTTAAATGTTTTTGTTTGTGCTCAGTCTGTTCAGTTGTTGTTTTTTTTTCACAATGAAGTTTTGGAAAAGTTACCAGAAAGAATATAATTAGAAAGGCACAATCTAAAAGCATTAGCAGAATAATTACCTATTCACATTGAAAGGTAAGGGGTGAAACAGATCAAGGCTGGTGTAGTTGCCAGACTGGTGGCTTGCCATCTGTAAATTTTGCTTCACACTAACACTGCAGAAAAAGCAATGCCCCACACCACCACTGTAAGCAGAGTTTACTGTGGTGTAGGTAGTGCCTATTGGGACACATTAGTCTAGAGGCAAGGTGCTTGCTTCTCATGCCAAAGGTAGCAGATTTGAATCCCAGTCGGTGCATGTTGGAATTTTAGGATTTTTCTCATATTTTCCAGTCTATGATCCTATGGTTGGTAAGATCGACCACCTGGTTTTCTACAATAAGAACGGAAAACTTGGAGGGCCCATGTGAACGTTGCGCACTTTAAAAAGATACCTTGGCAGTTGGAAATCGAGAAGAGCGGGCCAAACAGGACATTGACTGTGCAAAATGAAATAAAAAGTTATCCCCCCCCCCCAAAAAAAAAAACACCGGCCGGTGCTGCACTATGACAATCATAACATATCTCAACATTTGCTCCATTTGTAACTAGGATGCAATCAATGACACTGAGGCAAATTTCCCAAATGGGATTAAAAAAGCATACATTATTACAGTTTATACAAATTTAGATTGTGTTAGTGTGAAGCAAAAATTACAGATGGCAAGCCACCAGTCTGTGGCCTACATCAAACTTGGTTTGTTTCACCCCTATTGGAAAATGTGGGATGACTGATTCAGTGTCAGTTTTTGAGTCAAGGCTACGGAAGATGGAAAGTTGCAGATCGTTGGTCGATTCTGGAGCTGCAAGTAAACTATATTTACAAATAAAAATGAAATTTTTAAAAATTGACTTGACTGGACAGATCCCTTTGTCATCACTGTTAATACAATAAGCATAGTTTTTGGTTTTGGCACCTATTAAAGACTTTAATATGATAAATGGTGAAATGATTGAATGGAATAGCAAAACAACGAGCAGACAAATAATCAGAAGAGACTTGTTCTGCAGCCTGTACATTGTCATTGTATGGCAAACCTGCACCATAAACTTTCTGTCCAAAAATTTCCGTGGATTTACTACTTAACTTTATAGGGACTTCACAGACTTTTACCAAACTAAATCTGGATTGTATCAGCAGCATTCCTATGGAAATTGATTGAGAATGAGCAAATTGAGCTGAAGTGAAGTTAGTTTTCCAATTGAATATTTTATTAATGTGAAATTGGAATGAGAAAAGCAAAGAGAAAGTTGTAGACAAAATATGTTGTTGAAAAAAAGTGAGACTCATCCTCAAATGCTTGTCTGGTGATCTAAAATCAAATAATATATGTACATGTCTAGTTTTCTTTACCTCCATTCGCCCCCAATGGAGTAGGCTCTTACCTCTGGATCAGAGCTTTGAATCATAAAATATCACAATTTATGTGAAGCAATCATAATATTTTCAAATTTAATAATTCTGTTACAATTTTGGGCTTTTGACTGCTGTAGAATATTAGCATAAAAATAGGGTAAAGGGTGTGACTGTCAAACAGTTTGATTAAAAAATTTTTTTTTGGCTTAATACTCAGGGTTTTTTTTTTCTTTTTTTTTTTTCTACAACAGACTCATCAGTTTTTTTTCTTCTCAGCCTTGAAACAAGAAAGAAAAAATAGTGTGTATTTGAGCTGGCTATTAACTCACCAGTACAACAGATACGCCCCTTGTTATGTTTCACAAGTGGCCACTAAGTGCTTACCATTTCATTTGTACTTTGCTTTAACAGAGACAGGTTCCC
The DNA here is from genome assembly GCA_963931925.1 of Onchidella celtica. Lineage (NCBI taxonomy): Eukaryota > Metazoa > Mollusca > Gastropoda > Systellommatophora > Onchidiidae > Onchidella > Onchidella celtica. The sequence continues at coordinate 11,551,241 of OZ007572.1, forward strand.
CAGTGGGGAATGGGCGCTAAGTATAACAATTAAAACATCTTGATGTTGAGTGAGCTCTTCATCACAACGCTTACCGCGCGTTTGTACTCAACCTCTGTCACGTAATGGCACATTTGAGGGAGGGGAAGTAACTACTTGTCCAGTGTTAGGCAAAAGAAATGCTGTAAAACAAAGATTAGTTTCCAGATTTCAGTAGCTGTCAGAGCATTACAAGTTGTAAGTTAAAACAGAAGTAAAACGGCTGCAAAAAAAGGGGGGAAATGGTGATGTGGATGTTGTTGCTGAAATGTTTGCCACAGATTATATTAATCTGAAACGTTTATACCGTTCAGTTTTCTTCAGTTACTATTATGGGGAAGATTGAGATCTTGAGTAGTATCCAAGTTCAAGCTGACTTAGATTTTTGTATTTTCAGTAGTTTTGAATTCTTGGAGTTTGGACCTTTTCTGCTCTGCTGGGGATGGCCTGAAAAAAAAAATGTGATCTGCCTCGCCACACTAAAAGCGTCCAACATCGGATTCCAAAGTGGCACTTTAGTTCAATTTTTATTCTATCGTGCTGTTCTCCCCCTCCGCTCTTTGCACCCCACCCCGTTCCATTCTCATTTCCTTCCCCCAAATGACCGTCAAGGCCCACTTTTATCCTTGAGGCCTGGATGGGATATGTTCTGGCGTAAGGAGACCGGCCATTCACTGATTCAGTGTTCTTTGTGAACTGACCACATCTGACTGACCATGTCTGTTATCGCTGTAGTCGGCCAGGAATTTAAGGCACGGCGTGAGCCATATGGTGAATATCATGCTCCACATGTAGGTAACACACTTACCGTGTGGTTTGTGGTAGAGGAAGCGTCGACCGATTCATCCCTTGTGGCCAGTTCTCACAGAGGGTGCACATCTGAGACATTCATTCATAGTGGCTTGGAAGTGTATACTCCCACAGAAGATTCCAGCCATGATATAGAAGAATACATGAAACTATAATGCATGATTCCAGCCTCATTGCATTTGCTTGTGTCATTAATTTCAAGCCCTCATTCTTTCTGCTATCGAAGTCAATGGTATTATTATTTGAGAGGGGAATACATCGGTCATTTTGTCCGGTTATTGATAATACACACCCGTGATTTTTCTACTTATTCCCTAAATCCTAAAGATCGCCGTTTTCATCGTTTAGGCCTAACGACTGCTGTTTGAACAATTTTGAACATTATGATTGTTAAGCACCAAACCTGGGAATCCCCGTATAAGAAGCGGTGCGCCAGGACACGACTATACTACTTCACTTGTAGAATCAACATTCCACTTTTTTGTTTCGATGGTGGCTTTGATAGTTTGCTGGCAACTGAAGTTCATAGTAAAGCTCTACACAGGGTATTGCAGATAAAGCAATAACTGCGTAAAGCTGATTGTCTCAATGTTGATTTTGTTGAAGAGGTAAAAACACTAATGCTCTCTTCAGAATGTAGCAGATGGTGGCTGGTACAGCAGAATTTCTTGTGTACACTGCATTCATTGCAGTTAGTGTTACAGAAGTCGGTGCTTTTTCGTAGTTTTAGTTTCGTTTCTTCTTTCCGCATTTGGCAAGGTCACCCAGCTGGTGTCGGAGGTAGGAAGTAATAGATTCTGCTGCTGGCTCAATGTTAGACTCGAACATTTCATATCTGCAGATCGTTGAATGGAAGTTTTTTCTTGGTGGGAAACAATGCTTGTTTACGTACAGAAACAAATTATATGCAAATATACATTTTTACCTTATCGTAAAACGGAGGTTGTTGCTCTTTTGTCACGTTCAAATTGTCAATGTAACATGATCCGATTAAGACTGATGGATAAATCATTATCAGACATTATTAATACAAACAGACCCCAAAACGCGTCTGCGCGCCATTCGCCGTTTTCTCGCCCACTTGATGTGCCCTTGCATCTCTAGAAACATTACATCTCTGGGGTCCCCGCACAATTACGTGAAGCCTATCTCCATATTGGGCCTAGACTGTCAGCGTCAACGTATCCCCCAAGATTTTGAGTCATATCAATCAGAAGGTTTATGAGGCATGCCAGATGGGTACACGGGCAGATTTTTTGTAATATTAGAGAATAATATAATGTTTATATAACGGTGGTGTTCTGATCGTTTCCACGTTCAGTTTTAGCATTGTAGCATTTTTAGCATTTAGGCTGTAGTGGCCCACCCATTTCATTATAGGAACTTGGTACTTATACGACAGATCTAGCTAAGAGTTGTAGTAACCCACCTTTACTCATACTGCCTTACTGTCAGATTCAGTCAGCCGAAATAATAACCGCCCAGGTAGAAGTCGCACCTCTTGTCTGGGCTGATGTCTGACCGGGCCGCGCGGTCCCCTAGCTTGCTTAGTAATGTAATGCAGAATTTCACTCTCTGACAGCGAGCTTTGGCACAGCCAGCACTAAGTCTTGTTCTGGGTGTCTTAATTCGTATTAGCAATATATATATTAACGAATCTGCCGAATTCATTATTCGCACATGGACACTGAGTTTCATCATCACATGATTTGAAATTTTAAGTAGTAAAATTATTGGACAGGGGTACGTTTTGTTTCGGTTCTGGTTAGATTTTTTGTTTGTTTTACGTTTACGTGTTGTACGGATATGGACAGTGTATATCCATACAACGCACTCAATTCGATGGCGTATAACACACCGGAATACTCACAGTCGGCACCAACGACCTAAATTACTGACCTTGTTAATTTGGATAGTTTTTAAAAATATGAATCGGCTTAGTAGCAAAACAATCCGACTTCAGCTGCTCGGGGATTGCGTGATCTGCGCTAATAATATTATACTTGTCGAGTGTACGTCGGTCACCAATGGCTACCCCACCCCATTTTCCCCTGATTAGTCAATCTGACTACCGCCCATTGATACAAACTGACTAGACCCTCACGCCCCCAGGTCCATCTGACTATTCCATGTGTTGTCACTTCAAATTCGTGAACACCATACCAAGTTTTGTTTCAGCAAACCTTCACCAGTCACGCTTTTGGTAAGCATGTTGTACGGATATGCACTGTCCATATCCATACAACGTGTTGTACGGATATACACTTCCATATAACATACTTCTAAACGAGCGTCCTGTTTGTGTGAGAAACTGTGTGGAAGAATTGGTTATATTGAATATGTGATGGTCACATCTTGCACCCAAGCACTTCTTACCGCTGTCTTGGTATTCGTTGATTCTGTAAAACTCTTTTATAGGACAGGAGGTTCCATTCCTTGAAAAGTTGAGCTATGAGTGCTAGTGTGAATGGGGACAGCGCCAGTGGAGTGGAAACACATCGTGTACGTTGTCTGTTTGCCTCACTGAGTATTTTCACTGTCACACGCGCTAGCTGGTTTCATTCATAACTTGTTATGAACGGTAGAGTTGATGTTTCCTATTTCCCCAATGACCATGAAAGAAAATGAAACTCATTCACAAGCTGTCCATCTCCATAATATTGAATGGATACAATTAAGCATTGATACCATACAGCTTTGATGTCTAAAGTGTGGCATTTAAAAAAAGAAAACTAAAACTGAGCGCTACTTTAAATCGTTTATTCCATCATCAACTAGGATGTTACAATAATGTCGTCATCTTGATCGTAATCTGTGCACAGTTGAATTATGTCCTGCGTGTCAGGTCAATGTGTTTTAGTTAGGGAAGCATATTGTGTGCACTGTTAATTTTGTTAATTTAGTTAATTTATCAGTGTGTGTGTATATATGTGTGTGCGCGCTATGTATCATACTTTCTGCTTCTGTAACTGTATTGTTATGTATTCAATGATCAAAACAAATTTCCTTGTACAAGGACGAATAAAATTTATCTTATCTTATCTTATCTTATCTTATTTAGCAGTACATGTATTTATACTCTTTAGATTGTCGGTGTCCCAGTCTCACAATTCATGAATTATGCAGTGTTCTGTTCGCGGTTTAGAAATTTTAGCGTGATATAAGACAGAAAAGGGTACGATTGCAAGCGACCAGCATGCATTGATTATCTGGTTTATATTTACATGTATGTATCCAGTGCTCTGTGCATGCATTTTCTATAAAATTGATTTTATTTTTTTTCACATTTACTCAGCTAAACACTTGCACAGTCTCTTAAGACTTTATAAGACTACGTTTTTCTAGCAAGCTTTACCAAATTGTACTAGCGAGGGGCAAGATAGTCTAATTATCTGTTCTGACTACTGAGAAGGAACGATTTTGAAGAGATGGGGTGTCCAATAGGTTGAACAAGTACGGCCCAACCACAGTCCAATAAGATGCAGTTCTGTGTGTCCTATTTTTATTTTTTGCACTGTTTTAAAGCCAGCAAGGGCAAAGAAGCTGTGGCTCGGTCGCCCAACATTAATAACTCGTACCGGTACATAATATGGTCTAATTATTTGTCTTTTGATGCCAGATAAAGGCACCTGTTTAAGACCAAGATTGTCGGTAATTAGTTCACATAGGAATTTTAATGCTATTGACTGCATCTGTGGGTACAAAAATATAGGGACTAAGCTTTTCTTCTGTATGAAACGACTTTACGTCTTTCGTACTTAAATTTCGATTTGAAAAAGGGGAAGACTAGGGGAGTGGAATACACACATTTTATTAATATCAACAGAGGCACCCAGGATTCCTCGGGAAAAACTTGCCCCCCCCCCCCCACCCAGTCTTTGTTGTTTTTTGTATTGAAGCCTTCCGTGTAACATACTATTATAGTGCGTTCAAACAAAAACGTACGGTTTGCCAATTTCTTGAATATCCCCGGCTTGCCTCGGTGAATTGGGACCAAATTTTGCATAGCCTCCTATTTCATTTTGTCTTAACTGGGACCTGTGTTATCACTCAAACATTTTCTTCATAAACATGTATGGAAAACACTGTGAGACAAAGAGCAGACTTTTTTGCCGTGAGCACAGAAATGTCGTCTTTATTGCATCGTGCCTGCATAAGAGCAAATCCAAACATTCCAGATAAAGGCAATGACCCATTATTCGTTACTGATGAATTACAACTCACACCAGTTGCACGCGGCTGCGCAGCGTAAACGGCAGGAACGTCACTGAATTTCGTGATTTTACCCATCTTTGCATACCTCAAAAACGTTTATTTTGAACCAAGTAAACACATTTTCTATCTTGAGGTCATAATTATGACAGCTCAGCCAGTGTGAGATAGCGTGAATCAATTCTACGAAAACAGGCACGTTTGAAGTAGTACCCGATTGTCACTATGCCCGTGAAGTAAAGAAAATTGCCCTGAAAGCACTTAATAACATGCATGCGAAGCTCAGAAACAAAGCCTTCAAGTTTCTTTAAACTAACCCCCCTGAAAAGCACCTGTGCATGCTTGGATGTAAAAATCACTACACTGAGGGCAAATAGTTTGTCTTGGACTTTTTGGGAATATTTAACGGTTCTGACAAAAACAACAAAAAAATCCTGATGTCAGTTTATTTCCGAGGTTTTGCTCCACAGAATATGAAAATCAGAAGCAGTTTCTGGACCAAATCAAATATGAAGTGTCCAGTTGTGTTTTAGTTTGTACAAGATCAGTGTCTATCTACACATGGACATCTGTGTAACAAGCTAGCTACCAGCCTAGAGACATAATATTATATAAGTGCAGCGAAAGTAATCTTAAACAATTCTTTGGCTCTCTTTAAACTATGCTATGCGTTTATCCAAAACATGCACCTTTGGAGTTACGAAAATTGCATAATCAGCGATGCACTTTCGCTGTTACTGTAAACAACCTCTATGTTCACCAGTTGGTGTCGGAAAAGTTTTTTTTATAATTTTGTGAAGAAAACAAATTTATTTCAACCTCTATGAATGCCAAAAAATAAGTTCCTGTTAAAACAAATTGGAACATGGGGATATGCAAAATTTGACCGCGATTGATTTGGGCAAGTCGGAGATGTTAAAGAAATTGATCAACCGTATAATGTTGATATATGACTATAGTTACGACTATGATCCACCAGTGCTCACGCACCAGTTCTGATAGATTCTCCTGTGGTGTGCGTGTGTGTGAAACTTAAAATGAATAGCGATACATCATGGGCAAAATGGCTTCTTTGGATTGGTACTTCACAATGTAACAAATGGGATTGCCAAATGCCGAAATGTCTTTTTTCACCATAAAATGTGATAAAACTTTCTGCCTTGGACCTAACAGTCTGCAGCTGTGTTTTTATTTAATGACCTAATAGTTTGCTTCTGAGATTGTCAAAGTGTGGCAAAAAGAAAAGCTTGTATTTTGTAAAGCGTCGTGTAAGAAATACTACACAAAAGATGCAGTTAAACGCAACAGGAAAGAAAGACAAAGTGAGACTCCCGCATTCGAATCACCGCATCTTGCCGGACGTTTCCCCACTCCGAACTCGTATGATTTGTGTCCGCATTTTAGTTAATTTTGCAATTTCTTTCAGTGTTTAATTTTCTTTTCATGTTGTTTTAATTATTTTCATTGCCATTTTTTTTTCGCCTGAACAAGGTCCATTGACCGAGAGCTCCTTTCGTCTTTCCTTTTCATATGCGGTTTATTGTATCGCATTGGTATTATTTCGTAGTCGAGGCTTTTCAGCATACGACTTTTTCTCTTTGCCATGTTTTGATATTGCTTCAAGCCTTGTGACACCACACAGATTAAAAAAAAGAAAAGTTTTCTGAGATAAAGTGTGACATAGTGATTCTGTCCTTGATTGGCTAAGAGCAGTTCCGTGACAAGTCCTCCATCCGTTGTATGGATGCCCCGAACACTGAGAAAACAAGAAAATGCAAGGCAACAGTAATATCATCAGGCGCGAGCTCATCAGATATTTAACATTTCATGTTATATTAATTTTGTATCCCGACAACCGAGTTTAGAGATGACACTCAACTTTAGTTGAGCTTTCTTTCCTTAGAGTTGCACTTCAGTTGCCATTCAGAACACAGTTAAACTAACTCTGTGTGAGTAGCCGAATGAAGTATCGGGCCGAAACACAAATCTGTAGATTCTTCCAATCTGTAGAGGAGGCAGAGTCGACTTCAGAATGGATGGGGTGCCAGAGAGAAACATAATATGTTGTGGAACTTGTGGCTCATTTTATGTGACCTTAAAGCTAATCAGTATGACTTCATGACACAGCGACATGTTGTACTCCAGTGAGTCAGCACCGGACAGCGACTTTGATAAAGCGCCAGCGCCGTGCTTAGTCAGCATCTCCATTAATTAACGTAAGAGCAGTTGAGTTCTTGGTAGAGCGATCTATGAATATGGATGAATAAATCGGTGGTGACAGAACAACTGAAAGCTTGACTTAACCTGAACGTAAAATTTAGTGCTTTATCCTCGTGTCATGCTGATGATAAAAGAGAAGGAAGGGGGTGGAGGGTGTTAAGGACGTGCCTGTGTAATCTCAACAAAACACCCTTCACATTTCATTGAAATGTGAGGGTGGTGTGTAACATGTAGCCGATCTTAGTGGTAGAGGGGTTTCGAAGATGAAATCAAGAAATACTACCACGCTGTTTATTAAACTCGGACAGGAAAGTCACTTTGGTACCCGACGACTTTCGTCAAACACAAACCAATGTCTTCCATTGCCTTAAAATGAATATTTATATAATATCGCCAGGGCTCGTGCTTTTACCACTGCAGTATCTGGCTGTCGTTGCGGTTTTGCTGGAGTCAGCGGTATCAGTGTCAGGCATGCAGTCACCCCACTGCTGTCTGAGAAGTTTCCCAGCCCCACATGGCAGAAAAGAAAATGAGAGAGAGGGTGCGGAAGGGAATAACAGCAAATGAGGTCAAGTTATTCGCGTTGATTGGCGGAGAATGAATCCTTTGGCATGTCTGTAGACTGTGGTGTAGGCGGCCCAGGGATCACAACTGTATGCGTGATCACGTCGCGTTTATTTTTTTAATTTTGAAACCTGGGATAAGTTTATGCTTCTAAAATTTGTTATCAAATCCGGTGGCTGTTGGACTGAGATTTAAGTAGTGACTGTCAGCATGCGGCGCCTGGGAGTCTGTTTGCTTTTTTCTTGAACTGTCCGTTACCTTCCCAATCCGAAAGAAATAATTTACTGAACATCTCTTACTTCTTTATTAAGTTTAAAACTTATAGTATTTATTTCAGAGAGGAAACATTTTATTCCCATCCCAGCAACAAATTTTACAGCAACAGCCGCTGTTATAATTTTATCCCGTGCATGTACTAAGGCTAAATTCAGGCGAACCGTTCGTCTTTATACGATAGATCATAGAGTCACAGGACGATTTGCTATCAATATTATTCTTTGTCATTGTAGTGTAAGTGTAAGCCATACAATGTCAACGACCGTGGTGCCATGCATAATGCTGGTTCAGTCTGACTCACATTCCAGCAAACAATACTTGATAAGACCGTTGAACTTTGGAAAGATTCTGTGTTATGCTCTAGTCTCTCTCTGCGTGTATCAGTATCACTGAGTGTGCCCTCGCACGTGCAGTCCTTAAAAAAAAAAAAAGGGATTATGTGTGACTGCACAAGTGGGTAACAGTATGACTGGCAACTGGATGAGAGGATGAATGAGTTCAGGGACAAACACACAAAAAAAACAACAACACAAAAATACGGAGTGGATGAGCAAATTAATGACAAAATGCAAATTTAAAGAAAAGTATAATTATGGCCGTATTTACAGTGACAGAGTGAGTGTGCACTTGGGAGAATGGCATAGTAAATTGTGTGAATCATAAATAAAAGGACCGGGTGAAAGAATTGATGGGCGGTTGGTGTTTGGGCCGTTCGTGTTTGGGCGGTCACAAATAAATTACTTTCCTGAATGTTGGGCAGAGACACCATATACTGTAGAACAAGGTGGCAAATTAAAGACAAAAGACACTGGACAGCGAGAAAATTGCACATTACTGACGCAGACGGACGAAATGCATTATTTCAAAACCGTGACAAATGGCAACAGCACTGTACAGCTGAAGTATCAGAACTCCTCTGGAATATCGCTGTGATGGCAGCAAAAAGTAGAACCATCAGGAATACTTAAAATGAACGATTTCTAAATGCCTTTGGTGTAGACAGTCGCTGGAGACTTTCATCCATTCACCTTCCCCAACCTTTTTCGAAGCGAGTTTCAGTGGCAACAGCGGATATTCTGAATCAGAATACCAATTCAAATTAAACTGTGGTCTTGCACCAATACAGTAGATTGTCTGGCCAGGGGAAGGATTGAAAGTGACAAATTTTGTAATGTGCAACATTAGCAACATGTATATTAAATGAGGACAGTGACTTTTTTTGTGGTATTGTTTATTTTTTAAAGTATCCACAAGGTTGTGTTGTTTTGTTTTTTATAATTATGGGGAAACTAAGATGGAATTAGTGTTGCTTAGGGAACAATTCAATTCATCCTACACTTATCCTTTCGCGTAAAGACTGCTCAATCACGATGTCAAATCGCACAAGTGGAGAATCGGAATTCATAAAATTGTCATACAGTTGTTCCAGGAGGTTACCAGTGCTTGCTAGCCCAGGCAGAAATCAAAGACCTTGATAATTTTTTTGCAGTCTAGTTAACCTTCTGAAATATTACTTTCAAGACAGCCCAGGAAAGGCTTAAATAAATGTGAGCGTGCATGATTAATTGAAGCGTAAATATTCCCTTTCGTATTAGTGTCGCTACTAAGAATGGTGCACAGTCGTTGTTTGTCATTGCGTGCGTGTCTAGATGTGGCCAGTCATGATTCGATACTATACTAGTGCTATACTTGAGGAAGTGTAAACTGGGTCATGTCAGTGGCGATCATAAATTCTTATACCTTAAGTTATAACCACCCCCCCCCCACCCCGTGTAACAGCTGAGGTTGTTCTAGCACGTTATAGTAGGGGGGAGTTAGTTGATCTAACTACAACCCTTTAGAAAACGAAACTATTACAGCTGTAAAATAAATAAACACGAGATCCGACGATAGATTAAATAATACTAAAGTTTAATAACTGTATAGTGAACAATAAATTACTAGGAAGACACCAGCGAAACTAAATATCTACGCCACACAAAAGGAAACTCACTTACTCACCCCCCAACCACTCACACAGGTCTATATATATAAACATTCCTACAGAAAATTCCCGAAATAAACGTTACCTTTGCCCTCGCACAAACTAACCAATCACGCATCAATACGTCATCAGGTTACATCACTCAAGGCCAAATCTGGCGTAAACATCCTTATCCACAGTGTTATCGAATGTTCGGGAACATACTAATATTTACTGAACGAGTCAAAACACCTGACAACAAGCGAGCGAGGAAAAAAAACTACTCACTAGAAAAGAAGGTCAGGTCACGGAGTACAGTCAACAATAAAATGAAAAAAGTAGTGGACACATGCTCAGCCACCAGCACAACAACAAAACCGGGGGAGGGCAAGGGGTAGCCCGCAGATGCTACACAACTCCCCAATTTAAGTTGAATATCTTTCAACTCCAAAAACATTATACAGCGTCTGCACTATCGTGAAATAATCTTATAGCACTCCCAATCTCACAAAGGTAGTTGCTAATTCTATTACAATTAATAACAATTTCAGTGTCTTCCCGAATGTCATCACAAATACAATACAATGCAGTGTACTTTGCATCACTAATACCATAACTAATACAATACCGTCATTGCTTCCCAATAGTAAACAGTAGGCCTACTAGTCAAAATAACACAACGCCACCACTGTGGTGAAACAATGGTCAATGATATTATTACAAATCATATAAGGTGAAACGATGGCCCATCGTTACACAATGCTTCGTGCACGAATCGTAGCATATAACTTGTTGTACATAACATGGTTATCTCCAAAATGTATAACTCATACGTACAATGGCAAAAATACCAATACATACCGACCACTGATTAGGGTCTTCCTTCATCATATTAGGTCAAAACAAGTTACAACATTGCAATATAACACAAACACTGCTTGCTCGCAGTCCCCATTTGGGTTACATTTTTCAAAAATTACACCAAGTTCCATTGGTAACTAATATGACATAGCATAAAACCAAAATGTGACTAACACATCATGACTCTCTATCAGCCATCAATTCAATATTCAATCACAGATGAACTATGTCCCCAATCACGGTACAATACTGCCGTCCTAGAAATTCATCTAGTAGGCAAAAGTATGGGTTACAATGCATTTCACTGATAGTGTACTACTTTAAAATACCCTGCTCAGGAAATCGGCACAGACATTTTCTCTGCCTTTTACGTAGTGAATCCTGAATCGATAAGACTGTAAAAATAAACTCCATCGTAATAACTTTGGACTGTCAAACTTGGCAGAGTTCAAAAACTCTAATGACCGATGGTCAGTTTGGAGCACAAACTCCTTTCCATACAAATACAAAGTAAACTTTTTTACAGCCCAAACAATAGCTAAACATTCGCGCTCTGAGACCGAATATTTTGTCTCACGAGGCAATAGCTTACGACTAGCATATGCCACAGGGTACAACTTTCCCTCGTGTTCCTGCATAAGACTAGCGCCTAATCCGCGATCTGATGCATCAGTTGCTAAGACAAACTCTTTGGAAAAATCTGGCAAACATAACCCGGGTTTGGAGATAATGACATTCTTCAAAGAGGTGTACGCTTTCTCCTGCGTTTCATCCCACTGAACTATATTGGGCTGACCCTTTCTAAGTAAATCAGACAATGGTGATGCAATCGCTGAAAAGTTAGGAATAAATTCATGGTAATATCCCACTAATCCTAAGAATGCTTTCACTTCCTTCTTAGTGGTGGGTCTGGGTGCGTCTCGTACCTTACATACATTCTCTTCTAACAGGCCAATCATACCTTCTCCCACTAAGTCTCCAACAAAGTCTACTTCAGACGTTCCAATCAGACACTTCGATGGTCTTGCAGTTAATCCAGCTTGGTCCATCCTCTGCAGTAAGTCCTTGAGAGTCTTCACATGCTCGTCGAATGTCTCTGTATGAATCAGCAGGTCGTCCACATATGCTGTCACATTGTTCATTCCACGGATCAATGGCTTTACGATCCTGTTCAGTGTGGCTCCTGAGTTCATCATCCCAAAAGGCATCCGAATGAATTCATAGTGTTCGCCCATGGTGACGAACGCCGTCTTGGGAATGTCTTGCTCTCGAACTTTCACTTGCCAGTATCCCTTGCTCAGGTCAATCCGAGAGAATAATTTTCCTCTCGAGGGACTCTGAAACACTTCTGATGGCGCTGCTGTCGGATGAGGGTCGAATACTGTGATCTTGTTTAACCTCCTGTAGTCGATGCAGACTCGGTTGGATCCGTCCTTCTTCTTGACGACAACAATAGGTGAAGCATAAGCTGATGAGCTCCTTCGAATGATGCCCAGCCGTTCCATGGTGCTAAGCTCCTCCTTCAATGAGTCGCGCATAGCGTAGGGCACCGGGTATGGTCGTTGACGAACTGGTACTTCTGTCGTCAGGTCGATGCGATGTTCACCCAACTGACAGCATCCAGGGAGATTGGTGAAGACGTGCTGGTAATTCTTCACCACATCGCAGAGTTCTTGACGTTGTTCCGATGTCAGTTGCGTTCCATACTGGACATCTCTGTAGCCTTCATTCTGGTCCCAGCTTCCTAGGTCGGCAAGGTCCTCCGTCGTTCCACCGTTGTCGCCTTCCAGGTCGCAGTCCTCGATGACTGTCATGCCAGCTGACTCCACGGGTTGACTCTTGTCCATCATGTCGTCCTCTGCCAGTACAGTCTCAGCACTATCACCGCCGCCGTCCTTTATGGCGTTGACATGTTCAGGCGTGGTATCTCTCCTACTGTTGTCCATCCCACACATCTCGGTCACAATAGGTCTCGGTTCCATTGCCACTGCTGCTGCTTTTGACGTCCTTGGAATGTATCTCTTGAGGAGGTTGGCGTGCAAGGTCTTTTCTTTTGCACCCATCTTGACTCTATAGTCGTTAACACCGACAACTGAGACTACCTTATATGGTCCCTTCCATTGGACTAGGAGCTTGTTAGTGTTCGTCGGCAGTAGCACCAACACTTCATCTCCGGGGCGGAACTTCCTCTCTCGCGCCTTCCGGTCGTAGTAGATCTTCTGTCTACCTTGAGCCTTGGAGAGTTCTTCCGTCGCTAACTTCCATGTGTCCTCCAGCCTCTCACGTAGTTCCATGACGTACTGGTAACTGGTCTTCGTTTCCGGCTCCTCTACGTCCTTGGTCCATAGTTGACGTAAGATGTGCATCGGTCCTCTCACAGTTCTCCCATACAGCAACTCGAATGGGGCAAACTTGGTCGACTCTTGGGGAACTTCACGATATGCGAAGAGCAGCGGGTTGATGTATCTGTGCCACTGCTTGGGTTGCTCTGCGCACAGTCGTCTCAATGTTTTCTTCAGTGTGCCGTTGAATCGCTCCACCAACCCGTTGCACATAGGGTGGTAGACTGTAGTGGTCGACTGTCGAATTCCCAGTAGTCTATTCGTTTCCTTCATGACATCTGACATAAACTGGGTCCCTTGGTCGGACAAGATCTCTTCGGGCACACCCAAACGGCTGTAGATGTTCACTAAGGCTTCTGCTACCGTTTCTGCGTCGATCTTCTTCAAGGGTGTGGCTTCGGGGTAACGAGTAGCGTAGTCTATGTACACCAGGATATACCGATGTCCACCTTCACTTGGGGGGTCGATAGGTCCTACTAAGTCCACGGCCACTCGCCTAAATGGTACGTCCACTACTGGCATACTCTGCAGGTGCACCTTTGGTGTCGCTCCTTTGTTCACTGTCCTCTGGCATATGTCGCATGAGCGGCAGTATCTCGCGACGTCACCTTCAATTCCAGGCCAATAAAAATTGCTCATAACTCTGTCTTTGGTTTTCTTCACGCCGAGGTGTCCTCCGACGATCGAGTCGTGGGCTACACTCAGTACATACTCTCTCAGTTTCTCGGGTAGTACCACTTGCCTTATAACAGTCGCCTGTCTCAGGTCCTTGTAGATCCGGTACAGTACTCCTCCATGTTTCTCAAAATGAACAGATTTATTGCCTCTATTAGTTGGGATCTTCTTCTGCTCTAACTTCCTAATGACTTCGTCTTCTTCTTGGAGTCGGATAAGTTCCTCTCTATCCACTCCCGCGTGCCGTTCTGCCCTCGGCACCTTCAGCGACGTAGACCGGTCCTTCCTCTTCTCCTGGGCCCTCGTGGTCACCGCTCCTACCATCACCTCAGTATCAGGGTCGTACGGATCCTTCGCTCCGTCCACGTTCCCGACTACTAGGTCGCAGATGGTCTCCGGGAGACACAGCGCCGTCACTTTGCCCGTCAGGTAAGGCGTCTTCACGTCGATAACGGCTTCCTCCGCCGCTAGCAAGGAGTTATCGATCCTCGCGATAAGTTTCTTCCCACCGGTGAGCTGTCCGTCGTCCACCAGTGCTCGCCGCACCACTACACCTTCACAGCCGGTATCTCTTAGGACATCTACCGCTCGATTTCCAATCAAGCCCTTCATCACTGGTAACTTCAGTTTCTCCACGGTCCTTCCGTCACTGCATCCTCCGCAAGTAACAGGCACCGCTAACTGTAGCTTCCCGTCCTTCATTACCGCTTGAACGTTGATGCTGGTGTCAGCCGTCGTCGCATCCTGTCTCGACGACTCGTCCGCCGCTATCACTACGGCCGCCGCCGCCTTGTTCGGCTTGCCTCGTCCCATATCCTTCTGGGCTGGACACATCCTCCGAACGTGGCCTGGCTTTCCACAAAGGTAACATTTCAACTCACCTTTGTCGTTTAACTTTGCACGACACTCCGTCGCCTTGTGTCCCGGCCTCTGGCACCTATGGCAGACCTGTGGGCTTCTGTCTCCGTTGGGCCTCTGTCGCACTGGCCGGCTCTGCATTCTGGCGCTCCCGCTGAGCGTCCGGTTCCTCGCTACCAGGTACGCCTCCGCTGAATCTGCGATGTCCTGTAGCGTCTTTGGTTTCCTCTCCCTCACATGGGTTGCAAGGTCTGGTGGGCAGGCATCCATGAATTGCTCTCTGACGAACAGATCTCTCACTCCTTCGTAGGTCTCCTCCGTCTTCGACAGCTTTATCCACCTCTCTAAATAGGTCTTGATCCTGGTCAAAAACATTCCAACATCTTCTCCATCTTCAGGCTTACCTTGTCTGAACATGAGTCTGTATCCGTCCTCTGACAGGTTGTACCTCTTCTGCAACGCTTCCTTAACTTTGTCGTAGTCCTTGGCTTCGTCGATCGGTAGTCTGCAGAAGCACTCCAAAGCTCTCCCGGTCAGCAGGGCAGACAGTGATGTCGTCCAGGTGGATCTGGGCCATTCAGCTGTCTCGGCAAACCTCTCAAACCGCAGCAACCAGCTATCCAGATCGTCCTTCTTGTCCTGAAATGCAGGTAGCTTGGGTCTCTTAGAACTGGCGTGGTCGTCGGTCTTCTGCGCTGAGTCGTTGCCTCCACGTTGCTGGCGCATCCTCTCTATCTCCAACTCGTGGTTCATCTTTTCCCTTTCCAGCTGTCGTTCAGCCTCCTTCTCCTGTCGTTCAGCCTCCTTCTCCTGTCGTTCAGCCTCCTTCTCCTGTCGTTCAGCCTCCTTCTCCTGTCGTTCAGCCTCCTTCTCCCGAGCCTGTCGTTCAGCCTCCAGCTGTCTTTCTCTTTCTAGGCCTTCACGGAGGTAGTCCCGTCTCTCCTGCCCAGTGAGCTCCATAGCGTCCGCTTCCTGGCTAAGCCTTCCAATAACCTCCGACATGTTGTAGATAGCTTGTCGATGATATTCTACAATAAACTATGTAAATAAATCTAGTAATTTTGATCTGGTCCGCTCGAATATGGTCGGATCCCGGACGAGCCCCCAATATGTAACAGCTGAGGTTGTTCTAGCACGTTATAGTAGGGGGGAGTTAGTTGATCTAACTACAACCCTTTAGAAAACGAAACTATTACAGCTGTAAAATAAATAAACACGAGATCCGACGATAGATTAAATAATACTAAAGTTTAATAACTGTATAGTGAACAATAAATTACTAGGAAGACACCAGCGAAACTAAATATCTACGCCACACAAAAGGAAACTCACTTACTCACCCCCCAACCACTCACACAGGTCTATATATATATAAACATTCCTACAGAAAATTCCCGAAATAAACGTTACCTTTGCCCTCGCACAAACTAACCAATCACGCATCAATACGTCATCAGGTTACATCACTCAAGGCCAAATCTGGCGTAAACATCCTTATCCACAGTGTTATCGAATGTTCGGGAACATACTAATATTTACTGAACGAGTCAAAACACCTGACAACAAGCGAGCGAGGAAAAAAAACTACTCACCAGAAAAGAAGGTCAGGTCACGGAGTACAGTCAACAATAAAATGAAAAAAGTAGTGGACACATGCTCCGCCACCAGCACAACAACAAAACCGGGGGAGGGCAAGGGGTAGCCCGCAGATGCTACACCCCGGTTCTGGCTGTTGTATCCTGACGACAGTCATATATGACAGTGGCGAGGAAAAGCCACAGATACCATTCTGCCTCGTAATACTATTACTCCTACAACCAAATTTACAGGAGAGCTGCATAAACACTGAATATTCGTCCTGATAAGCAACTGCTTTAACTTTTGAGAAGTACATTTTTGTTTGTTGGTCTGATGCACTTTTTAATGGTGCAACAGAAGTGGCATATCCAGCCAGATTGCCATAATTCATTTTGATGATGGTCACTGTAAACTCGGGTGAAGTCATAATTATAGTTTTCAGTATATCGGTACAATTGTATAACGTGACGATATCAGTTTGCCCTTCCCTTGTCATCTACCTATTACAGTAACGGTGCTTTTTATGTTTACTCGCTTTATTCAGATCATTCAGTTTGTTAAACTTCAGGGCCATTGATGGTCATTATACTTGTCAGTTGGTAGTTGTATTGTATCTTTGTCTTAAACAATTTATCTTGCGTAATGGAGCTTCAGTGCCCTGTCTGGGAGGTGTTAATGAGGTTAATACCTTGACAGCGTCGACCAGCTTATTGAGTCTATTTGTATCGTAACTCAAGATATTGTAATTTAAGATTATTTCCATTATTCGTCAAGATAATTATTATTGGTTGTAGGAAATGTTTGGCAGAACCAATACTATGTCGAAATTCTCGACCAGTGCTCGACTGGCGTAGAAACAACTTGAAACACCACGGACCAAAAGTTAAAAGAACGGCAACGATAGTAAAAGAGCACCATTTTTTCACCTGAAAGTGAGATACTTTGCAGTAAGTAATATCTCTATCCCTTCTTTTTTTTTTTTGCTCCAGAGATCGCGAGGTGTAACCATGCACCTGTTGGCAGGATTTCCGGCAGGAGGTGTGTGTTCAACACATTTCCTGAGTACGATATTACAAAGTTGGATGGTTGCTTTGCCTAGTCAGATCACCCATTTAAGAAAAAATACGTCAGAGAAAAATTAATAGATGACTTGGGGCACCAGGTTCTCGGAACAGGTTTAAGGCTTGAAATTCATTTACTTCAAGACCCATTAAAAAAAAAAAAAAATTAATCGAAATACGTTTGAACAAAGACTTTACGTTTTGGAAGACGTGCGGGTCGCGTCGGATGGACATGTAAGAAGTTTACTTTCTTCCTCACTCATTAACGCATTTGCCACCTGGATGAATTTAATTTATAATCAGAAATAGGTTTCCCCTCCTGCCTAAGCCATCAGTGCAGATCATGGGCTGGTTCTTATTAGATCTTCATTGTTAAGCCAGTCAAGAACCAAACAAATTAGGCACAATGTGTCACACTTTAACAAAGTGTCAATATGGGAGAAACGAAATGCTATATTATAATTGAAATATTTGCACTTAGTAAGTGAAAGGCCTGTTAGTGAGCCTGGCGCATGCAGTGGGAGAGTTTCAGATCCATATTTTGGCATTGATTACAATACGTGGCATAAAGTAGCGATGCAGACGCCATACATATCGGTCAGCTTTTGGTAGACTTCTCCCCGCTTTCAGCTCTATAACTTCTTTGCCATTGGTCTCCCTCGCATAGAAATCTGTACTTCACGAGTAAAGGTCAGGTGCATGGACATGATCTTTGCCTACATTAATTTTTGTTAATGATATCTCAAATACTTTACGGTTGTCTCTGTGACCATTTATTAAGTGAAAAACGGTTGTTCTCAAAAAGGTGTACCGAAAAAAAAAGTGTGGCGACATTCTGATCATTTGAACATTTCATGGGACAAATTTAGATCATGACTGATGAGTTTTAAAGCTTGGCCATAAGAGCAGAGCCTTTCATCTTTTCGTAACATGATGATACATTTTCTTCTAGGCTCGACCACAGACCAGACTGGAAACACAAGCTTCGGGCTGTGTCGTTTTTTACGGAATTTCCCGAGCGGGGGCCTTATAACCAACATGGCCGCCGCTCGGGAAATTCCGATTTTAGTTCTATCTGCAGTAGAAATTTCTTTTTTTGTTGTACATGTATTAATTTCTTGGTGCGGAACCAAACTTCCGCGTTCTGTAGGCGCGTCAAAATGGTGTCATTCAAAATTAGCTATGCTGAAACGTCCGTCTTTACCGTAAACCCAAGGCGTAAACCTAATATGGCGGATGGTTCATGACCTTTCGCTGTTTTGTGACGTCACACAATGGAATCATCCAGTCTGGGTATTTTATTAGCCTGTGGGCTTGATTGGGCTTTTTTGCTCAATTTCATGGAGCGGCGATGTCAGACAATGTCAGCCTTAAAGTATTTAACAGCACAGCCAGGGTGAAATGTCTGTAATTTGAATGATGTGAACTGTGTTGTCGCGGCTGTTTGTTGTAGCTGTAGAAAATAATTCATATTACCACTGGTTTTATTTAGCCTGTCTTTAGAATAGATGTATATTTATATATCGTTATTGGACCAACTGATTTGTGAATGTGAATTCTTTCTCATAACATCCTGAAATGCGTAGACCACGTCCCGTATGACTGAACAGTCGTAGGTAAAATTCTTTGTGCTTTTGAAATGAACGGGGTTGATAGTGTTGGTTTTCTTGACTGTTAGTTCATATTGTTGAAATGCATTTTGTGTGAATGGATGTTGCTGGGCATAGGTCAGGTGTTTTTCTCCTGTTACTGTCATCAATTTGAGGTCATTCACAATTATACGTCTATATATATGCGGACTCACTCACACCAAAGTATAAAGAAAACAAGAAGAAAGAAAGTAGATATTCCCCATTGAAATATGACCCACCCCAGTTTCAGTATCCACTCTCTGTTTAGTGTTCTTCTTTATGCTGTATGGTGTACCGCTTTGGGTAAGCACTACGGTACCACCTTCCTGTCCTTGCCATTTTGCTACACGTGCATCCCATTCACCGGCCCCCCTGTCTCGTGAGCGCACCTCTTCTCTTTGGAGTGGTTTATGTAGCAATTTTTACCGGAACCCCATCGTGTGTGAAACGACTCAAGCGGTATGCATGGTCGCTCATGGCACGTGGTTATTACGTTAAGATGTAGAACGGCGAAGCTGTCTGGCACATGTGTATCGTCTTGACGAGCATTCTTGCTTTGACTGTAAAGTGTAAGTGCCTTCTTACTGACCAGATTATTGTCCTTAGTGTGAACAGCCGCTGGCTGGCAAGTGGCTTTGAATTGATGAGGAAAACTAAATTCAGTTATGTGTCGATCGCAAAAATCATGTTCCTGATACAAAAAAAAGAAACAAATAAACAAACAAGCACGCATATTTATTTTTATTTTTTTCGCCACCCTGTCCTGGACTCCTTTGTCAGACAATAACGGCAGAAGAAAACTATTGAACAAAAACCACAATGACAATAACGACCAAATCTAGCGCTAGCGTAATTTTTAGTATCAGAATCGGTGTCAGCTCCTTCAGGCTGCTTACTGATTTTCATTGTCCTTTGAACCTGGACATCATGCCTGCTCATGGTTAGGGTAACGGACGAACTGCCCCTTCTACATACTGATACAAGATACATTTTTGAAATATATATAAATAAAGTAGATACAGCAGTTTGTATGAATCATTACATTAGAGAACATATCTCGCCCCATTTGTCAAGTCTGACGTTTTCTGGCGGTTGAAAAATTACTGGTAGCTCAGATATGAATGCTGTTTAACATAATAATGATAATAAAGTGACCCAATGGGGAAGTGGTGAGAAAGAAAACCATTTGAGAGGGGGTGGGGGTGGGAAGGGAGATTTTCCAAAATTTGAAACGCGTCAGTCTTGGCACATTTTAATGAAGAATCTCATCTCTCATAAAATTAAATTTCAGCCAAATCAGTTGGGATTACCTTACATAATTCTAGCGGATCGTTTATGTCCCAGCACGTCACATGTCAGTAAATGCCGTGCGGCATGTCTTTAAATAAGTTTCATGACGTGCAGCAACGGTTTTAAAAAACACATGAAATTATATAGAACTTGTTCCCCATCAACTCCATTGCAGTGTTCACTCCCTCCATTGCAGTGTGCGGTCGTGATCAGTGCAACAGATCCAACTTTCCGAGCGCCTTATTAACGCCTATTTGTTTCAGAACCAAATAATGAACGGCCATTTCGTCATTAATCTGTTTTTATCATATTTCTTGTCACACTGACATAGATCTACTGTGAACCAAATCTTTTCTCTTTGGTTTTGCAAGAAGGATAGGTTTTTATGCTTGATTGTCTCTTTTCTTTTTTGTTTTTTTTAAATTATTTATTTCACTCTCTCGTCTTTGCCCTCACCAGCGGTGTAATCAGAAAGATTTCAACACCTCACTTGGTATTGAATGTTGATTTTATTCATGGGTGTTTCCTGCTATGCACTGGTTATTGTTCAGTGGTAGCTGGCTAGCAATTTATTAATTATTACAAATTAATTTACTGTAATTTTTTAAACAACCATAAATGTATATTTTTTCTCTGGTGACTATTTCAGGCAGCTTAGGCCAAGGAAGAAGACAGCCAAAGTGTGAACAGGGCAGTTGTTATCCAGCCACCGGAGATTTGTTAATAGGCCGGGAGGCAAACTTGACCGCTTCTTCCACCTGTGGTCTGCAGCGACCCCAGCGCTATTGTGTGGTCAGTTATTTGGAGAAGGACACTAAATGTTTCACCTGCGACTCTGGATCACCGTGGAGAGGGCGGTTTGTGGAGGAGAGCCATCGCATTGAGAACGTTGTTTCTTCCTTCAAAGATCGGACAAGTCGATGGTGGCAAGCGGAGAATGGGCAGGAGAATGTTTTTATCCAGCTGGATCTGGAAGCCGAGTTTCATTTCACTCATCTCATCATGACCTTTAAAACCTTCCGGCCCAAAGCCATGCTTATCGAAAGGTCCTTTGATTTTGGCAAGACATGGAAAGTATATCGTTACTTCGCTCAGAACTGTGACAAGTCTTTCCCTGGCGTGTCCAAGAGGAGAGTCAACGTTTTGTCAGATGTGATCTGTGAGGAAAGATATTCCGCCGAGACTCCGTCTACAGCTGGAGAGGTAAGTCTTATCTACCCTGAAGAAAATACAGCCCCGCAATTTAATCTGATTCTATTATGTCAGGGATGCAGTGGATTTGAAAATAAAACGCCCTTTGAGAAATTTGACTGAATCTCCATGCCCTAATCCCGCCGCAGAAAACTAAGCGTGAACACAAATAGATATACAAAAGCCATATCCCAAACCTCCAGCAACGCATTCCCCATCCTGTCCTCGGAATTCTGAGGCTCTACCGCTGAGCCAAAACAGCTTTCAACTTTGCACATTGTTGTCACTGCAGTGTGAAGTTGGTATGTACAGAATATAATTTGGTTGTCTGGTATTTTGAAGACTTGCTCTGATTTGGATGTTTTACCAGAACTGACCAGAAAAGCTCACAAAAGACTAAATCATTTACAGCTTACAAGTGTAGTACGGTACACACATGTGGACAATGCGTATGTCACTGTGCGTCAGTGGTAAAAGATCTGATCTTCAGAATTGGACAGAACTAATCGATATTCAAGTCACTGGATGGCCCATTTTCCCCATGTAAAAATCGAGAAAAGGGTGCGTACGGCGTCCAACATGAGGTGAACTGAGAGCATGTTTTAGGGGGCGCTTCTCAATGAAATATGAATACATGCATTATGGCCGAGTGCTGGGAATGCGGCATGGTTGTGCTGATGGTACATGTAGTTGCTGTACCTACAGTTGACCTGCTATTGACCCCTGTAGAGCGGACTATCCTTTTTTGTTGTTTTTTTTTTTTATCTTCTTATTTTCTTTCTCATAATTGATGTTTAATAGCATCTGAATTCTGCCGTCAATAATTCCATGTTCTCTTCTTTCAGGTCATCTTCCGAGTGTTGCCACCTTTTATTCAGATCCCAGATCCCTACAGCGAAGACGTGCAGGATTTGCTCAAACTAACCAATTTAAGGATCAATTTTACAGAGCTACACACTTTAGGTAAGTGATTCATCTTGGTCAGATGAGCGATTTTCCAATTCAAGACACTCTTCAAATTGTATTATCAATTGACGATGAAAGATGTTGAGGAAAAGTTGAAGGTAGGCTGGAAGACAGGGAGAGGTTCTAGAATGTACATGGCAAACTGATATTGTATAGCATCACCAAAGGTTTCCCAGTTTTGAAGGCTAAAAGGTGCAGTTTTCAAGCTTGGGCTGGGTATGTGATCTCTGAAACTAAGATTTATCTGAAACGAAGATTTCTACTCTTCCACCCCCAGCCCCCACCGTCCCATTTTTTTGTTTTGTAGAGAAAGGGAAGAAAAAAAGAGTTTTCCTTCTTGGGTAAGCTCAAAAACGGAAAGTTGTAAGCAGATGGACAAGAGTATATTTTTAAAGGACAAAAAAATGTATAATATATTATATTAAAAAAATAATAAAAAATAAAAATGTATTATATATAAAAAAGATATTGGGATGGTGGTTCCATGCTTGATAGTTCTCTTCTTTCCTAGCCCCGTCCGGGCTGTGCAATCTAATCAGTTTCAACGTCCATGGGCGAAAGTACCTTTTTTTTTTTTTTTTTGGTCAACTACTATTCCAACTAAAAGACTAATTTTCTTTCGTGGGAAACACAAGGGCTGGTATCTGAAGGCAAAGTTTGTATAGTATCGCGGGGCGGGTCATGAAAAAAAGAGGTGCTGAAGTTGAAGAAAATCTCTACGGATTAGAAGCTTAGTGAAAGCGAGTGGGTCGTACAGTGCAATCGTTTTTCGGGAGTGCTGCGGCAGCGGAGCTCCTTCATTAATAGTTGGCCTTTATAGTTTGTTTCTTCTGTCTTTACCGCCGGGCTCTCAAGCGGCCGAAAACTGTAGCAGTCCATGGCTTTGTGCTTTAAAGAAACGATCTGGATCAGTGTGGTATGACTGGTTCCTGCACTGATTAATTTGATCTTCCCGGGTGCGAGAATCAAGTTAGTGGATTACTTCCATGTCTTGGATCAATGAAGCAGAAACAAAGTCAATTTTAGCTAAATCTGAGCTTCCATACTCTTGAATGAGATACACCGTAGGCTTATCTTTTTTTTTACCCTAATACAATCATTTGTACATACAATAATAGTTTAATACTATTTGTAGTGCCTCACTTCAGTGACCCGTACGTTGTTAATGCGAGTCTGCTATTGACCCCTGTAGAGCGGACAAGTGCTATCCGTTTGTTGTTGTTTTTTGGGGTTTTTTTGTTTGTTGTTGTTGTTTTTCTTTGATAGTGATTTTTTGTTCTTCTTTGTCGTAGCTGGAAATGTTTAACTCTGACATGATTGTGTGGTGGTTGATTTTTTATTTTTGCTGGTTTACAAACTTACTGGAACCTTCTAGCTAGTGTATGCTATAATTGTCTCTATCGGCAAACGCTGGTAGGTGAACAGCCGCACTAAAAGCTACATACAGTGTGACGACACGATGAAGTGTTGAGAAAAACATTAATTTACCGTCGGCATTGGGTTTAGTTTTCTACAATGAATTCATTTGCGATTCTATCGAAAATTACGAAAGGTAAAATCCCAAGACCTTATAATTTTATCTCGGCGCATATGCAAGCTTATTGCACATCAGTTCAAATAAAGGTTCAAGGGTGCTCTAGCTGCCAGTTTTACCAGAAACCTTGTGCTAACTGAAGATGGATTTAGGCCATGCGAAAAGATTAAGGGAAAGTTGCAACATCACAATTACGGAAACTACATCGGAAAATGTCTTGTTGCTTGCTTTTTTTTTTACTTGTGTACAGTTTGGTTTTCTTTCCCAGTTCTTTCACTGTATTTTCGGTTGTCTTCTTTGTCTTCGTGAATATTTCTTTCAAAACTTCAGAGAGCACAGAACTGTGCAGCTCGTCTTGTTCTTGGAAAATCAAGATATCACAGTAGCACAGAGTTACTCAAAACACTTCATTGGTTGCCTGTTAAAGCACGTATCGAGTACAAAATTGCACTAATGTGCTTCAATTTCTTTGAATCTTCCACCCCAAATTATTTAAGTGCAGTTTTGTTTTCCTATATGCCCGCCAGAGCCCTGAGATCATCACAGGACTCTAGGCTTTTGAAAGTCCCACGATGTAACCTAAAGAGGTTTGGAGAAAGGTCGTTTAGTTACATTGGTCCCACTATTTGGAACTCCTTGCCTATCTCTTTGAGATTCGCTGGCAGTGCTGCCATTTTCAAGACGGGGTTAAAAACATATTTATTTGAGAAATATCTATATATATATATAGTGTGTGTGTGTGTGTGTGTGTGTGTGTGTGTCTGCCAGCTGGCCGTTTATGTGTACGTGTGTGTGTGTGCATATATTTCATCATGTTATTGTAAAGCGCCTTGAGGCATGGCTAAAGGCGCTATATAAATCTACTTTATTATTATTATTATTATTATCTGTTTATCTAGATCTGTGTTTATCATTGTTTGTTCCTTCCTTCAGCTACTGCCATATGCGTGTTCCTCTCTGTGGATCGCCACGAAATATAAATCAGGGGCTAGAGTGTAATTTAAAATGTAGATGGATACCTATGCATAGCCAGCTAAGATCCACGGCATCATTAGTCACCTGCAATGGCCGACTTTAGCGTGGACACCCAAACTCTAGACTGGCATAGTCCTAGCTTAGTCACGAACGAATAGTTTTGGTTTGAATACTCTCCAATTTCAGCAGTTCCACGCGTTCCATCCCCACCCGCATGGTCGTCTTCACTCAAATTTGAGATGTCCCCATGCTCACCGTCTCGCTGTGAACAGGGGGTGAGGGATACCGAGACAAAGGAATTAATCAAAAGTTCCTGGATTTATTCAGTTATTTCGCTTGAAGAACATATTAGGCCTACATAAAATAAAGGCGAGGAAAGCTATTCATAAACCTTTCATAGGTCTTGAGAATGTATCGCTCATCACGTGTTATATACCGTCGGTACAGTCATCATTTTGAAACAGGGCTGAAAAGAAGATACACGTAATTAAAACTTCGAAGGTGACCTTCATGTAATGAATACGAATAATATGTGTCTTCACGCAGCTGACTGGCCACGTAATTGACCACAACAAATACAATGTTTAAAAGACTTGGGAAGATGTTTATGCCAGAGGGAGAGCAGAGCTGAGTTACTTAGTTTTAGTTCTGTCTGCTATTCTGTCGTTGTCAAACGTTGTGGCCGGGCACGCAGGGGTTGGAAATTTACAGCGGTACTTGCTCTCTTCACGTAGTCTGACCGAAATATTTAGTGTGTTTTGTGTGGTCTGAGCTGCCTGCTGCCGATATTAATGACCCGGTTCAGGGGTCTGCTTGCACCCATTGGCCGTGACGGTCGTGTCAAGCCGTCACCTTTGAGCAGAAACTCAGTGAAGCCTTTAGAACTGTATCAGTTTGCAAAATTAATGTTCGTCCACCCGTTCACAATAATTGTTTACTGGATTCGTTATTCGGTGTTTCCAACACAACCACATTTGCTCTTTTATTTTTAATTTCTTGCATGGCATGGCTTTCCGGAGAATTAAAAAGAACTATGGTAAAGTTACTGAATTAAATGATGTTGTCTCAATTTAACAAATTAAATTGAAAATCATTTTATAGTCAGTGCTATTTCACTTTTTCCATTATATTGAGTCATGCTGAGGCCCCGTCTTTAAGTTTAATTTTCCAGATGATTTGTATAAGAAAACAGTCTGGAGAGAAGTGTTTTGAATGCTTGACGGTATTTCCACCATGTGACCCTAAAAGTTGATTTGCTGTGTAGTTAGTATTACACTATTACCCAAAATCCATAAACTTAATTTCATTATTAGAAACGAATGCGCAGTGACGGCATCTATTATTTCCAAGAGGCCGTCTATGTTAACTGTCACAGTGTCTGGTCATTCTCTTACTGGGTCAGTCGGTTTCTGGTTGCCCTGAGTTGTGTCGCAATCTGTCAATTGTCCGCGGTTTATGACCCCTGGGTCTATTGTACAATGGTGGCCAAAGGCCTGCACTGGTCGTTGCTCTCGCTAACGGTCGACCTGATCACAAGAGCTGGTTAGTGTGGTCTGTGCTGTCAAGTGTTGTTACTGAAGAGCAGACTGGCTAACGGGAGGGACAAGGGTGTGCGGCATAGCTCTTCTTGGTTTCGGGTCTGCTGACCTATAGATATGACTGAATTTTTGTGATTGCGAATGTAAATCTTTTGCGCCTATATCTATGATTCTTCAAGCACCGCCATGCTTGTGTTGTGCATTTAGTTGTGTGTTGGCATTTTTTTGTGGGTGGGCGTCAGAGAGAAGGAATAGAAGCTTATGTAGAATAGGTGCAGCAGTTGGACCTCTTGGGTTATGTTTGCAAAACTTAATAAAACAAAGCAAAATGAAAAGTTGCTGAAAGTTGTAGGAATGAAAATAACACCGACCACAGTATTGTATAAATGCTTTCAGGGATCTGGTGCATGTGGTATCGGGGAACTGTTTACAGAGAACTATGAAAGTGGCTGCGGCTGTGATTGATGCCAAGTACACAAAGTCAACACTACACACCGGCGTGGAATGTTTCATTGTATTGCCACTAACCTAGCCTCGTGCTCTAACAACACACCTGTCTTCAGCGAGACAGCAGGGAGCAAGCACCCATCCAAATCCACAACAGACATGAAAACGTTTGCAAATCAAGCTAAAAAGCAAGCTCGAAGGTCTTCGTGAAGTCCAAAAACAATAATGAGTTTGTCCTTACTTCGAAGTGTCGGTTTCATGGATCATTTTCAAGGATTAGCAAAACGTGGACTGAATAGACTTTGGCATGTTTCGGCAGTATATTCTTGGAGTGAGACATGGTTTCTCCATGCTGTGGACTTTGCTCCAGTTTTCTAGAAAGATAAAGATTTAATTCCCTCCAAGACACCAATCATGTTATTGCTTTGGTCTGTCTAGTAATCATTTCCTACAGATGATGTCAACTTGATCGTCTTCCGCCACAACACAATATTATCTTCGTTATCCACTGATCAACCGCCCCACCCACTTCGCTTGCGTGTGTGTGAGTTTTTTTTTAAATTTTGGGGGAACAGGAGCAGCATGCACACTGTGATCCGAGACGCAGGGTACCGAAACGAATCAATTCGTTATATTCCGTCCGTCGACTTGCGCGTATCATCGATGTCAACAGTGCAACAGTTCGCACTACACTCATAATTGTACGAAAAATGAGTTACTAGTACTCGCCGTATTTATAGGCGCGCAATTTGTGGACGTTGGTGAAAGAAGGAATGGTTCATCTCGGCTGTGATTGCGCCATTTTGTTCATTACCTGGTGATTCCTGTTGAGGATGCATTTCAGCTGTTTGCATTGTCTGTTGTAACAGGGTGACAGATTGGCAAGGTATAACTAGCGTGGGAAGATAGTTGACGGCGGGGAGACAGAGTTATTGTAGGCCAGAGGGGGAAAGTAAGGGATGCAACCTAAAGCGCGTTGACACCCGAAAAGGGTAGTGTTTACTTGACCGCCGTACTTGACGATCAGATCACCTGGGAATTGCTTGGGGACTAGAGATGCTTCAATAGTATTTGACGTGGAGTCGACGGGGGTGGCTGTTAGGATAACTAATGTACACTCGGTGAGCGTCTTGGGACGCTACCCGACTGGGTATAAATCCTCGAACGCTCCTTCCAACTTCAGACCGCTGAGACCACTCACCAGCTTCGTGCCGAAGAGGAGACCACAACTGCAACTGTAACTTTGTACTAGTCTTGTGAGTGGGGAAGGTCAGGGAACCCGCAAACATCCTTTGTCAGAGCGTGGTATCTTGTCGGCATTTGAGCTGTTGCTGAGTGGTAAGTTAATTGTACGATGTATGTGTATTTTACTTAATGTTCATAATTGTAGAACCTAAATCTAGGGGGTTTACTTTGGTATAACTACTGCCTCTGAGAGAGTCACGGAAACGCCGTTATATATATGTTACGAAACCTTATAGGATGGGGTCTGTTAGAGAGAGCGTTATTCTTCGTGGGGAACGTGTAAATATCATTAAAACTGTATTGATCGTTTATTCTATTGCCTATATGGGAGCCTATGGAGTATGGGAGCTGCAGCCTGACTTATAACAGTGTCAGCGGTTAAAAGTATTAATGATGAATATCCGTCATGGAGTAAGTATGGAAGTCATGCCTTCCAGCAGTAGATTAGGAAGTTGCGATTGTTTTTCTACAGAGGAGGAAGAACAACACCTTCTTGGCTTCTCAACTTCTTGTACTTTGATTAATGACATCGTGGCTTCTTGGCTTCCCGACCTATTGGTACCTGCCGATACCTGTTGATCTAACTGCGCAGTCAAGCCAGAGTGGAGAGGAAGAACCAGTGCCCAGATAGCGCCATACACCCCTAAAGGAGAGGTTTCCCTATGCTGAAATGTACCCATGTGTTTTATAAAATGTGCTAGAAATTGAATATTACGAAGCCTTTTAATTATCATGTACTGATTTGCATTGATTTCATTCCATCGAAATTCACGAGAAATTGTATGACCTATGTTCCTATTATTATTGAATGAATTAATAATTATTGTATAGATAAGCAATACAGATATCGTTTGTTATAACTTATAGAAGAGAGATAGTGTGTTTGTGCCGTGCCTATCACGGCTGGTGTCAGAAGAAAGTTAGTGAGAGGAAGAGTGAGAGAAAGTGGAAACATCACATCTGTGGTGGGTGAAGCAGTCAACAGTATTCTTAGGCTCACATGTTTTGGCATATATGTGGCGTTTAACCGGTGCCCATTAAAAAAAGAGTGTCCGTGATAAAGTAATAATGATGATAATTCTGAAAGCGTTTACTTTCAGGCGGATAACGAAAATACAAGCACATACAAACGAGCGAAAAAAATAGAGACGGGAAAGAGAAAAACAGAGCGCGCTTAGATCGGAAGGAGAGTGCACATATGTGGAGACAGAAGAAAGGGAGAAAGGAAGAGAAGGGTGGATGGGAAAAAAAGACTGAGAGAAAGAGAAAGTAGATGTATTATTATGTTGCCTTTATGTTGCAAGCAAAATATATCCTGGGTTTCATCAAGTAATCATTGATACTTAAAGGAAGACGAAATTGTTATTATCTACATGTATTATGTGATTGAGTTTTTAATTTTTTTTTTCCAATTTTAATTTTGTTTCGGTGCATCAGCTCGATACGGACTATATTGCTCATGAAACACAATTTACTGACGAAATGTAATTGGAAAGTGTATAGTTCACCTAGAATTAAAGTCATGTGCCCATAACACAGTTGCCGAAGAAGTGTTTGGGTGGGCATTTTATGTGGTTCACGCCTTGCGGCGATCATGATTTTATGTTTCGACGTATAACCATCTCTCGCAAGTGAGATCTATAATCTCGGAAGTGCTCGACGGCGGCGTGATTTCTCTTTTAACCACAAGGTTCCTACGTTCAGTGGGAAGTCAAACTCAATGGTGGTTCAGATCCACGCCTGTCGGAAGACAGACTTCAGGCTCCTATTTATTGTACATCAATCTCATTAATAAACCATTTTTTGTTTTCGGTTTTATAGGAAGTTTTACTGCATGATGAGACTTTTGAAGAGCACAAGAACACACACTCATGGGAAGTGCACGCTGCGCGGTTTATCCGCACATACATTTCATGTATATTCTCGAATAATGTCCGAAACTTTCCTGGGAGTGATTACCTATTTCCTGGACGCCGTTGAGATGATCATTAAAATTTAATGTCAGCAGTGTGCTTTCCACCACCAGGGTATGTGAAACTTTTTTCGGCTGAAGTCGTTTGTCAAGGTATCACCAGTCCACCAGCCATACAAGGCAGGATCCAGCCACTGTTAAAACGGCTTTGGCCTGGTCGTGGACCAGTACAGTTTACAAAAATCATGACCTAGATTCCTTGCAGCCAATATCAATCTGACTTCGACGGCCTACAAAAAGAGGTGGGGTGGAGATGGGGAGCCAGATCAGAAGAGCAAAAGATCCAGGGAAGTGAAAAACGATCATGAAAATAACGCATACTTATTTGGGTTACTCCAGTTTCCTGAAACCCGTTCCTTCTCACGCTCTCTCTCCCTCTTTCTCTCTCTCTCTCTCTCTCTCTCTCTCTCTCTCTCTCTCTCTCTCTCTCTCTCTCTCTCTCTCTCTCTCTCTCTCTCTCTCTCTCTCTCTCTCTCTCTCTCTCTCTCTCTCGCACGCACAGTCACGTGTTCGTGTTAAAAGACATCCCGACCTGCTTCTACTTAAGAATAATTATATGCTTAAATTTTTTAGGGGGGGGGGGCATTCCTATGGAGTGGGACTCTCTAGATCTACATGTATAGAGCACACAATCGTATCCCACAGTCCCCGTCACGACATAGCCATTTTAGCCTCTGCCTAAAGTTTCACGTCTCCACCGTCAACTCCCATTCCGTTATCTGATATCGAACAACATCGTCATCCTTTTTTTCTGCCACTTTCTCTGCTGCTTTATGTCACGTTCTTGTTTTCTTCTCGTTGCAGTACCCTAAGGTAGAATGCCAAAGAATAGAAGCATAGGTTAATGCCAGTTGAAGTTATTCAGAGCTGCTTGTATCGCACATAATTGGCATGTTCACTTCGTCATTAATGTCACGTCCATTTGGTGTGGTTACACAGGATGATACACACGTTTTTGGTGTCTAGAAAGAAGAGTTCCCATATTGTGCTTTTGCTGGTCTTGTGTGCCAATAACGTTGTTTTACAGTATTCATGTCTTTTCTTTGGACACTAATCAGACACCATATGACATCATCTGGGAGGAAATTAGTTAGTAATCTGACTGAGTCATTTGTTAATTCGGGCCATCCGCATTTCTGTAATTGTGGGCATTGATTGGCACTGCGGCAGTGTGCATGTCAGTTTTTCAAAGGTTGAAAATACAACTTACCAATTTGTTTGCTTACTTTGCCAGTTGTGACGTTTTGGAGGGGTAGTTTGCTGTCTCAGTTCCAGTAGCATTTTGTTGTTGGAGAGTCATGAACTGAACGAGAGTTCCTCTTCCTAGTCGGTAGCAGAGATAGCGCAAACCATAGACCTTTAATGTATGCTGACTCATCATTTCAGTGGGTGATACACTCTATTGGAAATTGAACCAGTAATCCAGTAACCCCGGCAGTTTTAGCAGAGTTAATTTAAATGCATTTGTAAGTTGCATAATATGTTGCCCCCTTTCCTTTTTTTTCTGTAATTTTGCAAAGATTGAAACGTCATGTAGCTTACATCAGCAAAATTAATTATAACATCATTAATATACACATTCTATTGGCACTTGACATTTAAGTTTGGGCTTTCTCGCAAAGCTGTCGACAAGTAATGAAAAGGCTACACATTTTATCTCATATCAGATTGTTTTTATCTTGTTATAAAGAGCAGACTTTTTTTTAAATTGATGATATCCATCCTGATTAAAAAATATACATAAACGAAGTAGTCCCTGGTGTTATCTTAGACATGTCTGTCTATTGATAGCTCACGGCAGGTGAAAGGGCAGCGACTACATTTTGTCGTCCAGAGCTATTCACGTGAGGATTCGATAGGGAGGATATAATTATTATCACACCTCTGGGATTGGCAGTGGGAAAACCAACGGGGAAAGACCTGCTATTATTTTAGCAGGTTAATACCCCATGGCAGATGACCTTATCTACTGTTTTCTTCTTCATTTTCTTGTTTTCACGCACACCACGAGGATCAGTAATAGCCACATTGTATTTTAGGCAATGTGATAGAGACAAAAATGATAGACGCTAGACCTCGACAACAATCTTGTTATAACCATCTTCATGGTGAACAGCAACATCATTACCATCATTGCCGCCACCTAACATAGGCAACGTGCCAACCTCAAAGTGATTAAACTGATGTAGGAAAGAAGTCGAATAACTATTTAGACTTGTGTTTCAGCGGTGATTTCTTTAATCAAGACTGAATACCCGACATTCAACAGATGAATGTTATAATGACACGCTTCGATCATCCCGTATGGAAACATTAATGTGGTTATCTGATCTTCCCAGTGTGTGACAACAAAATTGAATGAGAGCCAGTCCTAGCCAGTAAAAAGAGCTTAAATTTGTCCTGTACATTATCATTAAACAGACTGCATTTTAGTCATACCTGTGTTGATCTGTGAAGGACACATTAATGCAAATTCAGCCCTTTTTTGGGGGGTTTGTTTGCATTGTAACCGAGGTGTTTTTAAACCGCAGCAAACCCACTCATCTGTCTTGCTTGTGTGATTATATTAATTCAAAATTTTAGCCCTCTGCTAGTGGCCTGACATTGGATGGCTGTAAGGCAACAGTTTCACACTGATAATAAGGTGTTCATGTCTTGGATACATTTCCATGGCCAGCTCAAACATAACACACACCTTCGACTAATGCAATTTTACTAGGCACAAACACTCGCAAGACATGGCTGGCAGTCGATCTTGCAACTAAGAAATAACGGAATCTGACATAGTACCGCAGGTTTCTGTCCAGCTACACTGGCGCAAACAAATGTTCAACTTAGCAGACCTCCAGCCAACAGTATACATAGCGACTGCAAGCCCATAGGATGCATTTTTACAACGAATAAGATATGTAATCATTTTAGTTGAGGTTTGTTGTCTGCCCAAGAAAAAAGAAGCGCTTTTCGATGTTTACATCGGTGTTACGACCGGCTGTGGCATGAAAGATTTCAGGCGATGATTTTGCCTACTGGCTGTCTCTACTTTTATCCTGTTAGCTCCAGAGTGAGCAGCAGCCTTGTGACTTGTCTAGAACTCCACTGTGAAGTCTGAAATAAACTGGGTGTTGCTGATTGAGATCATCAGAAATGCCTTGTCAATCATTCTTCATTTTTATTGTACAGACAGTTTGGTTGGATAATGCAGACATTGAAACATGCCACTTAATGACATTGTGTTGTTTTCTTTTGTTTTTGTTTTTTTTCGCCAACTGGATTGCACACATGGCTGAGGAAAGGGTAAAGCCTCTGCACACGCATACGTTCGTTGACCTGCTAACATCCGTAATTCCTGTCTAGCCAATATTAACATGTTCTTTCAACTTGTGCAGCAGCTATACCACGGAGGAGACCGCGTTTGTCTACGAATGAATCTGCACTAATCTGGCTAATTGCTTGATATCTGCTTTTTTTTTTTTTTTTAAACCTGTCACTGAAGTTGATTCCTGTATGCTTTCTGTATCCTGCCACATTAGGCTAACATTCGCTTGTTTAAGACCAGGAGAGAAAAAAGTGAATAAGCAAACTTGGGGGGCGAGAGCAGAGAGAGAGAGGAGGGAGGGAGGAGTGGTGGGCGATTTTCAGTTTCGATTTGTGCAAACACAATTTAGACCTTTTACATTTTTTTGCTATGTGTGTAATTACTAATTTTCTTATCTCAGATTTTCCCGCCTTCTGTCCATCTTTAATCCAGTGCATGCCGGTTGGCCTCTCACGATGAAAGGCAAATTAAATACGGAAACAGCTGAAGGTTTTTCGTTTTTTGTTTTTTTTTTTCAACCAAAAGAAAAAACCATTTATTCAAACATTTAGTACTAAAATGCTGACAGCGGTGGTTTTCGGCTGGACAATTGAACCGTAATCCGTAGAACTGGCACCAGATTCAAACAAGCTCAGTACGCAACACTATTAATTTCTCGGAAATCCTTAATTACGGTTCTCTCTTAATTAAGCCTTTTGAGCTCTGGCGAGGGTAGATTTAAAAGGCAATGGCACCTTGAAAAAGTATATTATATCAGAGGAAAGCTGAAAATGCAAAGTTCGGGATCAGACAGAAATCGGTATAGCGTAAACACATCCAATATAAAGCCATACTGAAAAAAACACACTTCTGTTTAGCAGGGGAATAAACCTATCCAAAGATGCTGCTAGAGGAGACAAAGCAGATACATAAGAAAGAGTCCTGTTTTCCTTGCATTTGTTTTATTGGAGAATTTGAATGTCAGGTTGTCGTTACGATCATTAAGATAGGGCAAAGCAAGATTTGCGGACTATAGACTTAGCAAGGGGAGACGAGTTGTGGTAGTGGAAAGGTGCCTTCATAAAATTCATAAACATTAAAAAACAGAATGTGAAAATGCAGATCATGGTATGAAGTATAAAAAGAGTTTGGAATACATATTGTCATTTTTTTTAAAGGTGTGAGACATTGACAACAGCACGCTCGTATTATTGTTTGGAAGGGAAAGAGAGGAGAGACTGTGTTTGGACATTTGGGAAGTGAAATAATCAGATAATAAAATTTAATATGTCTTGGCCTTTATTTCCCGTTGCCACGGTTCATATGGACGATTATTGCGATTCTTTCACTATAATTTCCTCATCCATACTTGTATGCCTGTATTCTCAGTCTGCTGGCGAGGCCGGTGTGTTCGTCATCTGTTAGCATGCGCAGGTCGCACGGGGGTGGCTTTGGGTTAATTAGCCATTAACTTCATACCCCACATAGCACGTCTCAGCATGAAAAAGAACTGCTATCATTGATGCACGCATACTCTGGACTAGGAATACTTGCCCCTCAGCAGAAATACAAGATAGCAGGGTCACTAGAGCGGCCATTTTTTTTCGTTGATATTATTAGCAAAGAATCCTGGACTGAAAATTAATGTTCATCGGTTCTGGCGGTAGAAGGCATGATCTCTACGTGCGGCGATTTTGTACATCTGGCTCCTTGATCCGTCACTTTTTTTTTTTTAGAGCTCTCAACTATCCCACCTGTTGGTGATTGGACAAAATATAACGGGCGTGGTGTGGGTGTGTGTGTATGTGTGTGTGTATGGGGGGGGGGGTGGGGGCTTGGATAAATATTTTCAGTGAAACTTGACTTCCATCAGTACAAAATTTCAAAGTGTCAGCGGTTGACTCTAAGACATAAGCGCCTGTTCGAGAGCATGTTGTGCAGCGAGGTTGAGAAAACTTTCAAATTGTTTTACTTATTAAGAAAAGGAAGAAGGGACTTGGAAATCTTCAACCACCTGAGGTGCACACCTGATGACAGTTAGAAAACGCAATAGGAAAGAAGTGTTTTACATGTATTAATATTGTCGCTACCCTCTTGGCAAGTATCACATCCACACTTGTCTGGCGTTCGTGTGTAATCGTCAGTAAATACACGAACAGCCGGTATGCTGACAATTCACAGCAGTTGTACGCTCAGTTGATTGTTCCTCGACGTGAGCCCATTTGCTCAGCCTGTTTCCATTCAGTTCTCACCGCCAGAACTCCCCGATCTTCCAGGGAATGTTTGTGTATTATTTCTCCACCTTCCTGCGATCTTCCTGACATCAGCGAAGGTTGTTACGTGAAGGCACGTGGGACGGCGAGAGGAGGGAAGAGAAGAGAACTTAACCTGTATCGGAAGCAAGCGTGACTCATTGATTCCGGGGCGTTCTGCTCGTCCTAAGAGATTGTTCCAATCTGTTGATAACGAGTAGGACTGTCATATTTGTCAAAACCAGACAAATAAACAGAACACATTGTCACTGCAACATAGTCTTCTTTATGTGTGTCTTCACTGTTTCTCTGCTCTTTGGCTTATTTGTGTACGTTTCCTCTATTCTCTGTCTCCATTATTTTACTTTCTTTACTTTGCTGCACGTGCTTTTTCATGTGCATCTGTCAATAGAAGTGTGTTAGACTAGGAAAAAAAATCCACAAAATAGAAAACGGCATGCCTAAAAATGTGTCAAGCCTCTGAGAATGAACATCTGCAAATACTCACAGCATGCGATATTTTTGAAAGCCCATCCAGAGAAAACAGGATGAAGATTGGTGTTCTGCCCATGAAATATGCCAGCGCAGACTTGATGGAGGTTTAATTATTAATCATCTACCAATGGAAAGAAAGATTTTTCTCAGCCATCTCGCTCAAGTGTCATTCACATTTTTTTATCTTTAAGCGTTCCATTTCATCATTTGCGGCTTTGAAGAAGAATATCGTGATAGCTTTACCAGGAGAGATTGGGTAATTAAAACATTCTGTGTGACTGGGGCTTTTCCTGATTCTCACCCACTTCTCTTGAATGTGAACATATCATTAATGTATGCACAAAGTGTTGTCTAGAATAGCATAGCGCAAATAATAGGTAAAGACACTTGGTTCAGTTATTATTGTCTTCATTATTTAAATGTTAATAGTGTATATTATATATCGAGTATATTCAGTTCCCCTGAGGTTGGTTTGCTGAGACTGAGAGGTCTACGTAATGTGAAGATTTTTCAGTAATATGCAATATCAACGGCTGGGTCTCAGTCTGACTCTCTGTACTTGTGGGGGGGGGGGGAATCCCACAATCGTCTTTTGTCAAAGACGTATTCAGATTTGACTTTCTCACGTAAAGAGTTTATGTCAGTCTTTTTCCTTTCATGTGTGCAGCGCGTTTGTCACTCTTGTGTGACACTGGGGCTTTGAACGGTTACAATGTGTGCCCTGGCTGGTAGAGGATTAGTGCACGGGTGGGTCAAGATTATTGGCCCAGCAAGAGAGGGTTAATAGCGCAACCGACCAGTAGAAATTTGACGACCTTGCAAGACGAGGGTTCAAGACTGCGCTTGTAGAAGAATCGCACCATAATAACGGAAAGGCTACATTTTAATTCTAGGATCACATCAAGCAGGTGTCTCTGCAAAGTCTCGTCTGTTCAAATGGGACAGAACAAATGTTCATTATTTACTTTATGCTGTCTGTAACCTAATCCTCTGCTATTTGTTTGTTGGTTATGTATACCTGGGCTAATTTCACGCTGAATGAGGCCGCCTGGTAGCGGTAGGCGCCTTCGGCTTTCAGAGAGATTCGGGCGTGTGTCATTTTGTTATGAATGAAGGAAGAAGAAGTGCAAACTTTGCTGTATGCTGAAGGTGGACTGACACCTGGTGTTGTCTGTCTGTCTCTGATTTGTTGAGTGTTGAGTGGCCTACTCAGCTGTATTATTAGGGACGGATGATAGTGATACAGTTTAACTTGATATAGTCATTTGATCGTAAAGCCGCAAATACCTCACTTGAAAGGATGCCGTTTTTATGTCGTTCCTTCCAAGTTATTTTTATCTTTTATTTCTGATATCTATATAAATATAGGTGGAAACCAGTCCAGTGTGTCTGCGCCTGCTGTAAAGCGCTTGACTGCGGACTGAATATTTTCTACAGCGGATTATTTACTTATGATTTTGCTGGTTTGTCTGATTAGTTGTCTGTTTATATTACTGCTGAACAAAGTGAAATTATTAAAAAATTTGCCTGTTTGTCGAAGCATCGCGCCCATGCCTGTTTTGTGAATGATACCATTATGGGAGACCAGGCAAGTGAGACACACAAGACGAGCGATAGTTTCCAGCTCTGCGCCCGGCACGTCCACACCCCAACCTTTACAACTAACGGGGATATCTTCTGTCATTTGAGTCGAGCTGCAGTACTAACCTACTTTTCCAGTTAGTTCGTCGTCAGTACATCCCTCAGAGTACCATTTTCTGCTGTTGAGCACTGTCAGTCTTCTGTTCAGCGCTTCGCCAGCTCTGGCCAGGAACTGAAGCACTCATCTCCTTCTCCACTACAGCCTGACCTTCCGTTTCCTATAACCTACATTTTTGTCCCGCTCTACATGACAGTATACTTTATATTATCCCACGACCGTCTTGTTATAACCGAATGTATTTGTATATGTGAAACATGGCCAAAAAAATAAAAAAATCTGACTAGTTTTTAAACGTCTGACCTCTCCACTCGTAGGTCACACTGTCAGACTAGACGTCAGTTAGTTATCAATTTTCGCGCCATGCCGTCATCCATGTTAGGCAGCATGGCATTTTTATTGTTTGCTCCCATCGTTTCATGTTTTAGTCTCAACGACAACAGCAACAAATGATAGTGATTCCTCTCCACGCCCGGCGAATCACGGGTTTATAGGACATGCCGCGCCCAGCTTTTATCGAGCCTGATTGCGAAAGTAAATTATTGTGACCAAGACCAAATTTTATAATTAATTAAATATAAGAAATCAAGAACAGAATGGGTTTTGCTTTAGAATAACAAGACAGCGACAAACAACACGGGCAAGACAGCCAATATTATTAATACACGAGATGTTTGATGAAATAATGGGCAAAGAAGACAACCAAAGTACTAACTTTGAGACAACAACCAAAAACAAATTTGAAGGCCTGGCGTTCGTACTGTTTGAAGTAGATTAATGTGGAAGGCTGCACAGTTTGTGTATAAAAATGAAACCTAAACAATTATCGGCATAGTCGAACAGGAAAGGTTCTTTTTCTTTTTAACGATTGTCAGAACTAATTAGATAAAATAATAAGGTATGCTCTACACAGTGCAGTATTCGTGCAACACTTTTCCTGTAAATTTCTACTTAGGTCATCGTGCCCTTTGAGAACAGGTGACATTCAAATTGTTTCGTTCAAAGGTGGTAATGTTGGCCATAACCTAGTGAATTTCTTAATTTCAGCATTATGTGCTGTGTTAATACGTAGGCGGAGTAACAGCACGGGAACAAAGAGGGTCCAGGGGAGGGGGGGGGGGTCTTATTCAACACTTAGAAAGCTTGGGATTTTCTCGTGCTTCATTTTTAAAATGATATTTATTATTTAAATTTGTGGATATTGCTTGTTTGTAAATGTACAGGAAATCAACTCAAGAAAGGACGTGAAGCACACGTCAAGTTGTTAATCTGCATTGGATCATCTTGATCTCATGCATGCAATCAGTATATGTCAGACAAAAGATCAGAGGGCTATGAACATAGAGATGCGGATAATGGAATCCATTGGTGGCTGTATCTCACAGCTGCAGTTTGACCCGGTAAAATACTGGCATAGCCGCCTGTCACTCATCTGTTGGGTGTGAGCTGCCAGAAACTAGGGCAACCGGTTCACAATCATGAACAGTAACTCTGAGCTAAATGCTGGAACAGATCAGTTAAACTGGGAACTTAATAACAAGAGGAAGAAAACGGAAGACACTCGGAAACACCACTTGTCGACGGTCGTTAGTTAATTTGGTGATTCCCTAGCGCTGTAACCCACTTGTTAAGTGGCAGTCAGAATTGGTTATTGTGTCGTGTTGGCTTCATTCAAAATATGCTGAGGGTTTCTTTGAGTCCCTCAAATCACTGTTCTGAATTTAATTTCTGGAGGTATTTTTTTGTTTTGTGGCTATGTCGTTTGCTTTGGGGTCCTTCAGTTCCAAAACTACACTCTTGGAGACGTAAATGTCATTTTTGTCAGTGCGGTCATCTGAAGTTGCCGGATAAAGATCTAGGGGAAGACAGATACTTGCGAGACAGATGGCTCATAACAATAATATGATACCGGTACCATTCGTTAGTCCTACTCACCAACATCAAACAGTAGACCAAACAAAACAACGCCGAGTTCGAGGAAGAGATATTGGCTGTAACAAATAAGCTGTTGAAAAGAGGCAGATTTCTTCTTCTTTTTTTTCCCTCCCCCCTCGCATGAGTGCAAAGCCTGTAAACCATTTTCCCAGTGTGTTGACATTACCTACTGCACCAGGCTGCATGAGTATCTGAGAGGGAGATGAATGCGGTGGCGAGAGAAGGGGTGATTGTAACATTCGAAAATGACAGAAAGATAGTGAGCATTAAAAAGCCATTCGGCTATATTCCGATCAAGTCAGAGCTGGTTTTCTCCTATCGCGTCCCCTATCTTTATCTGTCTCTCATTTCTCTCATTCATGTGGAACGTGAATATTCCAACACGAACTAATATTATATTATTGTTTTATGATTACAAATACGTACCCGCTCACACATAATACAGGGTGTTGCCAGTGCACCCACCCAAAAGAGCCCATTCACAACAGGGGGCGTAGTTGTCAATGTGTTATCAATTGCTGATCAGTCTAATATTATAGGAACATAAAGTTGTTCAACTAGCTGTCTTTCTTTAATCCTTCAATGAAGCCCGCGCAGAGGCAAATGCGGAGAGCGAGCGTGGTTGCAATTCGATCTAAAGATCGTTGTAAGTGTGCTCTCATTGAGAAGGAAAAAAAGTAGACTATAAGCTGTGGGAAAGTTTGGCATTTCGGAATGTCATTGACGTTTGCGCTGAACATCTGTACATGACATGCGTGTGGTCCACTCCCACGGTTTTAGTATCTGCACGTCTGCATTCTGGATCGTCCAGAACAATGCAATTGACTTTCCATTATACAACCATATGGTATTGTTGACGTGCTTGGACAGTTCTGTCTTGAACATTTAAAAAAAAATTTCTTTTGTTTTTTCATCATGGTCCATAATTCTTGTTAAATAAGTCATAGATAGAGGCAACGGCTGGTCCATTTTCTAAAAAAGTAAATAAATCAAAATTATGTCAAGGTTTTCAATATCCATTCCATGAATGGGTGATAATACTGATGATGTATGGAATGAGTAAAGTTAATGAGGGGAAGGAGAGACCCTGTACCTTGGACTTGGTGTATGTAACTCCCGTACACCTCTAGCATTGTTTGCCCCCCCCCCCCCCCCCCTTAATTATTTTTTCTCTGAACTGAACAAAGATTATTTCCTCTTTAAAAAAAGATGAAAACGCAGGGTGAAGGGAGGGTTTCAGCTGGACTTATTCATTCATTACCCTGCTTACAGCAAAGAGGTGACCTTACCTTTCAACAACAGAAAACCTTGTCCATTGACTGCTGATCTTGGATTGTGATGAGCCTGCCCACAAATATTCATGCAAGCCTAAAGTCAGTGGCCAGGGTTGTCTGTGGCTGCAGGTTGTGCAGAGACTGCTTAATCCAAAAAAAAACAAAAAAAACTTACTTTTCCTAGTCATTAATCAGCATTAATTGTGTTTTTGCCCTATGTAGGTGACACTTTGCTAGACAATCGGCTAGAAATCAAAGAGAAGTACTACTATGCCTTGTATGATGTCACTGTTCGAGGCAGTTGCTCCTGCTATGGCCACGCCTCCAGATGTCTGCCTGTGCCAGGGTACAATACTACTAGCCAGGAGACCAGCAGGGCCATGGTCAGTACAGAGGTTCTGATTACAAATCCTTGTTATGTTGCACTGTCTCTTCTTATACAGTCTGTACAGCAAAAAAAAAAAAAAAAAGTGCCTGGAAATAAAGTTTTTCTATGAAACAAAATGAATCTAGTTAATGAATTGGGATTTGCAACTGTTCAGGTGTTCCTGAAGTTTATGTCAATGTCAGAGTACATAAAAGGTATCCAACATGAACTGACATATGCCCATCATGATATTATACAGAGTGGTAGGATTTCTTTCCTACACAAATGAAATTAAACTGATAGAACAGGGCTGCTAGTATTGAAAGCAGTGGCTACTGTCATGATATTGCAAATGTGCAGTTGGACCTGTTGAAATTTTCATCAAACGGAGAATTTGATTATATGGGACAAGGTTAGATGCTTATCACATCCATGGAGATTGGGTTAAATGTAAGATCTTTTCTTACTGAAAACTTTGGAAGTATTTTTTTCTAACTGCCATGCACAAATAAAAATACAAAAACCCACACACACAAGGGCAAAGCATAATGGTAAATGCACTTGTACTTCTGGTTTTCTATGTGGTTGATACATATACAGTATATAGGCTGGAAAGTGGGTTTGATAGTTAAATAGCCTACTGGGTAGTATTCCATATGTTACCAGTTCTTTTAAACTAAGAAATAGTTTGTCTGGTATGTATTAGTGGCAGGTGCCCAGGAGTCATATTTGTGATTATTTCAGGAGAATTAATATTTTCCCCAGGTCCATGGAATGTGTGAGTGTACACACAACACCAAAGGTTTCAATTGTGAAATGTGTGAAGATTTCTACCATGATCACCCTTGGAGGCCAGCTAGACCCAATCAACCTAATGTTTGTAAACGTAGGTATCAGTTACCTCAGTTGCAGTCAATTATAATCAGTGAAATAGTTTCAAACCAAAGTATCCGTGTCTTTGTCTCACTATCAGAAGAAAAAAAAATATGTATGTAATTAATTTGGTGAAGGTTCTGCTTTTCTTCTCCTCCTTGCAACAGGTTCTTCATACAGCCATTATTTGAATTTCTGTCTGCTTGTTATCCATCCCAGGTTGTAACTGTAACAACCATGCCACACAGTGTCACTTCGATGCTGCACGATTCCAAGTTTCTGGGGAGGTGAGCGGAGGTGTATGTGACAACTGCATGCACAATACCCAAGGAATCAACTGTCAGGATTGCAAAAGATTCTACTACCAAGACCCCAACCGTGATATCCGAGATCCAGGAATTTGCCAGCGTAAGGAGAACAGTATTCTGTTTGTTACTTAATCTTACATGAATCGTTTCAGTTCAGTTTTTTATGTTCAGACCATTGATATCATTTGTACAAGTCTGAAAAAACTTAGTACTTTCACATTTTTAACTGCCAAGCAGAATTCCATCCAAAGTATACAACTTCAGATATTTGTCAGCCTTGTTTAAGTTGTTATGGTTATAAAAGTTATCATTCTGTTGACTTATTACATGTATTTGAATACAGTATTGAATGAGACACTTAGTCAGGGCAATTTGGTTTCTCTTCCTTTGCGTTCTTGATAGTCTTAGGAGTATATCATTCATTATTGATTTGCAAACACTGAATCACAGCTTTCCAGTGCACTTTTTCTCAGTCTTACAAGAAATATTTCGACTTATCCTACTTTTACAGTAATAATATGAAAACATGCAGATATATGATTTGTAATTTTTCCTTCTTGTCTCCAGCATGTGATTGTGACACATTTGGTTCACTGAACAATGGCGAGTGTGAGCAAGTGACTGATGATATAGCTGGCACAGTAGCAGGTCGCTGTTTGTGTAAACCATTTGTGACAGGAGACCGATGTGATCGCTGTATAGATAATTACTGGAACCTAGAGGAGAACAATCCACTTGGATGTGAACGTGAGTTAAGCCTGAGAGATTCAAATCTTGTAGGCAAGGGTGTTAGGGTGAGGGTGGTGGGAGGAGGGTACTCTGGACTGACATTGGTACAGGTTTTTGTAGGTTTCATTTTTTTTTTTTAAATATGTCATTTGCAACTGGATACATGAAAATGAAAAAAAAAATAACATAATTGTGTGGCTGTTTCAGGATGTTAATTCAGATTTGTCGGCAGGGTCCTTTTGGACATGACAAGGCAGACTGTAAGATGTATCTTTCTCCACAAATTTCAGATAATATTGCAGGTTGAGGATATTAAATTTTGTTGTGTATGTTGTTTATGTTGTTTTGTTTGTAGGTTATTTTTTTTGTTGTTGTTGTTTTTGATGAATGAAATGTTATAGCTGTGTCCATTTTTAGACATAGTAGACCAAGTCAATAATTTCTTTACATTTGTTTCATGTCTGTGTAGCTTGCAGCTGCAATCCAGATGGAACCATTCCTGATGTAGGCTGTGATATGGAGACTGGCCTGTGTAGATGTAAAAGATATGTGACTGGCAGGAATTGTGATGAGTGTTATGTAAGTACAGCTTGGATGCAGTGACCCTCACATTTCCTGGAAGTACATTTCTTGTCCTTAAGTACAGACAGTGCAGTACAAGAGAAGAGTCTTATAACTCATCAGTGTTGTTTGTAGTTTTGAGACAGAGGGTTGAAATTAACAGCTGTGAATAATAA
This sequence comes from Onchidella celtica, assembly GCA_963931925.1. Lineage (NCBI taxonomy): Eukaryota > Metazoa > Mollusca > Gastropoda > Systellommatophora > Onchidiidae > Onchidella > Onchidella celtica. The sequence continues at coordinate 11,595,432 of OZ007572.1, forward strand.
CTTTATAGCCTGGCTTTTTTGTGGACCAGCTTCTTGACACAGTGAACCAGACACAATTCACATTTTTCATGTTTTCTCATGACATTGAATTAGATACTGTTTGTTCGGCGTACACAGTGTGTGATTGATGACCAAAACACACCCCAGTTAAAGAGTTTGTTAATCCAGCAGACCTGATGTGCAATTTTATTTGTTAAAATTGACAATTGTTTTCAATCTTATTGTATGAAATAACATAACAGCCACACTTGATGCTAACCAAATTGTCCAGAAATTACAGGCCCACTGACTGTCTTTTTCTGTGTATTATTATGTTGTATGTTTTCCCTTTGCTCAGCCTGGATTCTATGGACTTAGTGCAGATGATCAGTATGGCTGTAAACCATGTGACTGTGACATCGGTGGTGCTGTGAGATCAAGCTGTGATGACGTCACTGGTCAGTGTGAATGTCGGCCCCATATTCGTGGGAAACATTGCAAGCAGGTAGAGTGGCCTTAGTTCTGTTTGTATGTCAGTGTCCACATAATGCATCTTAATCGTTGTTTTCTAATCCATGTAATGGGGCTCCCAAATCCAGGGCTTGTTAACTCTTTCCATGCCACATTGTTTTTCAGGTCTGTGCCAGATTAATTTCCGATCCTAAAATCAAACCCATGGTGGCTTATTTAAACCGCCTATAACAATGCAATATATGGAAGAAAGGGTCATGTATTATATGTCACTGTGTTGGAAAATGGATCAGCTATGTGGAGAGAGTAAGGAATTCATGAAAAAGGGACAAATAATTGTATAGGGAGGAAAAAAAGAGGAGACATTCTGAAACGGGAGATAATTTTATTCATAATTTTTTGTACTCACATCAATCCAGCATAGTCAGGTGTGTTGATATCAAATTATCTCTGCATGTAATTCATAGTGTATCCATTTATTGATGTACAGGTTTTTACAGAAGTGAAATATCTCAATTAGTTCAAAAGTAATGGCATTTTTAGTGTTCCTAGTTCACAGATAAAAAAATTGAAAAAAAAACATCACAAGTTCGAGAAAAACGCTTTGCCAACAATGAAAACTGCACTGACGCTTCAAATTTCGTCACCGGAAGGTCGTCCTAGTTTTTATATAAACTTATGTTGATATAAAAACTCGAAACGAACCTCGTACAAAACAATATAAGTCAGCGCCGATTCATCGGCGATTGGCACAGATTCGACAAGTGGAAGCACCGATATATCGGCGATCGGCATGGAAAGAGTTAATGGTGTTACATATAGGTACTGTATATATTATTTCCAAGACATTAATATTTCCAGGTGACCTGTGTATTCTGTATCTTACACATGAACATTTTTTTTTTACGTAGGGAAGTTGAGATACGTACTGAATTCTCAAACACTTTTCTTGGGCATTCAACCGGTAAATGTTAATGGCATTCAGATTGCCACACCATAGATTATTTCATCTTCTCTCCTCTACCCTTTCACCTATGCATTGCTAACGCATATAAAAACACCAAGTCACAATCAGATTTGTACCCATTACTGTGAAATTAATACTCTACACGTTTATCCTACCTCAGAATTGCTGATTTTCCTGACTCATTTGACTTATTAGTGCTGACTTTTCTCTGAAATTAATCTGTGGCCAGGACAGCATCTTTGATATAACTCGTCTTGTTTAGTAAAGATTTGTCAGAGATGGTTTATACGTACACACAGTGTGCCCAATATGAATGTGTACTTCTTCTACCTTTTTTTTAGCATTTATGCGGACTTAAGATCATAATAGTCTTCTTTTGATGTATTTCATACAGGTGGATCCTGGATTTTTCTACGCTCACTTGGATTATTACACCTTTGAAGCAGAGTATGGACGTGGAATTGGGGTAAAACACTTAGTGCACAGATTTACTTATCGCTTGTTCATGAACATTGTTAGAGTAGGTCTGCTGCCAACAGTGGCAGTTATTCATTCAGAGAATCATCATCTGTACAGCATGAAGTCTGATGATTATTAAATTAGTTTAAACAGTGTTCTCGCACAGGTATGACTGAGCACATCAAGTTTGTTAATTTTGTACTGAAACTCTTGATATTAATTACCTGTCTTGAGGCCACACTTTATCCAGAGTAATAGCCACATATTTTGAATCCCAGTCTCGTAAAAAATGATACTCGGATGGAACTGTTGCTAAATATCCTCACCTTATCCATATTGATTCATAAAATTTCATCTTTTCAGCTACTTCGAATAATCCAAATAGAAAGATCCTGTAAGGCTTACTTTGGGAGTTTGTGAATGAGGCCTTTGCCTGAATTATTGGGAACATACAAATTCTGTTAAGGTTGTATACTGCATGATTTGAACAAAGGGAAATGTAGGTGCATGAAGATTTTTAGTTGATTGTCAAGTCATTTTGTTTTTCTGAAATTTTTTTCCCCCCCAATTTCTTGCAATCATAGATTGTTTCTTATTTTCTTATTCAGAATGCACGTGTTTACATTCGTGAGCCTGTGCAAGGGGGTCCTTCCTACTGGACTGGTCCGGGTTACATGAAAGTGATGGAAGGTGACAGCATTGAATTCAGTGTTGCAGATCTTCCCTTCAGCACTCACTATGACATTGTCATTCGCTATGATCCAAGGGTGGGTAATTTTTCTGTTCCATTTATGTTGTGACAACAAAACAGATCATACTGTTCACAGATAGTAGTGATTTAGATGTGATTGTAGTGATCCACAGGAAGATTTTATTAAACATGCTAACTTCCATGTTGTAGAACAATTATAAAAACTGGGATTTGCTTAGCTAGACCCATAAAGTAAGAAAATTACCCGACATTGACAGAACATATTTGTCTTTATCTAGTCTGTAGATTCTCATTACTCACTTTGGATCTTTTATATGTATATTTTTCATCAGATCTGCTTTTTTTGTTGTTGTTGTTTTTTTTTCAAATAATCTGCATGTGACATTGTTGAGCAACAGTCTTCAAGTTTATTTGTGCAATGTCACACTTTGTTGCCCAGGTTTGCTTTCAGTACAGCTTTCACATTTGTCTGAAATCTTCATATGTTTTTATATGCAAAGTTGCAACAGAATAAGTGATTTCATACTAAAGTAAGAAGAAAAGATCTTAGTTGGCAATAAAATGGTATTTTTTAAAACCACAACCATCGGAACTAACTTCTTGCCTTGTTATTTACACTTTACATGCAGCTTGTGGGAAAAATCAGGTGAGATAGCATTTTCTTGGGCTACATTTTTTATTTTTTCAACTTCATGCTTGCTTGACATTTGTCACTGCATTTCTCAAGTGGGTGATGCAAATCTGCTGGTTTTTATTATTCATTTTGCCTCTCTGTGATGTTCAAGTCCACACTTTGGGATTTTTTGTGTCTCCAACATTTTCTTTATGGCTCTATTCTATATTTGGCATTTTAGACTGGTCACATTCATTGACAGCTCGCAGTCTGGCCTGAATTTACATATGGATGTTGTCTGTTTTCTTTATTTTATGAAAGTTCAGTTTTGATCTGTACTTGTCAATACGGTTTGAACAGAAGGTTTTTGTTGAGAAGGATGAGCATGTTATGCAAGCATGGTAGCCATGAGTACAGTATTGTACAACAAATGTTGGGCTCTGTTGATAAATTAAGTGAATTTTTGTCAGAGGTGTGCTGCTTTGGTTACAGGTACAGGACAGCTGAATTTATGTATTTGTATCCTATATATTGGCCATGGGCATTGTCTGAGCCTCAGATGGTATGCAATTTGTAAAATGTGTACTTTTCAATTTGATTTTTTGGTCATCATTTATTTGTTCTTCTTGAAGTCTTGACCATGAGTGCGTGTATAAAGCAAAGTATATATTACAAAGAGTTTTGCAATCATACAGGATTGCAGGTTTCTTATCTATACAGATACATGTAAAATGGACATGTCTTATTGTTGTTGTTTTTGCTTTGTTTTTTTTTTGTCAGCAAGCATTGTGTAGTGATTGAGACAAAACTTTGCTACAATTTTCCATGCATCAGCTCTTCCATATTTACATTGGCATTCAAAGAATTATGGATGGCCAAGCAGTCTGAATTAAATTGATCGCACTGCTCAATGTACGTAGTTGTTTGGTACCTTTTGTCATTCAACTTTGTACATTATTTGCAACTAAGTTTGGTTATTGATTAATTTATCTTGAAACTAGCCGATGGAGGACAACACTAAGGTCATTATGAATGAGAATCCTTTTTGATTTGTCTTTACTTTGACTTTGGCATTATTATTTTCCCTTTTATTTGTCTTTTTTTTTTTTTTTACTATTTGAATGTTTATTGACATGCCTGCAATAGTTGTGCAGCAATGTTAAGTATAATTTTAGTAAATCTGAGGATTTAACTCTTTCCATACTGCAATTCAGCCCAAATTAGTCCAAATGCGTCAGTCGGGGGGACCGATACATCGGCAAAAAGTACTCTCCTTGTTACCCCTGGGCATTTCAACGATACTGTGTCCATCTAGCTTCCCAGTGTTTTTGTTGTTTGTGGTACAACCGATGCCACTATTACTGCACTTCAGCAGAAATTAGTCCAAATGCGTCAGTCGGAGGAACCGATGTATCGGTGAAAAGTACGGAAAGAGTTAACATCATTTGAAATTATAAAATTCAGCCCAGCCAGTGTCCATGTGCCTTCCAGGGTTTGAATGTTTTTGTCAAAGGATCATGCCTCTAATTTTATTTTTTTCTCAGTGACTTCCTGATCTGTTTGGTCTGCAGTGCTTTACTCATGAACCCATATGTTTTATGTTTCTGATTAAAGGAATTATAAAAGTGTTACATTAAGTTACACATATTAGAAAATTAATAATTTGTATCCTCCTGTAGGTTAATCAGTAACAGGAGGGATTGTGATGATGGCAAATACAGTCCCAACTTTCGTAGAGAGTCAAGCAATCGTTTGCTGAATTCTTATTTGATGCATTGCTGGCAATGTTTTCAGCTACTTTATTCTCCATACCGGCATTTTTCTCATGCAGCAAGTGATCCTTTCAGCCCACTAGTCACCATCAGCTCTTTCTGCCAGTAGCAATCATCCCTTATTGTACTATTAAGCTAGCCTCTGAGACAACACAATGTGACAAATCAGAACTACAAATTCTATTTCTCTGATACATCCGAATGTCAAAGGTGGATGACCAGAAAGCAAATAAGCAAATTATGAGACAGCAAAATCAAGCCACAACAAATAATAAGGTATCATTCAAAATGGCAGAGCCCAGCAGTGTGGCACAATAATTATTATACACACTCACAGGTTAGCTTGACTGAAGCCCCCTGTTCATCATGTGGCTGGAGACGAAGTCACAAAAATTTCTACAGTCACTCCAAGGAAGAGGAAAGAAGAGCAGGATCCATGATATACAAGATAAAGATGTAGCTGGAAGCTGCTCAAAGGACATAAAAACAAGGATAGGAATGGCAAAACACAAAATGGTTCAACTAAACAACATTTGGAAGGATAGAGGCACACCAACGGACCTCAAAGTGAACATACTTAAGTGCTTGATCTGGCCAGTCCTACTATATGGTTGTGAAGCCTGGACACTCAAAAAGGCAGACATAACAAGATTGGAGGCAGCTGAAATGTGGCTTTACAGAAGGCTACTCAGAATAAGTTGGACAGAAAGGAGAACAAATACAAGCATCTTAGAACAGCTTGGCACCACCAGAAGAATAACACCTGAAATAAATAAAAGAAGACTTGCATACATCGGCCACGCGGCCCGAAACAAAAGCACGGCCCTTATGATATCAATCCTTCAAGGAAAGACAGAAACAAAGAGAAAACAAGGAAGACCACCCATTACATATCACGATAACATCAAGAAAGTCAGCCAGCTGGAAATAAGTGAACTAACTAGGAAAGCTAAGGACAGGATTGGGTGGAGGAGATTTTGTCGTGACATCCACTGTAGCAGCTAACATCGATGACGATGAAGCCGACAGGTGACAGGTGAGGTGAAAGTGTGATAACAGATTGTTGAGGTCTGCAAAGCTCATGTCATTTTTGTTTCTGTATGTTACAGATGCCTGAAGTCTTCGATGATGTGCGAGTGACAGTGGTCAGACCAGGTCAGGTTGATCCTGATGGTTTATGTGGGGAGTTCAGTCCCAGGGATGATCTCAAGTCTGTCTCTCTCCAGCCTGGTGAGTGATGCTTTCTTTGTGGCAGTTGCTTCATTTTATGGTGTGATAGTAAAAATTGTGACTGGTCATCATTAATCCATCAGAGTAGACATCCAAATCCTACATTTGAAATGAGCTTATATTACTGCAGTGGCTCAGCATGGTTAGTCTTGAGCTAAGCATGTGACAGATAAAGTAGTAGAAGATAGTAGAAAAAGTCCTGAGTGTCAGTCTACAGGTAACTCAAACTTTGTGTGTATTGACAATTATTTCTCAAGTTATTGTGCCAAAAGGTTGCAAGGTTGATATCTAAATGCTGGTTTTGCCAGAAGTGAACACTTCAAATAACTATATAGTCAATTCATTTGTACTTTAATGATCACTATGATGAATCAGACATGGTTCTCATGATATATAAAGATCTGAACCAATATAACATTAACAAATATTTTGGTCTGTTGGAGAAATAGTTGAGAGGAGCAGCGTCTCAGGGTTTCCATTACATAAATCTATACCAATTTGTTTGTTGCAGGTGCTCGCCACCAGGTTGTTTCCCCTCCATCTTGTCTGGAACGAGACACAAAATACACAGTCCGCATTGACTTCAACACTTACACCTCAGGACAGCAGACACCAGAGGCCACTTTGTATATTGACTCAGTAAGTTGAAGAATAGCCATTAAGACTTTTGCATCTTATCACCAGTGTCTGGTAAGAGGAGGATTTCCCGTCTCCTAGCATGTCCATCTACTGGGTTGGCAATAGCCATTTGTAGACAAGGCAACTACGTTACCTCTAAGAATGATGAAAAAGTTAATGACCCTATTGATATACATGATATGCATTAAGCCACAGGCCCAAGTATGAACTCAGCCAACCTGTTGGGAAATGGTAAGTGATGAAAGTATTGCTGGGTAGTACTGTTTGTGAGGAAAGGATTGAGACTGCTGACAAAGTGGGACTTTCTCAGTTGGAATGAAGAAAAAACAACAACCCAAGCTGACTTATTTTAACTACTTTCCAGATCTTAGTGGTGCCCAACGCTGACTACATCCCTATCTACCAAGGCCGAGGCCTGCCAGAGTACATGAAGAATGAGTTCTTGTACAACCGATGTGATATCATGCAGTATCCCTCCCTCAAGTCAAACTTGCCTGAACAGTGCCTTAAACACACATTTTCCATCTCAGCAGTTCTCCACAATGGAGCTCTAGGTATGCAACTGGCATGTAAACTACAGAGATGCCATATTACATTTAAATACTTACTGTGCATAAGACACTTTAAGGGGAGGAACGGGTAAAAATCCTATTTTCCTTAGTTGTTAATAAATTACCATAAAATTTAGGGTCGTGAATCACAATGAAAATATGATTTGAAAAATGCATTCAAATTTTTTTTTTAACTTTGCGGTTGCTATGGTAACGGTGGCCATATTGAATTTTCATTACATTTTTTAATTAATAATTCTGTGAAAACCATCGGCTGAATAAGCTCAAATTTTGCATACAAGTCAAGAGTTGGTATGCAAAGAGAGTTACAATGCCATATTTCCAACAAATCTATCAAATTGGTAATATTCCAACGTTGAAGCAGTATGTTACATTTTTATCCCCCCAGAAAACTGACAGCACAGTTTTCTAATTACTGTGCCTGAACAAATATCACATATGACCCAAATCAGCCATTGTAACATCAAAGTCAGGGATGTAAATCTTTCAGATTTTCTCTGATTTCAGATTTTTTCATTTTGTTGGATTTTCAGGGTAAATTCCTAGATCTAGAGCTAAATCTATCCTTATTTTTAATTATTTTAGGTTGTTTTTGTTTTCTTTATTCACTGATAATATAGTTTTTCAACAGTAACAAATCGGAACCTAAAAACTACAAATAAAAACAGTTAATTTCACAACTACATTAATACTATTGTCACGACATTGGTTTGCTAGTTGTACGACGAATTTTCAGAGAAAGATTCTCTGACGGACGCGTTTCCTTCACTATCGTTAGTCCGAGAATCCCCGAGGTTTCAGAGGAAAATTCTCTCACCCACGAAAATAGCCTAGGCCCAGCCAAGTGGGGAAATAGATGCAAGGCAAGGGAAATAACTCTTATCGTTTTTAAGTTTTAAACCATGGCGTCGTGTTCACAATTTCCCAGGTTTGTTGAACGAGATACAGCAGTTGATGCGATTGATCTAGAGTGTAGGAACAAGTTTAGATGGGATTGGTTGTTCTTGAAAGATGACAACGGTGATTATTTTTCAGATTATTTCCGTAAAGATGGGTTTGCTTGGTGCTGTTATTGTAAGTGCGAGATTAAATACGGCAATGGTGGTTTGCGTTGTTTAAAGGGGAGGAATTCCTTACGAGATCCGCACTTTTTGATAAAAAACCCTATATATTTTTTCGGTACTTATTAATTTTGTTAGTTTATCCAATTGTCATTGGAAAAAAAGCAATGTTGGGGGCGTGAGGGTCTAGTCAGTTTGTATCAATGGGCGGTAGTCAGATTGACTACTCAGGCGAAAAGGGGCTGGGGTAGTTGTGTTAGTTTCTGGTCTTTGCCTTTGGCGCTTTGTCGGCAACAGTGCGGATCTCGTACGGAATTCCTTCCGTTAAAAGGACCATGCCAACAGGTCTAAAGCTCATGAGCGAAACAGTCGTATTTTTCGATCTAAACAGAGTCTTTCCTGCTGCAATGCAGGAAGTGTGCAGTAAGATTTCTGGTACTGCAGATATCTGTAGTCAATTTCTGCCTAGATTTAGTTCTAGTTCAGCTGTACATCCCTCTTTGCCTAATGGTGCTGTTCCCAACATTGAGCAAGAACACAATAGATCTAGGGTAGATTTAGAGTAGCTTCAGTGCCCAAGCCAGTCTCTCTCAAGGATAGGGTCACTCATCACACTAAAGTTAGAAATGAATTTTTTTACCAAAACTTGTAGAAGAATGAAACATCACATTTACCAAGCAAAGTAAGGTATGGCCATTACCACATTGTCTTTTTTTTATCTTCTGAAAGTTATTTTTGTACCACTTATTGTCCAGTGTAGTCTTTTCTAGTTTATTTTTTCCTTTTTAAAATGTCTTTATCCCTATTAATTTAACCAAATTCTGCTCAGGAGAGGTCAATTTTTAAGCTGTAAATGTGTGTGAAAATCAATTTCGGCAGGGGGGCGTTGCCCCCCCCCCCCTTTACCCCCTACAAGGGGTGTTGCCCCTTGACCCCACTGGGGCCTACGCGGCTCCTGGCGTTTCATTTTCAGAGAATTTTTTCAGATGTCATTTACACCCCTGCAAAGTATATATATTCAATGACACGTGCAAATTTTGAGGGCAGTCTGTTCACTAGTTATGGAGAAATTAACCCTAGTCCTGCGGGAGGCCACTATATTGGCCTCCCCGCGCAACACACGAGACACGGGAGGCCATTATTTTGTCCGACACGCTTAACTGCGGGTCCTGCGGGAGGCCACATATTTTATAGCAACGGTGCGCCTCACGCTTTGGTTATTTGGTTGCCAAGGCTGTAGTTGTTGTTTTTTCACGTTTTTTTCCACACAATTTTCGCGTGTTTATCCATCCTGTCACCCCTACTATATCTAACAAAATGGTATCGTCCGATTACGTTTATTACGATGCAACTATTGGCAACTATTCGTCATACTCGTTGTCATGATTCGGATATTGTTAAAACTCACGCAGAGAGTGAGTTGTTTTTTTACCAGGGCCATGAAAAATTGGCTGGTGGCCTTGAACGGTCCTCGCGAAATTATAGTTGGTGAGTAAATAAATGTAAAGTTAAACTGTTAGATTCACGCTTGTGGGTTTTAATGTTCGTGATTAATAAGTAATGGAGTAGGGGTGAAACAAGGTGGGGACAGTTGACATTGTTAAGTATGACTAGACAAGTTTTTGCACGTTAACTGGCTGGTAGAATAGTGCAGACGTATTACTACAGTTAAAATGGTGGGAGGTTTCGACCTATGAGATAGCTGAACTAATTGGGCCAGCGGACTAGCACGCTGGGTAGTTAGATAGTATAAGACATCGTGTAACGTTCAGATTTAGGTGAATACAGACGAGAGAAGCATCGTTTCGTGAAGTATCTCCGGTTGGCCAGTACCTGAACTGTGTGGTCGGAAGACTAAGAAGTCCTTGCTAACGGACTGACTGAGCTCTAGAAAGAAAGGTCTGAGTGGGCTGACCTTTGAAAGCCCACGCTGCGCTATTTTGATGTTCGCGCCTCTCAGTAGGCGTGAGCAATGGTAATATATCTTAATTATTCAAGTATAATAGAGATCGGAGATAGAGAGAGAACTACAGCCTCATAGGAAGACTAAGGAAACCCCAGCTGGCACTCGACCACGAGTGTCCTGTATGATAGATCTATTGCCATAGTATGATTGGAATAATATAGCACATTGTTGATGAATTGAATAGTGATTGTGCATAAAATATAGTCTTTTGGCAACTGCTTAAATTACCTACAAGCCGAAGAGTGCTTCTGTAGGCTTTGAACGTACTGGGCTCTCCTAACATTTAAGCCCATATGATTTATGGAGAGTTTGCCTGGCGACTGGCCAGTGGCGACTCAACTGTCACTTTAAATTGATATCCAGTTTCGTATAATATACCTATTTACTATTGATTGCAGTACCTCCATAGTTACATGAATATCATTGGTTAAGTTATTAATTAGAGTTTTTTGGTTTGAATATATACCTCTATTGTCTTTTGTTTTGTTATTAATATTTATGTAAACTATGGCCTGACCGGCCTGACATATATACGCTCTAGTTATTTAGTACTTTTCTTGTGTGGTTGTGTCCGAGTGTGAGTTAGCTGCCTCTCGTGCAGTCATAACATCCCCAAGACCCTAACTCTGCTCGTGACATCTGGAGGGGACCCCACTATCATCGGAAGAGGACCCCGTCAACAGCTGCAGGTCTACCACTCTAAGACTCCACTGTTATTTATGTAATTTTTGTAGTTTATAGTTTTGTATACTGCTGATTTTTTTGTTTTTGTTTCTCCCCCACATGTCTGGCATGTCCTCTCGTCATTGATCCTGGGACCACTACGAGGGACTGACAGCTAGCATCAGGAAAAGACAAGACCAGCGCTGTGGACCAAAGGAAAGAGCCAGTCCATTTTGCCCAGTTAAGTGAACCATCTGTATTTGTCTTCGTTTGAGGGGTTCGTCGTTCCAGCTCCCCTACTTTTGACAGGCATTATTTTTTTCTTTTGTGTTAGATTAGATAGGCGGGAGGTTGGAAGGGATCGAGACTTAGCATACCTCTTTTTGCCAGACTAGCAGATCTAGATGGCGTTTAAAACGGATAGGAGATACGCTTTGCCTTGAATAGTTCTGTAGGGACCTGTTATTCGTATAGATTGTTAGCGTTCTATCTTCCTCGTATTTTAGGAAGACGTCTCTCCTGTTCTTTTTCTTACCTTTTTGTAGATAGTTTCAGGTTAGTCAGGTCTGTTGTCGTTCGTGATTTCTGTTAGTCTAGCGTCTTATTGTAATTTATCGTTCGTTCTGTTCCTCTTGCGTCTTGTTTGTAATGTATTACCTTTTTATATATTCGTTATATAGTATTTATCATTCTTGGTTACACTTATTTTTTAATATTTTTTTTGATTACATACTTCCATTGATTCACGTGTTTTGACACGTTGAGCGGGTTTTTAGAGGTAACTTGGCTTGGTGAGAGGGAAAACTTTTTAAGAATTAACCCTCCTGTGCTGTAGAGTGACAACACTGTTTAAGTGACAACTATTATTGAATTGTTGGAATCCGTGCAGTGAGTACACTGCCAGTTCTTGCTAATTATTAATTTATACCGATCTCGTCTTTAAATTGACGGGCCCCCGAGAGGACAGTATTAGACTGTTCAGGGAGGTGACCTTTTTGTGTAGTGATGAGTAGTGAGTATTGGTTTTATTGTCGGCTGATGCCGCCGCCCGAAGGAGCAATAAATTGTCTCAGGGGAAGAGTCTGTATCAGTGTCGAGGTGATATCAATATAAGAGCTATGTGAATTATATATATTGAGGATACTTTTTTTAGTCGTCTGCGTATGACGTCGACCCGAGGAGAGCAATAATGAGATTGCCTCGTGGGATGGATGATATTGGTATTTTTCGATTATTTGAGAGATGTTTGGCAGTGGTAACGTAGTACACTGCGTATTCGTGTTTTGAGAGATATTTTGCAGTGGTAACAGAGGACACTGCGTGTTCGCGTTTTGAGATATTTTGCAGTGGTAACAGAGGACACTGCGTGTTCGCGTTTTGAGATATTTTGCAGTGGTAACAGAGGACACTGCGTGGTCGCGTTTTAAGTTTTGGAGAAGTGTGGAGTTGGTTTTTATACAACCGATTATGACTATGGTTTTCCGCGTTTCGTGGACCATCTAACGTAATACCGATTATGATTGTGACTATCCATGTGGCCAGTGGATGAGTTACCTAAGAACATACCCGATATGAATATTGAATTGAACCGATTATGACTATATTACCGAGATGACTGTGACACTTGACGTGTGCATGGCTTGCGTACGGAAACGGCGCATTAAATTAACTGCTATCGCCTCGTGGCATCTCATCTATACCGGATTGGATGTTGGAAAGATTTAATTGTAATGTTATTTGAGATCTAGATTAGTGTTAAATGCGAGAAGCGCTGCATGAAATCTGAAGGAGAACATCAGATTAATTTATCTTAAGGACGCTTCTGCTAGTGTTAATTAAGCTTAACTATGCCGAAATTTCTAGTTGTGATGCACTAGAAATTTTGTTCTCCTATTTAGGTCTGTCATATGTACTGGGGTTGGATAGGATTAGCACCTCATTCAGAGACCGAGGGATGGTATCACATATTGTTCACCCATTGTGAACACTTTTCACCTACCCCTGTGCTTTCCTTTGTTCCAACAGCTATTTTACTGACGTCGACCCGTATTTTGGCCACACCAGACGTTGTTGCCCAGGGTCGAGGACGAGAAGATCATGGCAGACCAGGAGTCCAGATCCACTAATGCCATCGATGCTACTATAGTTATCTTTTCTTGAGTATTATTCATTGTATGTGTGCATTCCTGATGACATTCGCACAGGATCAGTGTTGTACTCTAAAATTTTAGAGTTATGATTGTTAATATCTACGTATTTAGAGGTAAGATTTAATCCTCAGAGAGATATATACTTTTGGACGGAGCCTTAAGATTTTCATGAAGTTTTGTCCATCAATGATACCCGTCCTGTAGGTTTTTTTCAACTTTAGTACTAGTCTTAGTTATTACCTAGTATTCTTAGTTAAGTTCACCTTTCGAGGAATTTCTCGACTCATGCCTTCCCCTTACGATAATCATTTATATCGTTAAAATTGCAAATTTTAACTGGGGTGGGGGATATGTCATGATTCGGATATTGTTAAAACTCACGCAGAGAGTGAGTTGTTTTTTTACCAGGGCCATGAAAAATTGGCTGGTGGCCTTGAACGGTCCTCGCGAAATTATAGTTGGTGAGTAAATAAATGTAAAGTTAAACTGTTAGATTCACGCTTGTGGGTTTTAATGTTCGTGATTAATAAGTAATGGAGTAGGGGTGAAACAAGGTGGGGACAGTTGACATTGTTAAGTATGACTAGACAAGTTTTTGCACGTTAACTGGCTGGTAGAATAGTGCAGACGTATTACTACAGTTAAAATGGTGGGAGGTTTCGACCTATGAGATAGCTGAACTAATTGGGCCAGCGGACTAGCACGCTGGGTAGTTAGATAGTATAAGACATCGTGTAACGTTCAGATTTAGGTGAATACAGACGAGAGAAGCATCGTTTCGTGAAGTATCTCCGGTTGGCCAGTACCTGAACTGTGTGGTCGGAAGACTAAGAAGTCCTTGCTAACGGACTGACTGAGCTCTAGAAAGAAAGGTCTGAGTGGGCTGACCTTTGAAAGCCCACGCTGCGCTATTTTGATGTTCGCGCCTCTCAGTAGGCGTGAGCAATGGTAATATATCTTAATTATTCAAGTATAATAGAGATCGGAGATAGAGAGAGAACTACAGCCTCATAGGAAGACTAAGGAAACCCCAGCTGGCACTCGACCACGAGTGTCCTGTATGATAGATCTATTGCCATAGTATGATTGGAATAATATAGCACATTGTTGATGAATTGAATAGTGATTGTGCATAAAATATAGTCTTTTGGCAACTGCTTAAATTACCTACAAGCCGAAGAGTGCTTCTGTAGGCTTTGAACGTACTGGGCTCTCCTAACATTTAAGCCCATATGATTTATGGAGAGTTTGCCTGGCGACTGGCCAGTGGCGACTCAACTGTCACTTTAAATTGATATCCAGTTTCGTATAATATACCTATTTACTATTGATTGCAGTACCTCCATAGTTACATGAATATCATTGGTTAAGTTATTAATTAGAGTTTTTTGGTTTGAATATATACCTCTATTGTCTTTTGTTTTGTTATTAATATTTATGTAAACTATGGCCTGACCGGCCTGACATATATACGCTCTAGTTATTTAGTACTTTTCTTGTGTGGTTGTGTCCGAGTGTGAGTTAGCTGCCTCTCGTGCAGTCGTAACATCCCCAAGACCCTAACTCTGCTCGTGACACTCGTGTAATAGTACTGACGGTCTGAAGTTTGAACTAGGGAAAATCTTGGGGAAACTTTTACTTTGATGCTGGTTGTCGTCTACATGTGAAATGAGAAGAAAGGGGCCATGTGCGTATTTGAGACACCGTTCTACGTCTGTAATTATGAATTCCGATGTTATATTAGGGCATGCTGCATACGGGCGTCTGTCAGTAGGTTTTTCATCAGGGAAAACTGGGAGAAAATGACCGACTTTGTTGTTGATCGTTGTCTTTATTTGATGTGGCAATTAGAGAGATATTGTGTTCCTTTGATTAAACCGCTTTTCAGTACATGTATGTGCTCTACGACCTGGAACTGGAAATCAAATCTCTCGCTAAAACTAACATTATAGTAAGTGGACGCTTTACATAGTAGAGGAGGGAGAAGCAATGTCACGATACATGTGGCTCCTAAATTAAGCGAATGGCTTAAAAAATAATTTGTTCACCTGAATGGCCTGACATAGGGACAGAAAAAGCGCAGAGGTCTTGGGAAAATGATACGGCATGTAAATGCAGAAAATTCTTGATTTGGGGCCTTCCATTTCACAATAAAACCTACTGCATATCATCACAAGTACTTTATCCAAATATCATAGGGGTCCCTTACAATTCATCCACCACTATTGTTGTTATTGCGTCCTGAAGTATACGCGATACAGGTGTTCACAAGGACCCGACTGACCCGGCCGCCGAGGTTATCGGCAACACGCGAACGATCGGCTGACTGGCCGCTGGCTATCCCCGCACGGGGCGTTACGTGGACGAGTTCACTCAGCGCGGGACGAGGGTTAAGAACTGAAATTGTGAAAATGCATTAAAAACAAAATAGCCCTAAGGGCTTTCTAATTGCTCTAGCTCACAAAAAATATCACATGTAACCCAAATCGGCCAGTGTAATACCAAAGAACATACATCCAATTATACATATATGCAAAGTTAAATGTGCAAAGTTATGTCCACTAGTGTCTAGATCTAGTCTGAGTGGTCAATATTTTGACCTGCTCCTCCCCTTAATAGCTACATATTATATTCATATTTCATTGAGCATATGTTATTGGCTCATTTTATATAAAGTTGAATTATTATGATGTGAAGTTTAAGTACTGTTGTATCTTTGACATAGTCACCATGCACTTAATAAAGGATGTGGAAGTAGCCAATTTCCTGATACACGCTGCAGACCAGAGCTTATGAATTCAGTCATATTCTTCATGACATTTTCACATCCCATCACTTGTCCCAAACTTTTGCAGTATACATGTATCTGAATGCTTTGCTCATGTCTTCAACAGTATTTGTTATTTTGTAAACATACTTTGTTATGATCAGTCAGTCTTTACCTCAGTAATTGTTCGCTGCCACAAAAAGATTCCGTCATATTTTCTATCTGACGCAGACTGTGATTGTCACCGCACGGGGTCCCTCAGCCTGGAATGTAACCCTAGTGGTGGTCAGTGTGAATGCAAACCCAATGTGGTTGGACGACGTTGTGACCAGTGTGCACCAGGAACCTATGGCTTGGGGCCTAATGGGTGTACACGTAAGTAACCTAGGTTGATATGTGAAAAGAGATGATAGAATACAAAGAGAGTAAAAAAATACCCACAAGGAGTATGGGTGAGCTTACATAATACACTTACATAATACACAAAATATTGCTATTCTGTAATTGTGTCATACCTGTGAACAAGATGTCCAGAAGATATTGTTGTTTGCCAAGATCAGTATTGCCCAGATAACTCATGACACTTTCACAAATGCCTACCTGATTCTC
Organism: Onchidella celtica; assembly: GCA_963931925.1. Lineage (NCBI taxonomy): Eukaryota > Metazoa > Mollusca > Gastropoda > Systellommatophora > Onchidiidae > Onchidella > Onchidella celtica. The sequence goes on from OZ007572.1 coordinate 11,612,062, forward strand.
TCACAATGTTTCTTTTCAGAGGTGATTTACCACACCTCAGGAAGAATCCTTTTTTGTTGATGTTGTTTGCTTGCATTGAGTCAGCTCCATCAAAAAGAAAAGATACTCAGAGATCTAGGTTCAAAATATGGCAAAAAGAATAAGTTGTATGTGGCAAGGCCTTGTGTAAGAAATTATATGGAAATGATACCATAAACTGCCAAGAAAAAGAGAAGACAAATCAAGCTCTCGGTTAGAATCTTCTTGAGGAAAACCAAAAAAGAACAACAATAACAAAAAAAAAGGATAGAAAATTGAACAGATAAAACAGTTGAACAATAAAAAGATTGTAGAATGTTAAATATTTGCAGAATATTAAATCAAGACGACCACTTATCTGTGAGTCTTGACGTGTATTTTGCTTAGCGCAGTATGTCCACCAATTCATAATGGGAATTGTCAAAAAGGAGAATAAGATGTGATGGGCAGAGCCTAAGAAAGCAACAGAACGGTGCATTGGCATGACTTTATTGACTTGACCCTTTCAGCTTGCAACTGCCATCAGATTGGATCACGTGACAATTTCTGTAATGAGCAAACTGGCCAGTGTACTTGCATCCAGAATGTTGTGGGTCGGGCTTGTGAACAGTGCCGATCTGGTTACTGGGGATTTCCACAGTGCCGACCTTGTCAGTGTAATGGCAATGCTGACGCCTGCGACCCTTTGACTGGAGAATGTATCAATTGCAGGAACTTTACATCAGGCAATTTCTGTGAAAGGTGAGAGCCATAGTGAAACTTTTGATAGAATGCTTTCTCTTTAAATGGTCACTATCCTGACTGAGTACAAAAGTAACAAAAGGTGAAAGAAAGAGTGTAGGTAGTGGAAGAAAAGAAAGGGAGGAAAGAAAGAGCAAAAGAGGCAGTAAAAAACTGCATACTTTTAACAGAACACTGAGATAATGAAAGATGTTTATTTCTGCCAGGTGTCAGATTGGACTATCTTTGTTCCTACTATTCAGTTAATGATCTGAATATGGCACTGTATGTTTTTTTAACTTGTTGAACCCTGTTCACCTATATACTGGTGGCACCCTGCAATGTTTGTGTCCCAATTGACAGGGGCAACCAGCATCGAATGCCCTACTATTTGTGTGTTCAAGGGGTTAAAGATGTTTAATTATCTGGGTTGATGGTCATGGCTGGTAATCAAATGGACACTTAGATATCTTATTGTTGCTGCAAGATAGTTTTTGTCATTTCTGAGGTGACATAACCTTTTTTGTAGAGTTCACTTAAAGCTTTGTCTCCAGCAAAAAGTTGAGTTGCAGATTTCTGAACATGCCCAGAACAATGCCAAAAGAGAAATGCTTTAAAAAAAAAGGTAGTGTAAGGGTTACGGAGATGAGAGACAAAGTGTTAAGTTCCACCTATTATTCACTGGTCATAGACCATAACTGCCTTCTCAATGCAAGTGTTTTTTCTGCAATCAGATGTCAGGATGGTTACTATGGTGATCCACGCATTGGTGCACGCATTCCATGTAAACCATGCATGTGTCCTGGAGGACCTACCAGCCAGGTGCAGCATGCTGATACATGCAGACTTGATCCCCGCACTCAGGAGATTTACTGCCAGTGCCGACCTGGTTATACAGGTATGACAATCGTTTTATTCATATTGAAACATTATGAGGTCATGGTTCATGTTATACTCCAGAACTGTTCTCAGTCAAAACTTACTGAAGTCAGCAGTTGCAGTTAATATTTATTTATCACATTGTATAGGAAAGGATAGTGAGTTATAGATTGCAATAGGTAGTGCTCATAAACTGGTCTCAGGTTTGATAAGTGTGTATTTTATGTGTGTTTGTAATAGGTCGCAACTGTGATAGATGTATAGACAACTATTATGGTGCCCCTACCCAGCCTGGTGGACAGTGTCAGCCTTGTTTATGTAACAACAACATTAACACGGATGATCCTGGCAGTTGTGATGGCACCACAGGAGAATGCCTCAAGTGTCTTTACAACACAGAAGGATTTGCCTGTGAACACTGCAGGAATGGTTACTTTGGGGATGCCACACAACAGAACTGTGCACGTAGGTAGTCTTAGTTCTATTAAATAGGAAAGGACTTGTGAATTAAGAGGAAAAGACTTATTTCATTCCTCATCTGCTGATACTGTAGTTGTTGCATAAGTGAGAGAGTTTCGACTTTTCAGCTAGCTCTCAAACCAGTTTTAACTATGTCATTATTGACCAGGCCATGGGCAATAAAAAATAGACCTGGTTTAAAAATTCATGCCTTTCTTCTGATCAATTTTTTTCTAAATTTTTAGTGTAATGCTGAGTTAATTACAAAAATGACTGGCATTTTATGCTGACACAATACAGTCATTCTGTTACATGAAGGAGAATGTTTTCAGGATTACAACTTGACTTTCTCACATGGAAGAGGTTTGAAAATTAACTTCTAATTTTGTATTTGTCCCAGGTTGTGTGTGTAATCAGCTGGGAACAGATAATAGTCGTGGTGAATGTGATCGAGCCACTGGCCAATGTCCATGTTACCCCAATGTGATTGGTCAGAGATGTGACCGCTGTGCACCATACCATTGGAACCTGACAAGTGGTGAGGGATGCACTGCTTGTGGCTGTGACCCTGCAGGCTCCACCTCCCCGGATTGTAACCAGGTCAGGCATCCTCATCATTATTATTCTGGCATTGTGATAGTGATGTGGGAAGGTTGCATGTATTTGTGAACAGCATGGATAAATAAATCTAAAGGTGTTCAGTTGTGCGTGTTTGGATGAGTTTTTATGGGCAAATGGTTACATATCATTGTTCGGCTGTTGGAACCTCGTTGAAACTGAACTCAGTTTTAACAAGGTTCTAACAGCCGACCGGCAATATACTGTGCATGATGGAAGAAAGAAAATGTCATATTCTGGAGAAAATTGATGGGGGTGGGGACTTTTGTGTGGATACATTTACTCCATAGACATTTTGACCATTATTGTGTCAAATATTTCTGTTGTCACAGTGCTGTAGTGATAGCTAAAAGAAACTGATAATAATTAAGAGCAGACGTTTGCTGATAAACCAAATGTGTATAATAAGGGTACATTTATAATCCCCACCAGTTTGATGGTCAATGCAGTTGTCTTGCTGGACGTGGAGGACCTAAATGTGCTGACTGTGAAGACTTCTACTTCGGAGATCCAGTTGACCAGTGTTTCCGTAAGTTGGATTTGTATGCAGTGGCTACATATTGTCCCAGTTTGCCTTGAAATATTTGTTTGAGTTGAATGATGTAAATTGATAGTTATGCTAAAATGTTAGGCCAGTGTCTGCCACCGGTTAAAAAGCACTTGTTGCTTGTTTTTGAATACAAATAAATGAGCTAAATTTATTTATAGTGACAACTGCAGAGGAGAACTAAAAATGCTTGAAAGGAATACCGTGCTCTCCAGCTGACTTGACAGTGCAGCAACGAAAAAAAAAATGGTGAAGCTAAGTGGAGTTCAGGGCAAGTAGTATTTCACCAGTTGATTATAACATTTGATGATCCCACCTCTGATACCCCATCCATTCTCTTTTGTTTACATACCAAAATGATAAAGAAATAATTTTAAAAATCAGCTTTTGAAACAAAGGCGATATGAAATGTTGGTGAGAAGAATGAATGAAATGAATTTGAAAGAGTGATAGCGCAGAATGAGAAACAAGCTCAAACAAATTTTTTGTACTGTGTTCTATTTGTATGCTGTACTTCTGTGATATTTTTGTAGGGCGATACCAGAAGGTAGAATGCAGTCTTTGGTTGAACATATTAATGTACTGTTGAGCAAAGCGAGGTGTCAACCAGATTGAGGGTCAGTGTCAGCTGTTCTTTTTTATTTTTTTTGCAAAGAATAAGAAAGAAAAAAAGCAGGACCATATAAACTGATCGAGGCAACAGGAGGTCGAGCCAAGTGGAGAGAGCACTGTAATCTGCATAAGCAAATGACTGTGTTAGGGGCAGTTCACAACACTGATACATTTATGATAGTTTTCTCTGATATTAGAGATTAAAAGAGCACAAACATTTTGGGAATGGAGGGATGGTCCTGACACATTGAAATTGTGTTGTGCATTTGTTCAGTGTGAGTGATCATTAGATATCAGCGTCTCAATTAGATCTAAGGTCACGTATTATGTTTACCACACATAAAAATCTTCAGAGCCTGATGTGAACTTTCTCTGCTTTCAGCATGTGACTGCAACCCTCAAGGGTCCAGGGCTCGTCAGTGTGATCGTCGCACTGGTCAGTGCCAGTGTGTTGAGGGTGTGACTGGCTACAAATGTGACCGCTGTGCTCGAGGCACCACTGGTGACCTGCCTAACTGTGTACCTTGTGGTGAATGCTTTGACAACTGGGACAAGATTATCATGGAGCTGAGAGGTACATTACATTTGTCCATTATTAACGAAGGAATACTATATTTTACATTGATCACTGAACAGATGAAGCCCAAAGGTAGAGCGGCTGTATATCCTTCAGGATTAGATCTTTGAATTGATGCGGGCCTTAGTTCTTTCAGTACTGTCAAATTGTTCATCAGTGCTATCAAATTTTTCAGTGTCCTTCAAACTCAAAATGTTGAGTGTATCTCGTGTGACTGTTTCCAGATCAGACTCATGACATTGTGAAGAGAGCAAATGATGTATCAGTGACAGGAGCCATCAAGGCATTTGATGAGGAGTTCAGACTGATGCAGGACAACATTGATGAGATCAAGAAGATTTTATCAGCTGTCAACTTCACACAGGTTGATATACAGGAGATTCAGAATATGTTGGATGCTGTCAAGTAAGAAAACATCACTGAATCTTATTTTAGTTACCAACTTCAAGACAGTAAAATACTCAATCACATCATTTACACTAAGTATCCATTGGCAAATTTTGCCCAAGCAAGAATTGTGTTAGCCTCTCTAGGCAAGGGCTTCCTTTAATTTGAACACAGTTTCTGTGAAATAAAAAGTTGAGCATCAAAATTACTTTTTATTTCTCTTTTCTGTCATTCACTTCATACAAACAGACATATATATGTGAAATGATGGATCTAGGTGAATAGCAAGAATTATCATTCTGAACTGAAGGAAAATATGTAAATGTTGAGTTGGCGGTAAAAAAAAAAAAAAGATGGATTCAGTGGTCTTAAGTTGTAACATCAGTATGAGTATGGTAGATGTTTTCAGGCTGTATCTGTTATTCAGTATTCAAGTTTTGATAATCATGACGTTAGAAATGCTGGTACTGTACTAAAAATCATTTTATTTCATGCGAACTTACGTTGTTGATTTTGTCCTCTAGGAACAATTTGACACAAAACACCAGAGCCCTTAATAATGTGGATGAAGACCTACGTACTACCTCTGGGCGTGTCAAGAAAGGCACTTTCAGGATTGGTCTGCTCAAAACACGGGTGGACAACTTGAAGGCCTTGGCCAAAGAACTACAAAATAATGCTACCAATATACAGATTCAAGAAGTAGGAGGTAAGAAGGAGGGAGGATGCACCTTGTGTGACCAGCATCACGGACTAAAGAATTGTAGTGACCTTGCCCTCTTCCTATCTTGAGGTTAAGACACAGACAGAATGATGAAATTGGTGATACATTGAAAACTGATTTGACAAAATTCGCAAGTTCTTGCCAAATCTTTATTTTTATGGTATTGTTAACCCCCATGCCGCGCTATCTGTAAAACCCGTTGACCGGGTCAGTGACCTTACTCGTGGGGGAATCTTATCTGGGCCAACTGTCCCTTGCCAGTGACCACATTGCCGCTGTCCACGTGGTTTGTATTTGATCGGTATGAAAACATTTCTGCTTTGCCTTGTCACACTTGACAATGAATTAACCAATGAAACCTTTGCCTCTAAGTCTCTAACCAATGATCTGACTTATGATTACCAAACTGACAGCTGTAATTTTCTTGAGAACGAAGCATGGTAACTAGCCACGCCCCCCAAGTGCTAAACAAATGGTTTCATCCAGATTGGCACGTACTAATGAACTAACATGGGCATTTGGGGCAAAGATCATTTCAGAGCTTGTTTCAGATTGGTTTTTAGACACAGACAACTCTAGATGATGGTCAGCTTGGGAGAAAATGAAATGATATTGCAAATTAGTTGAGCAACAGTTCGCAACCATTTGGGAACTGGAAACCATATAAATATGCTGGAAGCGGCATGGGAGTTAGAGGCTGTTGGTCCTCAACTCAGTTACTAGATACTAGTGAATTTAGAAAAGCACATCTTCATTACTGCATAATATCATGTGAGAGTATTTCTGACTGCTACTCTCTAGGTGCCTTTGAAAAGATCAGAGAAGCTGAACGCAAATCCCAGGATGCCCAAGCCAAGGTGGATGGTACATCTCGTTACTTGAGTGAGTCAGAGAGAGTTCGTATGGAGACTGAACGACTGGTAGATATGAGGTAAATGTTCCCAGCTTCCGCTATTTTATGAATGTGATCACTCCTGTAACAATTTGTAATTGTGTTTTGGATTAAACTGATATTTTCACTTGACACTGACACAGCAATTGCAGTCTCTGTCAGTATCTGCCAATAATGTCTCAGGCAAGTCAGCTTTAATATGAGAATTCTCAAGAGTGTAGATATTAAAATCCTTACTGCAACTCTAAAAGACAATAAGCTCAGATGGAGAAATATGCAAAAAAGATCACTAAATGGCATATAAAAGGCTACAGCTTACAACATTAGCATGTAAAAGGTTACAATAATGTTGTTGTAACACAGTTCAAAATTTAACCTTCAGCATCATGACCCATCATGAAATCACTGAAGAGCAATTGAGGAACATTTCCAACCAGTTGAAAAATGGACTTCATTATAACTCTCAAACAATGGTGGTAATGATGAAGATTATGAAATTCGAATAGTATTGCTGAGATTTATTTTTTTTTAAATCTCACACACAGAAAATCTATGGGATCGCAGCATGGCCTGAAGCAAAGTAAAAATGTGGCAAAATGAAAATGTGTATGGTGCAATGCCTTAGGTAAAAAATAATACCAAAAATGATACATAAAACAGAAAGTATCTCTGTCATTAGTCTAAAAAAAAAAAATGCACAAGGCATTTACAGTCACTCTGCCATTAAAGTAAATGGAATTCAGTTATGCATAATACTGTGTAATACAGGTCTGATAGTCTTTTCTTGTAGGCAGTTGCACACTTCTAATTACCTAAAAACTGATGACAGTATTGTCACAAAACATGACTTTTCCTCACAAATTACACTTCTTTCAAATCAAGCTAGACCAGCAACCAACGGACACATGGAGTGAATTTTAAATTAAACGAGATTTATTTACAAATGGGTTACATCAAGGCCAACATAACTTGTATGGCCACATCATACAACTTAGTAAGGTGAAAATTAAAGCACAGTTACTGCCGGAGGCTCGGCAGACACAATTCCCGTTAGGCCAAGTAATGCCCAACCCACAAATATAACTTAACTAATTAATAAGTTAAAAGTTCTTTGTTGAGATTCGATCTTTACGTCGACACCTTCACATCCCCAGATTTTCAAACGATTCGAGACGGTCTACCATACAGTTGTAGTTGTAATAGTTTGAAGGATTTCCACACCTTCCTGTCTCCTCGATTCAAACGATTCGAGACAGTCTGCCATACCGTCGTAGTTATAATGGTTCGAAAGATTTCCACACCTTCCTGTCTTCTCAATTCAAACGATTCGAGACAGTCTACCAGGCCGTCATAGATTCAATTGTGTAATGGATCCCCACACACCTTCAAACGTCCGTGGTCCCCTTGGCATGACCTACACATGTCGCCCTGGACCATCAACTGGGGAAGCTATCATCTGGGGGAACCACATGTAGTGAACTCTCTCCCCTATTTATACACGGGAGGTGTTTGCACCCGGTACTACACTCAAGCGAGCCGTGTGCATCAATTCACGCTCATCAACAACCTAATCATGCTTCTCCCCACCGAGTTCACCCCTCTAAACTCGTGGCGGTACAAGGCCACTGAACCTTATTCGTGACAGTATTGTCAAGGCATGAATCAGTTTTCCTCCCAACAATTTTCTTGTTCAGCAAGTGTTACTCATTGCCCAGAAGGTGATCTTTCTTTCATTTGAATTATGTGAATCAGTCTACTTAAGGCTTGGGTTTACATCACCTTAAGCTGGTTTTAGTTGAATGGTACACATTTGTTTACTAAATCATTTTCCCCAAAGTGGAGGACTTGTTATTAAGATTCAGTTGGGATACTGATATATTGATGTAGCTGTCTTGCCTTATTTCTGACCGATTTTGTGACTTCAGAAAACTCAGAAAAATTGTGTAAGGCATTTGTTTGTCATTTCATTTCCAGTCGCGACAGATTCCAGGACCAACTTGACCAGAATGCTCAGGCCTTGGACAGGCTGGAATCTGATGTTATGAAACTGGGAGGAGATTTATCAGATATCAATAATATGGTAAGCAAAATGTCAGCATAGTGACGATCTACCTTCTCATGCAAGGTTATTTAGCTTTGGCTTTCCTAGTTGACCCTTGAATGTTGTACTATTTGAGAAAGTGTCATGCCTGAAACTGTTCATTGTTTGTCTGACATACTGAGTCTAGAGTTTAAACTGCAGCCATTTGTGACAAACCCCGGAAACTGTTAAGATGCAGAATTACCACTGATGAAACATTAGGCAATGTTCTTAAATCTTTACTTCTTGAACAGAGTGAGGTGATACTGTAATGATGGTGTTTAAAAGTTGCTCTGTGATTAATAACCTATGGATCTCAGAAGAAAAGTTTTCTTGCTAGCACATGTAGTCTAACAGTCTTAATTCACTTTAGTTTACTCTATCTTGGGCATTACATCTCATTTCCTTTGCTGCTGTGTTGCAGGTGTGTGGTCAGCCTGGAGATCCCTGCTCAACATTGTGTGGTGGAGGTGGCTGTGGCAAGTGTGGTGGTGATGGCTGTAATGGTGCTGTCACCATGGCAAAGACAGCTTTGAACTTGGCTGAACAAGCTGAAGAACTTCTCAATGCCAAAACCAAGAATGCTACAGAGGTGCTCATTCCAAGGGTAGGTATCTTTTCTTTACATAAAACCATGTTCAATTTTCCACAAGGGTCTTTTCAGTGGTTTGGGTACTTAAACAGTGATATGAATAATCAACTGTCTGCCAGTAGTATTTACCAATTTGTATCAGTTAGTATAATGGACTCCCCTAATCTAATGATGCTGTTGGCAATGAAGTCAATTAGCAACAATACCTAATTTTTAATTAGTGATGCTTGATTACAATCATGCACTGATTATAACATGAACAAACTTCATGTCCGGAATATGCACAAAGATTTATGTTACAAAATTTTTCTTGTCAGCATGTTATGAGATGTGTGAACAAAACCCAATGGTAGGGCTCTCTTTACACCAGTATGTTTCTTTCATGTACGCTGACAAGATCCATGTTGGATTTGCTGTTGCTAGATTCAGGATGCCAGACGAGATGCATTTGAGGCCAACTCTGATGCACAGATGGCTCATGACCAGGCAGCTAAAGCAAAGAACCAAACAGAGGGTACCAGGCTTGAACTGGAAGCTTTGCTGCAGAGGATCCGAGACATGTTGATTGGTAATAACACAGCCTCACCTGAAGATGTAGAGAAGGTAAGATTTGTGTAGCACAGGTGTCAACTGTTGAGTTTTCACCCCTACATTTCACAGACTGCATGGGTAATATACAGTTGCATGGTGGGCACTGTGGTGTACAATCAAACCTTGTCTTTTTCAAAATTACATAACTGAAATCTCAGTGAATTTTAAATACAATAAAAAGTCCCAGCATTTGCTGAATTCACTCTTTGAAAAATCTTAATCAGCACCTCATAGATTCATTCACTCAAATTTTGTATTGTGCATAAACTGAGCCAATTTGCCAGAAAGTGACAAAGTGACTGGCCAGAAGAACAGCGTATGGTACAAATAATGGTCAGGTCACTGAGCATATTTCTTACACCACAGTGCTTATAAGACATATATTGCATAAATGAGATTGATATCACATAATGGTGGGTGGTAGTAAACTACACCCAGTAACTGACATCCGTATGCAGACTGAATTTTTTGGCAGAGATGTATATCACAAAGCAATAAATGAGAAGAGGGATGCGAAGTACAAGTAGCAAAATAGGTAGAATTTCTAACCAAGTCACTCCAATAGAGGACAATTTACATGCTGTGCTCTCTTCATCTAACTCAACAGTAATGTTGAATGTGGTTCATGTCACTGGAAACAACAATCTTTATCACTCTTGGTTTGCCAGGCTCATCTGTTATCTAAACTACCAGCATTGTATACTGATTCATCATGCATATCAGACTGTATTTCTGCCACTAGACAATAATATGTTCCATGTGTGCAAGAAGCTGCAGTAAAATAAATTGTGGATCAAAGGAAGCAGTGCATAGGGTACTTAATAGGTGTAACAGCAGTAGTTTGAAAAAAGAGTTTTTGTCCACATAATATGCTAACAAAATACTGTACATGTAATGAAGTAAAGGACAATCCTATTTTATCATTTATAATGGTCAATTACAGATTGCACAGGAAGTCCTAGCTATGGAAATTCCACTTACACAAGCTCAGATCCGAGACCTTGCTGAGAAAATCAACCGAGCTGTGAACTCTCTAACAGACATTGACAAAATTCTCCAAGAAACAGCAGGCAATCGTGCCTTGGCTGAGGCTCTGAAACGCCAGGCAGAGTCTGCTTCGTAAGTTTATGAACATTCTATTATCTTTTGTAGTGGGGGTTACAGGTTGAGGAGGTGAAAGCTTGTGGCCGCATGCAAAATTAGATGGGTAAAAATTGGATATTTCTTGCAAAGGAAATTTTTACTCCAAACTTCATACAAATCACAGAAATGGGTTACAAATGTTTATCAGTATTTGAACCTATTACACAAGTTAGGTCTAGATAATTGTCATAAAGAAGAAACACCCAATCTAAGGCCCTGGCTTGCCAGCCGTCTGAAGTATGTATTAAACAACTTCATCCACATTACATTGTCAAAGATAGCTGTTATATGAAAGAAAATCTTGTCTCCAATGCTTCGAGCACACACTGAAACAAGTCATGTGTTTAAAAATTACATTTGGCATATTTGGGCATACCCAGACTAAGAGCATCATTTCAGTGTGTTCTTTTTATGTATAATGTCTCAAAACTCAGTGGAAATGTGGCAAGCAGATGGACTAAGCAGGCTTAATAGTGTGATCCTGTCGCAGTTTTTGATGGTATGCTAAAATCACATGTATTTTGACAGAGTTACTGCAGTGTCTTTTTGTGTTTCCGACCCACAGGCAAGATGCTCAGGCAATTCGTAACTCTGCTCAGGAAGTGAGAGATGCTCTGGATGAAGCCAAACGTGTACAAGCTGTGGCAGAAAATGCTATTCAGCAAGCAGGGAAGGACATTCAGGAGGCTGAAAATGACTTGGAAGTGGTAGGACTTTGGTTTGAACCTTTTATATTTGTCTGAAGAATACAAGATGGTATCTAATCAGAGAAATAAAAGTAATGGATCCACATCAATTCCGCCCAGTTTGTCACTGTCAAACCTACTTGAATAAAACAGAGCCTTTCCCTGCTCTACACTAACCACTGTACTTGTGGGGTTACAGAAATAAGGATTTTGTATCTTAAACTTGTGAATGCCTGCTGTTGGTAGGGAAAGTCAGACAAACGAGCTCCTTTCTTGTCCTCACTGAGACATGCATGGGAAATAATTAGAGTGATTATTATGACAAAAACATGTATCTCATGTCTTTTAATTTTTTTGTTTTTTCAAGATCCCCGAAATAAAGTGAATGAAATATATCACAAATGAAGTAAACGCAACTTTAATGTGATACATACTGTCTTTTTTCATGAGGAGGAAGGTTTTGTGAGTACTCTGTTAAGGATAATAATAATATGGTTTCAACTTTTCATCGTAAACAGATCAGCAAAGAGACATCCAATGTAAATACCCTGACCTCCAGCAGTCAAAATGTCTTAGGTCAGCTGCGGGACAGACTGGATGAGCTGACCAAACGTTATACAGCACTGAAAGTAGACACTCTGGATAAGGCAGAGAAAGCAGCAGATGTCGCTAGTAACTTGGCAAAAGATGCATTTGATGTAAGTCTGCATAGTCTTGCTATTGTTGTTGTGGTTGTGGAACAGATTAACCCTCACTCTGTGCAGGGCCGCAGATTTCGGTATCGACTCACAAGGGCTCACTCCGCACCGGCGGCAAAAGTCAGCAAGGTCAAGCTGACCACGCCACGCGTAAGCCGTATTTTCACACGTCGGGTCACTGAACTTTTTGAGACATAACCACTGTGTTATTGTTCACTGTATCTTTTCTAAATCAAAGGCATTGTGACATGGACATGTTAACCAGTGAACCACTGGTTGGAATCACAAAGACTAAGCTTTCAAATGTTCTCCCCACACTTTCAAAAGATGTAACATTGACATGCGAACTGTTGCTCAACAAATTTGCAATATTATCTCATTTTCTCACAAGCTGACCACCATCTGGAGTTGTCTGTATCTAAGAACCAATCAGAAACAAGCTCTGCCCTGAAATAATCTTTGCCCCAAATGCCACATTGGTTTATTAGTATGTGTCAATCAGGATGAAACCATTTGTGTAGGGGTTGGGAGGGCGTGGCTAGTTATCATGCTTCGTTCTCACGAAAACTACAGCTGTCAGTTTGGAATTATTGGTTAGAGACTGACAGACTAAGGTTTTGCTGGTTAATTCATTATCAAGCGTGATAAGGCATAGCAGCAAATGTTTTCATACCAATCAATTAAAAACCGAATCACGTGGACAGCATTTGTGGTCATCATATTATAGCGGCAAGGGTCAGTGACCCCAGATAAGATTCTCCATAAGTAAGGTCACTGACCGTGCAGCGGGCTTTACGGGTAGCGCGCAGGGTGAGAGTTAATGTCTGGTGGTAGCAGCAATATTGTTTCATGATATAAATCTTTTGCATTTGTTTGTGTCGAGTTGGGGGAGTGATTTGTTGCACAGAAATTTTGGGGGGGGGTTGGTGGAAGGTAGTGGCACTTGGCACCTTTCTGTTTCAAAACAGGAATTTCTCTCAGGATGTGGATTTTGTCTAGTTTACACCATTTTAGTGGTTTGGGTCTTTCAGCTGATGTGCTTTACATCTTTTTCATATTCAGTGAGGCTGCTTTTGGCTTCAATTTATGTAGTTCCTGCGTTATTGGATTTTGCTTAGCCTTAATCACACATGACACTTTTAGTGATCATTCTCTCATGTTTGTGAAGATATCCACTCTGTTCTAGGATTTGTATTTTGTATTTGATTACTATAAGGAGGTGACAATGGACAGTATACATTCATGGCATCTATGTTGGTTTTCAGAGAGCCCAGGAATTAAATAGCATTTATGATGAGACCTCTCGGCAAGTCAATGACAAGCACAGTGATACACAAGCAGCCAAAGAACTGGCAGCCAAATTGAAAGCAAGAGCAGATAAAATCTACAAGTTTACAGAGACAAAGATGAGCCAGCTTAAAGGTGAGGTCTTCACATTTTTGCAATTTCGTGTAGAGAATAAAAGAGTTTGATGTTCTATCTGCCCATCAAAGAAGACGATGCAGTTGAGATTCATTAACATCCTATCAAAGTACATCATCTTTTAAGATTTGGATTGGGTTAAGAGTGAGAGGCCCTGGGCAACTTTTTGTCATTATTTCATACTTGCATACTACTACTGAAACACATTAAAAGGGCAGAATTTGGACTCTTGCACAATACATGGGAAATCTTGAAGTCTGCAAAATATAAAGAGGGTTTGTGTATTTCATTTGCTGTGCAAACCTGTTGAGGAAGGAGGAAACTAATTTTCCATATTTCAGTCATTACTGTTTCCACTAAGAGAGACCATGCATGCACATAGTCCAAGCTGGAATGGAAGAGATTCTTATAGCTAGATAGTGATCAAAGTACAGCAACAGAAGAGAGACTACATGTGTTTCTTTCTATTTGATGTGAAAGACATCTGTATTGGTGAAATTAGGATGCAAAAAAAATTGGCTTTCACTCTGACTCTGTGATACTACTGCCTTAATGATCATAAAGTTTTCTGACAGGATATAGATATTCTTTCTTTATCTCCACAGATATAGAAGGAAAGATTGGTACAAATGAAGGCAGGTTATCTAAACTACAAGAAGAGATCAATCGACTGAATGCATTGATGGATGAATACCTCCGAGAGATCAGGGATAAAGCCAAGTATTATGAGACCTGCTAATCATAGTCATGTATAGTACTTAAAATGTTGTTCTTGTTGTTGCTGTGAGTTGTTCTGTCTGTGGAGAGACTTTCATCCGTAATGTGGCATGCTAAATCTGCTTCTATTTAGGAACTGATGCTGCTTTTTGCAAGCATATCGATAAAGCTGTGCAACTTGTCACTAGCACACCGATGTGGCTGAACACCTTGCTACAAACAAAACGTCTACTAGAGGAAATGAAATATTTAAAAGATTCAAACCTAAAAGCAATGTCTAGGCAGCTTTGTGTAGCTCACAGTTAGCAGGCACATTGGTAAGCAATATTTTTTTTTAACATACCGAGTTGTTTCGTGGATTACATATATATATCACTATTTAAATGTCTTACTCCAAGGATGGAGATCTCTCCTTCATTTTGAAATGGCATATGACCATTGGCAAGGTCAGGAGCTCGGAGCATCTGGTGTGCCTTGACCAAATCTGGTCAGAATATTTTGTCTACCTGAGGTCAGCACTCACAATTTGTATTCACTCTCTGAACCACACTAACAGATGAGAATAATTATTCTGCTGTTGTAAGCAGCTTTGCATGGACGGTGATCTTGTAAATCTTTTTTACTGCATCTAGCACATAATAGGCACTTGGATACAGTCACTCAGAGGGAAGTTTGCTCAGCATTTTTAAAGATTTATTATATTTTTACACTTAAGACTTCATGGGCAAGATGAAGCCTAGGAAGCCAGCTCATGCCATTGTGACTGGAATGGCTATTATTAGTTTGCTTAATTTCTGTCATCTCCTAGGCAGTGCCATTTTAGGTAGAAACGTTCATGCAGCAGCAAAATGTCATACAGTTCAATGGCAGCTGTGTATAAAAAAAATTTTCATTTTGGTGTAATCAACTGCATATTTAAAAGACACAAACACAAACTTGATCTGTTGCTTCATTCAGAGCAGATCTGTGTGTTTACAGTATTCACATAGAGTGCCTTCAGGTCTGTCAGTTGTGGTTTGGGGTGGACACGAAACTATGTTGCTTATCATCAGAAGTTCTTCACGTAGATTACATGAATTCATATTGTATCAACAGCCATTCTTCTCTCTGTAAATATCCACACTCTTGCTATCTATATAATATATATACTGATTAATTGTTAATGTTCAGCACGCCAAAACCCAGACATTAAATGCTTTGAGCACCGTCTTACAACACTGATCATAGTGCTCTCTGGCAAAATAAGCAAGGCCACTTCAATGTCCCAATTTCCTTGTATTTTCTCAAATATTGGGGAAAAAGTGTTGATTGATTCTTGCATTGTTTTGCTATGTACATGTACAGTGCTATTTATATCTATAAAACTGGATATTTTATATACAAAATGTTAATGATTTTTGTTTTTGCCAAAAGGAAAAAGAAAAAAAAAACCACCAAAAAAACCCATCTTAACTGTATTTACTGTATGTGCTTTTGTATGTAAACATTTTATGACTTTTACATTGATGTGTCCTGGATCTGATGAAAGAGTGTGATCTGCCATGCTACTTACAAACTTTATGTAAACTTGTGCAAGAGCTATCTCTTAAGTCCACATAGGCAGTTCTAGTTTATGAGTGGTGCCAGTATTTCACAGGATTTTTTTTCTTTGTTAATTTATTTGGACATTCAAAAGCTATCAGTCCTATTGAAATATTAAATATTAAAATTTTTAAGAGAATGCACCGCAGTGAATGAGCAGTGAACATTGTAAAATATCAGATTCGGTTACTGTATTGTACTCTGAATTTTTTCTTCTGCCTTTAGTCACTGTTATCTTTCACAGTTCAGAAGGGTTTTATTGTCTGGCTTTTGGGAGGATATTATGCTGGGCCTAACAGACTTTTGGACATTTCCACATGGCTACTTTCTGTCAAAATTTCACTGTGCAAAACATTGTACCATATGACAATATGATTTGTTGTGTGGACTTAAAAGATGACCTTTGTATCTGGTCTTGTCAACCATTTTGCATCATCCAAAAACTGTTTACAAATTAAAGTTGGAAAGTTAGAGCTTTACTTTGGTTTTGCATGCCAAATTTAACATGAAATGAAACCAGGGTGGTCATTTTGTTCATTTTAAGGTTTATATTCTCATCAGCATTACATGTTCTGCAAACAGATTTGAGAAGTACAAATTTTTTGAGTCGTATTTTCTGTCAAGAATGGAAGGAGTGTACTTCAGACTGTACCATTTGTTTTAAGTTCAGTTTCTTCTAGTCCCAGAAGTGAATTTTCATATGTGTGACAATTGATATTATAATGACTCAAAAGTACAGTGTTACAAGGATGAAAGTCACACTAATGTGAAAAAGCTAAATTTTATTATCTATCTGATTATTGTAATGCTTGTGGCAGTGGTCATGGCATGGACTGATTGAGAGTGTCCACAATAAACAATAAACATTTAGTTATCAGAAAACAAGCAATTGATCTGAATCAATCTGTTACCACCATCACTACAGCTTTTTTTGCCCATGAGGATTTACATGTGTGTGTGTACAGTGTCTACTTTCATCAAAAGTAGCTTGTACAGTAAATTTTACAAGAAAATAGTTTTTGGCATGCTGCAGTGTGTAAGTTGTGCAGGTCAAGAATGTGTACAGAATGTCAGGTTAGGGAGGCGTGTACTCCAAGGTGCTCACTAACTACACTAAAATACTCGATGTACAGAGCCCAGTGAGAACTAGGAATGTGTCTTCCCTGTTCAAATGTTGCTTTTTCTTTTCAGTGTTATTGTGTCTAATGTTCATTGGAAGGCAGGAAGAGCTCTGAGACAGTGTAATCCTTTTTCCTTTGCAAGCCAGTAGGCCTAATTGTTATGATCATCTTTAGTTTGTGTATGTATATAAATATATCCTTAAATAATTATATTTTTATAATAGTGGCCAGTTCTTCAGTTCAGACCACATTGGAATATTAATCTTTGCATAAGATTTCCAGTGTCCTTTTTGTTTATCACCCAGTGTATAGCAACAAATGTTACATATGATTAGTGAGGACACATGACTTGCAGCAGAACTTTGCCCATATAGACTTGGAGTTGACTAAGATCTGTAGCTAGTTAGTGCAGTAGACAGAAAGGTAGCAGTAGCAGGAAGTACTTGACCTCAAGCACCGAATGTGGTCAATACCTGTAATATTTGGCATTTACGCTCAGGTCTACCACAGAAGTGTAATCTCTTGGAGAAGTCAGAAGCAGGTCTGATTACAGCTACTGCAATTTGTCCTGGACTTGCAGTTAAACATTCTGTGTGGGTGGACTCTGTTAGGTGACCACCAACCACCTTCAGATCTATGCACTCCTGTCCTTTAACTTTAAATAAAAGTATATTGTGAACAGATACCTTTATTATTTCTTGTGACTTTTGGAGATGAAAGAATGACATGTTGCCTGTCAATTTTTATGGCATTTGTTTCCCTTGAACTATTGAAATAAAGCTTAGAGACATTGTGAAATACCTCTTATACTAGTTATAAACTTATATTCAAAGTTTGCCATAATTTGATATTTACAGTGCTACCCCAGTGACAAAATTTGAAGCTGAAGCACTTAGTTTTTGTGCTGAGTCTATTATGATATTTTTTCCACAAGGACCTCAAATAAATCGCATAATGTTTTTTCAGTCACTGCTCATCCTTTCACAAAACCCATACACTGTACATCATTCAATAAGTATAGTATTTAAGCTTCTGACTTCATTTAGCCATTCTTACTGATTTAACAGTACATCCATGTTTCCATCAAAGATCTGGTGTCCCAGCTGGAAACCACTGAAGCGTTGCATTGTTTGTTATTTTTAGCAGCGAGTTCTGAACGTTTTACACAAAAAGAAAACTGGTGAAGTTTGTATTTTATGCATGCAGAATTTCAAATGTAACATTAATTCAGATTTGTTAAAAATGAATTTGAGTTTTTTTTTTCCTCTAAGGACCAAAGCTGTTCGAGACCCCATAACATAAATTTAGAAAAATATCAAAGCCAAAATGACTTGCAGAATTTCATCCTTGTCATTGGATTTCAAATCACATGGGTGCATTGGCTCAAGATTCTTCCCTTTTATCTAAGACCAGCAAGTAATTTCTTTTGATTGCAGTCTGATTGTGCTATAGCAGTGTCATCTAAACGTATCAAATCCATGATTTTTGTACTTAATAAACATTATGTGTTGCGTTATTTCATGCTCAGTGCATCCATTCAATAATGCATCCAATAATTTTATTTATTGCTGAAGTTAATTTCATGACACAAAAATGTACAGTGGAATATTGCTCATGGAAACGCATTGGAGACTCAAGGACTAAGTTTGTGAATCATCATGCCTTTGCATTTCCAATTATATCCATACTAACGAGGCCATATTGTGTTTATTACACATTTTCTGTGATTAAAAGATGATAGGAAATGCAGCACTGGAAATAGTGATGCTATTACAAAATGGGTGAATGTCCCCAAAATAAGTTTCTATTAGGCAGGTGTTACCGCACATGAATTGGTTTGGTCTTTTAACCACAGTTGTAGCACATATTGAGCAACAGGTTTTTCATGCGTCTCCCCTGGTATGTGGTTGAGATTGGTTCTGGCCCTATTAATTATTGTGTACATCAAGCAGGGTGTACCAGGTAGTCTTTATGTGTTCTGATACTTTCCAATACGTTCATTGTTGTTCCAAAGTTCTTTACTAACCAGTTTAGTAACCTGAGAATGTTTAGGTCACTTCAGTTATAAACCAACGTTATACTCCACTATGCTAATCCAAAGCATTTACTATTTCTCCTTTCTGTGTCTTTTCCCTTTCTTTCTTTTCTTTTTTTTTACTATAATTTGTATCTCAGCCACATCAGAAACAAATAAAATTTCATCCACAAGTTTTATTGAGTTATTTATTGAGTTTGTATAGATGAGAAAGCTGTATGCAATGAATAGAAAGCTGTATGCAATGAATAGAAAGCTGTGATGGCAGAAGGAGTGTATGATATGACCAAATGGATGACAGCCAGTATGAATTCCAGTTTTGTCTTGTTTGAGATGAAGGCTTTGAGTTGACTGTTTCATCAAATCTGGATTTTCTAATCTTCACTGAATATACAGTAATTTGTTCCACCAGATAAATGGCCGATCTTGGTGTACAGGAAACATACAGAAATGCTATCAGATATAAAAATAGCTATAAAATTTCTTCGCCTTAACACATGCAATCAATCGTGTTTGTTGCCTACTGTTCGTGACATGCAGGGTTGGCACTGGCAGGTGTATGTCTGAATTCACAAGTGTGTCTTTAAGGTGCAAAGTATCACTTATAGGGCAGAAGTCAGAGTGTTCATTTCCAAGGCTAATTTAAGTCCACAAATTCTTACTTATCACTATTTGAAACACTTACATCTTTACACTGTCAGTATTTATTCATAATGCAAATTTAAGTGGATTATCATTGCAAACTTTGACCATCAATTCACAAACAATACAGATAGACTTCTTCAAATCAACATATATATATATACAATGTCAATTTTTATTTTTTCTTGTGCTGAAAAGTGAAAAAAAAAAAAATGTGAGGCAGCCTGAAAATGGCTGTGTGTTCATGTAAAACAATATATGGGTCAATGCCAAAAGGCTCTCTTTTTCACACACGTATGCCTTTTTGTCGTCGTGTTATTTCAGTCATTTTTACTCTGATTTGTGTTTTCTTTGTGGGTGGTTATTCAAAATTGATCCAACAACCTGCATGAGCAAGATGATCACAGTTGTTTCTCTTGTTTTCTTCCGATTTGAATTTGATTCTGGAAAATGACTGACTTTTTACATTTTCAAAATGGACACATTGTATGGGACCTCAGAAAAAACAAAATAAAAGGGCATTTTGTTTTATCTGTGGCTTCTGGCAGGTATGTTTTGTTTAGAGTGATAAATCAAGATGACAATACTGAACAAAAGTTTCTGCATGGGCTTAGTATGTGATAATTGCTGGTTTTAAAAAAAGTGGTTGGACGTTACTGGTGTAGTCATGCTTTTAATGAAAAAATAAGAGCCTACTGTGAAATACCTCAATGTAATAGCAGGTTAACCATGTGTTCCAATAACATGTTATCCTTCAAATAATGGGAATTGTTGCCTTTGGCTGGTCAGTTTTCAGCTGCAAAGGCTTCACAAAGAAAGTTTGAGAAATCATGTATTTTGTAGTCACACCGTAACATCCAGCCACATTGGAAGAATACAGTCACTTCATTTTCCCAGTCCATCTAAACAGGTCTTTTGTAGTTTGCAATTAGTTCTTCTCATATGGGGAACACATGGTGGTGTTTTCAAGATGAAGGAATGCAACAACAAATCTCTAGAGAAATTGAAATTTTTGTCATCACACTATATTTAAAAGTAACATCCGACACATTCCTCTATTTGTTTGTAATGTCCAACATTTTGTTGGTGTATTTTTTGCCTGATTCTTGCTCTGATAATTTTATTTGCAATGCATGTTTCCTAAAAATGCATTTTCCCAGTCCCAACAATGAACACAGAATGAAAAGTGAGAAATCTGGCACTGTGAATAGCCACCATCACCAGTTTCTTTAATCATGATGGCATTATCCTTGGTTTTACTGCAATTAAATTCAAATTATCCTGGCTGTCAATGCTAACTGAAGTACAATGTCCATTGCATTGTCACTGTACATTTAACAATTAAATACTTGCTTAAAAATGGGGAATTACATCACTTTTCATGGTTTGTCATCCTGTAACGTCCAACACAAAATAAACAAATAAAGTCATCTAATTTTTGTAGTCCCAATTATATATCCAAATTATCTTGGCTATCAATGCAAACTGAAGTACTATGTCCACTGAATTGTCAACCGTATATTTAACCATTAAATACTTGCTTAAAAATGGGGAATTACTTTACTTTTCATTGTCTGGCATCCTGTAACGTCCAATACAAAATAAACAAATAAAGTCAGCTCAATTTTATAGTAACAATTATAAATCCAAATTAACCGCTAAAATTAGAAAATTTAAATCAAGTCTCGATAGGAACAGTAGTGCATGATAAAATCTGTCCCCATTAACAACATTCTAAAAACTTTAATTTTGCCTTTTGTGGCGGACGTTACCATGACTACAAAAGAGCAGCATTTTTTATGCATTTTGTGCTCTCTTTTATACATCATTGAAACTTCTGGCTAACAATAATGATTTTAACACTCAATCATCCCATTTCACCAAATTAAGAACACTTACAGCCATAAAACTTATAAAATCTAAAACAAAGATGGTTAAAGTGTCACAGAATGTGTCTCTTTTCCCCTTTGTGTGTTGTGCATTTTCCAGTCCCTCTGTCCATTTTTCTATTGGAGTTTTTTTGGCACTGACCCATATATCCTATGTCAATATCAAGTTCAATTCTTCCTCGGCCAAAATATACTCACAAATGATGAAATGCAACATAATAGTAATTGAATCTGTCACACCTAAGTCACTGCTGGTACAGGAACAGGCATTTGCATCATAGGAAGTACTGGGAAACATTCTGACCACCTTATGCCTTGCATAAAGATCAGAGTAACAGATCACAGACAGCTCTTAGTCCAACTACAAAGTGAATGCTCTCACTTGCCCAAGTAGAAAAGTCTGGCAGGCCATTTGATATGTCGTCAGAGTTGTGGAATGTTCCTCTTTAAGTTCTGTGCCCATGGTCATCTTGCATATGTGCACATCTCCAGAGGATTCATCACAGCTGATTTTTGGACAAAGGCTCAATTTGGGAATGATTGAGACAATCAAAGGTTCATCACTCTGCACACTGCCACTGCTGTGTGAACTTTCGCCCTCGATTGATCTGGTATTCAATCTCAATATCCCAAAATTTGTGATTCTCAGGTGAAGGGTTCATGGTGAAGCTTCCCTTGATCTCAGAATCCTGTTTAACATTGAGGGGAGTCTTCAAGTACATCACTGTCTGACCCCAGTGGGTTTTCCTGGAAAGACAAAATATAAAGATTATTAAGTGAAAAACAAGAAAAAAAATTGTATAAGTTTCTGACCAGCTGCATATTGCGATACAGAATGCTGTTCTCAAGCCTACCAGTACACTGATGGTCTGGGGCACACATGATCCAATTCTGACATCCAGGAGTTTTGTCGTTATGGTGGAAACAGACAGAGGCTTCATGCTACATCTTGCATAATACATGTAATGTCTTACAATAGAATACAGTAGAATTAGAAATACACATAAAACAATACCTTGTGATCAGACTGTCTTTAAGGGTACGCCAGACCAAAGCTAGTGTGGGCACCAAGCTGGTGACTCTTCGTCTAATAAAGTATGGGTAGCGAGTAGAGTTTTAGAGTGATGCATAATAATTAGGCGCAGAGCCACCAGTTTGGTGTCTACGCTAGCGTTGGTCTGGCTTACCCCTTACTGTGATCAAACTGCCTGTCTCAGTTCTCTCTTTCCACATTTAATCACTTTTTGTCTTCCTCCTGTAAAGTTGATCTTTCTAGATCTGGGCAGTTTATGCCCTACACCACTAATAAACACATCAGTAGAATACATGTATAATGATTTACGTGATTTACTTGTACAATAGAGACAACAGGTAGAGCAATGGTGTATAACTTGGCATATGACTGCTGCTGTTCTCTAATCATGTGGAACAAACAGAATCAAGAACTGCTCAAACTCGGAATATCCCCTACAGTATACATACATCCATCAGATTTTTTATGACTTCATCAAATCCAATGAGCAATCTGCTGCACACAAGAATGCCCTAAGGACAAAAGGGAACAAGAGAGACACTTACAAGGCATAGGGGGAAGTATCGATGGTGA
Organism: Onchidella celtica; assembly: GCA_963931925.1. Classification (NCBI taxonomy): domain Eukaryota; kingdom Metazoa; phylum Mollusca; class Gastropoda; order Systellommatophora; family Onchidiidae; genus Onchidella; species Onchidella celtica. Next base: position 11,635,298 of record OZ007572.1, read on the forward strand.
CACTACCAGGGAAAGACACTGTGAACCAGGTTGCAAAACCGTGCATAGTGTTGTGTCCATAACAGCGGAAGGTGAATTCAGACTGTGGACACAAAAACAAAATCCAACTGATAGATAATAATAGCTTCTGGTCTAGGGAAAGGCATTATTTCAAGAATGACATGTTTGAAGAATTCTCAAAGCAGCTAACCTTTGTCAAAAAAAATCAGTTTGTGAAGTGACCAACCATATTCAATAGGTATCACATACAGCTCACGAGACTGATTTCTTTTCATTCAAGATCGCAGTTCAGCATGTATTCCTTTCACTTTCCATTCTCATTTTAGCACGCATTTCAGTTTTCTGTAACATCTCGTGATCAACAGAGACCGGCTGCATCAGATATCCGTTCCAAATATCGGACATCACAACGACAGGAATACCAATGGTGATGAGCTCAAGACACTTATAAGTCGAGCACTTGTCACCACGGAAACCAAATCAAGCTGTTATCCATTCGCCTTTACTCATCATGTGCAGCCTCTCATGTTTCACCCTCAGTGTAATGGTTAAATACTCCATTTATAAAATGATTGAAGAGATATCACAATTTTGAAATGGGAATATCCTGATTTATTTGTTTGTTCATCCATACAAAATTTGAGCCCATAATTTATCATTTTATCAGCCTGAACTTTAAAGCTAACAGCCCTCGGCTGTGCTGTAGACATATGCTGTCCATCCTAAAATCAATAGTATGAGTGCACAGTTGACCCACTGTGTATATCCTACTAAAACCATATAATCTGTAAGTTCATGCACTTAAAACAATTTTTCCAAGAAGTCAACTTCAAGCCATAGAAAAACATTATCTCTGTGCTGTTCTTATACTATAGGGCTGGAGTGGAAAACTCTGAAAACTCCTGAATTCCATCCAAACCAAGAGGCATATCAGTATAGGTCTAAATACACACAGATTTTTATTACATAAGTAGAATTTATTTCACAAAGCTGCGGCAGTCCTTGAGCCGTGTTCAGTGGCATAGCATGGGTGGTTGCCCCTTTTGCACAAAATTTTTTTAAAGAAGGAATTATAAATTTTTTTTTAAACAGCGCACCTTCCTCCGGGCACAGAAAATCTCTTAATTTTCAAACAGTCTACAGTTTTTCAACATGATAGGGCAAATAAAATTTGCCATAGATGTCAATGGTCCACTGAACAGGGATGCAAAACTTACCTTGCCCTGGGTGCTGGCAACCCACACTATGCCACTGGCCATGTTGTATGGAAATTTTCAAGAAAATTTCAGCTTCATTTTCATAATTTAAGATTTAAGGCAGCATCAGACTGAGATGTTTGGTCATGTCTGCTGGGAGGGTCACAGACTCTGTCCCAATCCTGTTTTGTACTGAACACCCAAACACCAGATATGGCATTACAAACATGGACACAAACACTTCACAAAAACTTGAGACAAACTCTATACATACACACATATATATAATATACAAATACAAGTACAAGCCAGGAATCAGGAGGAGATGACTGTGCCTACCACCACCAGCGATTGTCCTATACCACCTTTAAGTCATCACCTGCCACACTCCACACACCTGTACCTGCATACAGGTGACACAGAACATCTGCTCAGATTGAAAACTACTTCACTGGTATCATTGCAACCACCCACTGACACAGAACACAGTGGAGATGCCTTGCTTTATACAAGCCGGCATGCAATCCTCTATGCTCTGTGTAACCTAAGAGTGGGTGGGGCTCCAGTTTAGTGCTGTTTCATCACTGCAGATTGGATTCACTATCTGACCAGACAAAGAGTGTAATGAGAGTCTACGTGAGTGACAAAAAAACAAAAAAAAAGATTTCTGGGGACATTTATGCCTGGCAGACAGATCATTAAAAACAGCTATGTCTGACCAAAAAAAAAAAGATTGCATGTGACGCAATTGAAACAAAAAAAGAAACTACAATACATTCCAAAAGAGTAAGAGATAGGGAGAAAAAAAACAACACGTTTTTGATCACTGAAGACCATCCGATTAATAAAAATTGGTATAATTGGGAAAAATTACCAAGAAATAGCTGTTACAGTTATTGCTGGTCCTTCCTATGAGGAAAAAGGGCTGTTCATGCTGGTGCTCGTCCTCAGCCAATAGGTTAACTGGTTTCTTCAGTGTTTGTATCTATCCTGGGGATTTTGCAACATACATTTTCTCTGGGTTTTTTGTTTTGTTTTGGCCACATTTTAACTTTGTTTTCCAAGCCCTCTTGTGACCTTACAGACTTTATGTAGCTTCAAACCCATTTTGTCTCTGGTGAGAACTGTGTCTGGCTGAAAAAATAAATTCACAAAATTTCCACAAATTGCTTTGTGTTTTTGTCTTCCCTGACTTGGTTATTTTCTCAAGCCTGATTCATCCACTCACCTTGACCTGCTGAGCTTCCTGTAAACTCATACTCTTCAAGTCAAACTGACACAGCTGGTAAGCATTGGCCAGGACCGACTCCACATCCAAATGTTGGCTGTCTGCTCGTACTGCAAAACACAGACAAGTGCCAGTAATCAAACACTCTCTCTATCATGTTTTTCTCGCCTTGAATGAGCACATTCACTGCGCTGACACTCAGATCTTGCGCTGTTCATAATGACATATTGATCGTGTTGGGTGCAAAGTGGGTAAGTCCGAAAATATATTTCTTTTTACTGTACCAATTTGTGAAACCAGGAATCCCATATCATACTTAAGAATAGTTCTAACCATTATCCAATAGAAATACTCAAATTAGGCATTTGATCAAACTGGCTAGGTCCATTTCCTTTTGTTTTATTGGCAGTTTTTTTGTTCCCCCTGAAAAATTTACTTTCTTGACTTGGCCGGTTAATGCCCGACACCACTGATATTATCTCCCCAGTTTGTTACCACCAGAGAGTATAATTGTTAGAAAAGAGAAGAATCATTACTGGTCGTGAGAGATTTAACTATCCACATTTATCAAGAGCTAAAAGTAGGCCAGGGCAGTGAAAATTGCCCGTTAGTATATTTTCACTCAGAGAAAAAGCTTACTGATGATTTTAAGTTTCAATCAACTCCCAGACATGGAGAAACCACAGTTCAGTAGATCTGCACACTCTTGGTGGTGAAGACAGCCCTTTCCAAATTCTTGTTTACTGTGCTGACCTAGTTTTCTGATCTGGCAGATGTAATAAACCTTTATCTATATATCTCTCAAGTGTTACCTGTTAATGCATCTCTAGTCAAGGTGACCAAACTCTCCATGGAGACACCGTATAGATTCTTCATCTGTTTCCAACTCTTCAACCTGACAACATCACACAAGAAAAATGCTGGTCAACATGCACAAAATGTGGAGTTCTATTTATGACTGTCAGCTTGGGTATGTTTGTACCTAATTCAGGTTTTGCACCACCCAACAGAATCCTAAGAATGACCCATTGTCCAAAAACTAGTTGTGATTCTTTCTTCTGTTTCTAATTCTTTTGCAACTTACTACTTAATTTATTGGTTTTGTTTCTACATGAGTTTTGAAACATACAACCTTTCTTCTTTATTTTTTGCAACATGTTTTTGTTCCAGGCCCTGTAGCCATCGCACAAATTTTCTGTTGGTTGTTTTTTGTTTTTTTTTAAAATATTTTGCACATTTTACTCTCATGCCCAGAATAATAGAGATGCATTCACTTTTTCTTGCCACCAGCTGATATAAATTTTCCAACACAAAACTTTCCTGGTGGCATTTTGATCCAATTTTAATCATAAAATTTATAGCAAGAGACAGATTTAAGCAACAGACAGACATGAGGTGAACATGAAATAGTACTGTAATACATGTACAGTCTTCAAGTTTCATGCAACTGGGAAACCCAAGAGCTGTCCAAAGTCCAGTGCATGAAACTACCACCTACAAGGACATTCACTGGTTATTTTAACCAATAATTTTGAAAAAGACAGGGGGCTAACCCAATGCAAAAATTATACAGGGTTACTACAAAAGAAAACATGTTTTAGACATGTCATAAACCAAAATTATAGAAGAAACTGAGTCACTGACATGTACCATGCACAGTAGTGGAGAGAAGATAAACTATTGAAGTTATAGCCATGATGATATAAGCAACATTGTGCAGTAATTGGCTGCACTGTTTGCTCAAGCGTCAGTAGGTAATCAATCTGAGTGAATGAATGAGGCAAGACACCTAGTGACTCTGAAAACACACTATGTAAACTGCTGCAATAAACTTCCAATAGTTTCTCTACGACACCTTGCATGGTGAGAGTCAACACCATATTATATAGTTCTGGTTTAACACATTTCTGAAAAAGATTATGTCTTTCGTAGTAGCCCTATACACAGCGGGAAGGGAACTGCAGGTACTAACAGTTCAACATGACAACAACAACAAAAACTACTCATTTCCCAGCACAGGACACAGTTTTCATTACCTTTCCTGGAAGCGAGTGTCTGTGACTGGCGCCAGGTAAAGACTTGCTGAGCACGGGTACATTTCTCCACCCTAATTTGTGGGGATTAAAAACAAAATTTGATCAAAACATCCTGGCAAAACTTCCTCATATCATCACTGTTCAGTAAGACTGCAGTCACTCAAAATTTCAAAAAATCAATCTTTATACATGTATATGTTCAACTACATTCACAGCTGTATTGAATGATAATGGTCCTCCACTCCTAAGCCAAAATATAACCAAATAACAAACTTTCAAAAGGTCATCCTGGATCAGTAGTGCTAAAATAGAACAATTTTTTGCTTCCCCTGAAAAGTAGTCAAAACCAATTACTACAGTTGTAGGGAGTGTTGATATTGTACTACGGTACTTAAGTTCTACAAGATCTGCAACTGAACTACAATATATTTAGCTCTTGCCTGCAGACCTGCCATCTACATGTCCACTTCAGTAACAGGCATTTTTGTATTCTAAATTTGTCCTTCCTTACATTTACCCATACCCATTTTCAAGATCAACATTATTCTCATCTATTATCTTGTGTTTGAATAAAATATTTCATTTTTATATCAAATAGAAAACATCAGCTATTCAAATGCATAATTATAATTTCTCTGTCACTCTGTGTCAAAAGCTACCAACAGGGATAAGAAAACATTCATTTAACAAAAAACAAAACAGTTCAAAACTGAAAAGACTCACCTGTTTGAGAAACTGATCCCTAGCAATCAGTAATGACGGTAACATCGATTCATACAACAAACTGTAACCCTGAAACATGATATATGAAAGTGAAATCAAATTACTATTCCTGAAAGCAATTGTTCACAGAAAAGAAACGGTGAAAACACTACACCCAACATCAACATGTACAAGGTGGCAAGGTGCTTGCCTCTCATGCCAAAGGTACCGGGTTCAATCTCTCTGGTTGGTGCAGGCATGTTGGAATTTTCTTTTGCATGCCTGTTTAAACCAATTTGTCTTAACAGAATAATATTTTGATGCATTTTTGACAAAAGATGTATTTTTTTCCTCAAACTCAATGCAATTAATAGGTTAGAGCTGCAACCCATGGGTTGCTTATGGTAATCATAGGTAAATAACTTTTTCTTCCATACCTTACTTTCCTCCGAGCCCATGCAACTATTCTTTGGCTGCATAACTTTCAAGTAAATCTCTTAATTGCAAATCCATGCTTGTTTAACTGCAAAATTGTATCACTATTTGCCAGTGTGTGCATGAGAGATACAAACAGACAGATACACATAAGCACAAACACACAGAAAAGTCTGACAGAAAGAGAGATGTTTGACTGAAGAGAAACTTTCTCAATGACTGCTGAAATGAGTGAAACTTGACACTTACCATCCACTCACTGACTATTGCATCCACTTTCACCGGAATGTCTGCAGTCTGCCAACAAATCAACAAGCTAACATTCATCGGAGAAAACAGAGCAAGGAACGGAGACAATTTCCTGCACAAACATGTGGCTCGCTATCATCCACTTGATCAGTTTTTGAAATCTATTTCTGTGATTTTCTCAGTCACAATTCCCAGAGGGTTAAAACCCTCATTATTTCTCAGTTTACTTTAGGTGAATTAGGATGGACAGTTTTCAAGTGATTAACATGAAAGACTCTTCTACACTAGAAATATGATTTTTTCAATTTCAATCAAACAAACAACTTGGACTGTAACTGTCCCAACCAATGCACTTCCCTCTTTTTTTTTTACAACAAAAATCAGAAATATCCACGCATTTACAAAAATTTGTGGTTCACTGGTAAATAGAATGCCATATTTGATCTGAGCAGTTTCCCAGTTTGTGTTTTTCTTGAGGGAAATACTAAAGCACTGATGGAGAGCCAAGCTGATATTCCAAGAGGTTTGGATGAAGATACAGTTTTGGATGAAGATATACCAATCTCTACATCTGAATAACAAATTACAGTTTCATGGAAGACAATTAAAGTCACGATAGCTCATCTCAAGTTATTTTCACAAATTCAAAAGAGTTCAACTGAGACTTAATGTAAATTAAAAGGAAGATAATCCAAGGAAGCCCACATCATTTTATAGGTCAGTGATTGAACATAATGCAAGGGAGCTCACCTCAATTTTACTCTGTATGACTGTAATGGCATCAGCAGCATTGTTTTCCTTCACTATTTTCTCAGCAAACACAGCCATACTGCTGGCTTCTACAGCAAATACTGAAACAGTGATACATCAAACAGTCAACAGTACATCAAATATTTCTTACTAAGTCTCTGAGCTATTTAAATGCAAGAAAATGAGAGGAAACTGAGAAGTGAAATCAGACTTTTCTAAAAATGTATTTTGATGGCTTATTAAACCTGGAGAGAATTAAAAGGCTAATCTTATATTTCCAACACTATTCCATGGCTTTTCTAAATTTTTAAATTACAAGATGTAACAAGTAGCGTCACCATCCATCAAATCGTCAGGAATTTTTGCCATATTGTATTTTTTGCTTTTTTCAAAAAATGAGGACTGAAGTTTGGTGGACAAAATGGCTAAAACGCATACAGCATTACATCACCAAGACATATCTTGAAAAGTTTTTGCTGATTGGAATGACACTTGTACATAATGAAATTAGGAGTGAGCGAACCACTTTCATGACAAAACCTCAAAATCAGCAAAATGATACATTCAACAATATGGCAAATACCCCTCGAAATGCACAAACTGACTGAGCTTACACTATATGAATACACAGCATATTAAAAACAACAAAAAATCTGTTGGGTCACAAAAAATTTAAAAGGCTGTATGTTGTAAAGCCCCTCACTGGAAACAAAAAAATAAAGCACAAAAGAGTTACAAATGAAAAGGAAAAAAAATGCTAGTTCATCATGAAGGACCTTCTGACCAACCTTTAGCAGCTCCTGCCTGAACAGAAAAGTGGCTGAGTATTCCAGTGCCCGCCCCAACATCCAACACTGTGGCACCTTTCAAACGGTTCCGATTCTCTTGTAAGGCACGCCTGTCCCACATGACAAGGAAAAGAAGATTGATAAATATTGTGTCATTCAAATACAAAATACTGTCCTTCAGTCCAAAACACAAAACAAAATTTTTCAGCCAACCTGGAATACCAAAGCTCACAGATAAAAGATGTTTTCACTTTGTTCCTTATCTAATTCTTTGAAAAAGACCTGAATGTTGACCTGCAAATCAGCTGGAAATTCAATAAATCTTTGGAGCATTTTAATGATTCAACGACTAGAATCGCTAAACTTGTGTGGATGTGAATGATTTTAACTAAGTGCTCCAGTGATCGGATCATATAAGAACCTATTGCACTCAGTGAGTGATTGGGTTCTATGCAACTTAATTATCAACGATTGGGGGATGGGAGGCTATGGTCAGAATTTTTGGTGGTCACTCACTAACTGAGCAGTGGAATTCATCATTTTTTTGCAGTCTATAGTTTAATGAAATTTCAGAAGAGTCACAAAATTTTTCACAGAATTTCAGCTGTTTGAAGCTGCTGTCATTTGGTAGAAGACCCTATCACCACCACACAAGTTAACCCTCATCCCGCATTGAGTGAACTCATCCACGTAACGCCCCGTGCGGGGATAGCCAGCGGCCAGTCAGCCGATCGTTCACATGTTGCCGATAACCTCGGCGGTCGGGTCAATCGGGTCCTTGTGAACACGTGTATCGCGTATACTTCAGGACGCAATAAGAACAATAGTGGTGGATAAATCGTAAGGGACCCCTATGATATTTGGATAAAGTACTTGTGATGATATGCAGTAGGTTTTATTGTGAAATGGAAGGCCCCAAATCAAGAATTTTCTGCATTTACATGCCGTTTAACACACGTTTTATCATTTTCCCAAGACCTCTGCGCTTTTTCTGTCCCTATGTCAGGCCATTCAGGTGAACAAATTATTTTTTAAGCCATTCGCTTAATTTACTAACCACATGTATCGTGACATTGCCTTCTCCCTCTTCTACTATGTAAAGCGTCCACTTACTATAATGTTAGTTTTAGCGAGAGATTTGATTTCCAGTTCCAGGTCGTAGAGCACATGAATACATGTACTGAAAAGCGGTTTAATCAAAGGAACACAATATCTCTCTAATTACCACATCAAATAAAGACAATGACCAACAACAAAGTCGGTCATTTTCTCCCAGTTTTCCCTGATGAAAAACTAACTGACAGACGCCCTTATGCAGCATGCCCTAACATTACATCGGAATTCATAATTACAGACGTAGAACGGCGCCTCAAGTACGCACATGGCCCCTTTCTTCTCATTTCACATGTAGACGACAACCAGCATCAAAGTAAAAGTTTCCCCAAGATTTTCCCCACTTCAAACTTCAGACCGTCAGTACTATTACACGAGTATGACGAATAGTTGCATCGTAATAAACGTAATCGGACGATACCATTTTGTTAGATATAGTAGGGGTGACAGGATAGATAAACACGCGAAAATTGTGTGAAAAAACAACAACAACGACAGCTTTGGCAACCGAATAACCAAAGCCGCGAGGCGCACCGTTGCTATACAAAAATGTGGTCTCCCACATCACCCGCGGTTAAGCGTGTCAGACAAAATAATGGCCTCCCATGTCTCGCGTGTTGCGCGGGGAGGCCAATATAGTGGCCTCCCGCAGGACTAGGATTAATATTTGACAATTTGTCGAACATAGTGATCTCCCTTATGCATATATTACAATACAAAACCAAGTTTGTGACTATCCCTACAGCCTGGCAAAAAATTTCTGATGGTCTTTCACCACTGTTGAACTTCTAGACCTCCATTTCAATATCCTGATTTTTTTGGATCTGCTTAACTTCTCTTTGATCAGAATTTGTTCATCTCTGTCATTAGTGGTAACAACCCCATTTTAATCTTTCCACCAACAGAGAAAATAATGATGTAATATTAGCAATTTATGCTCTGTAGACCTCCTTAGGATGAGTTTAAATTGAGCATCCATACTCAAAAGGTTGTTAGGGGCGCGTGGTATTCTACACTATAAGTAAGCCATTGCTGAACAGTGAACACAAACAACTCAGTATTTCCTCTATTTGGCTTTGTAATTGACTATGCGCCCCCAACAACAACCGATCCAAAATAGCACTTCACTGCCAGAGTATCATGAAAAAAAAAAGGAAAAAATGCACAAGCTCCAGAAAGTTCTGGCTCACCTGTATGCCAGTGTACGCACTTTGTCATTCAACATGTCCTCATGTAGCCGTACATCTGCATAGCATCTATACAGAAATAAAAAAAACACAACTTTAATGTAAAAATTGACATTTTCAACAGTTCCTATCAATAACACTGATTGATGGCAGACAAGAAAAGCAAATTTTTGGGGTGGGGGGGGGGGGGGGGGGGGGGGGGAACAGATACATGCCAAATCTTCAAGGCTGCCATCAACCTCATCCCATCATTTGTCAAGTTCACAACCTGAAATTTGTCCTTTGTCTATTGTCAAATTTATTGATTCTGAAATTTTAGAGTTGCCAGCATAAAAAAAGTACTTATTAAAATATTACTGAAATTTTAATTCATAATGTTGCTCACTGAGTATTTTTTTTATTGCCATTTGATAAAGTTTATCATATATATATATATATATATGTGACCAAAAAAAAAAAAAAAAAAAATTCTGGTACATGTACATTCTGCCCAATTCTATTAGAGCCTTATCTAGAAACTGCAAATGATACTGAAATAAAAAAATATTTAAAAAAACAATAAAAGCACTACATGGAACTTTTCAAATGATAGGGGTTTTGTCATAAATTTTCTGGCAATGCATCTGTCTTACTTTTGCAGCATGATTCAGTATAAAATTATATATGACACATTTGTGAGTGGATCTAGTGAAATTCAGTTTAAGATGAAGTCAAAACTCCTGGGAAAACCCCGCCAAAGGGGAAACAATTTTCTATGGAAATTGAGATTTGTTTATAACATGAGAAAGATTAGGGCATTTTTTTCTGCATTCAGTCAAAATATTTTGCTTGAAATCATCTCATAAATATCAATTTTTGATTTTTTAAAGAGATATAAAAGGCACAGGCCCCACCATGCAATCTACAAAGTAAAGGGAAACAAGTCAAACAAGCCAACACGTTCAAATAACTTGGTTACATGATAACATCAGATGGAAAATGTACATCAGAAGTCCAAAGACGAATAATCACAGCCAAAGTTACTTTTAAAAAGCTGGCCCCAGTCATGATAAACAGAAACATTAAAATGAATACAAAACTCAGAATACTGAAGGCGCACATTTGGTCAGTTCTATATGAGTGCAAGTGCTGGACAATCAACGACAAAACTAGAAGCAACAGAAATGTGGTTCTCAAGTAGGATGCTGAAAATATGGACAGAAAAGAAGTCCAACCAAGAAGTGCTGGAAATGGCAAACATGAAAAGATCACTCATCAAGAAAATAAGGAGGCAACAGATGAAATACATGGGGCATGTTTACAGAAAAGGAGCGGTGGAACAACTAAGTATGACAGGAAAAATCGAAGGAAAGAAAAGTCAAGGACACCAACGTGCAACATTCATAAATAGCCTGAACACATGGGCAACCAACAACACAATGAATAACAACTCATTCATGGGGGCCTCGAGTAAACGAGTGGGAAGGAGAACCATAACCGTCAATGCCTACTCCTGACAAGACACTTGATGGATGATGATGATAAAAATTTTACCTTCGGCCCGATTTTGTCAGATCCACTCACATTTATAAGTAGTGATAGATTTGACTGGTCACGAGCAGGTGAGCTGGGATCAGTAGTTACGGGGGAAGGGGGTCGAGTAAAGTTAACCCACGGCCCACGGGTAATGAAAAGCGTGCATGTTGTGAGTGGGGGGGTCTGCATGAGGCGAGAGCGCTGTACTACTATCACTGCAAGTTAGAAGGTCCCAGGGGACGGACGTAAGTGAGAACAGTCGGGAGATTGTGACAGTGTTTTCCAGTGATGACTGGTAGGTGGAACGATGATTGATAATTATGATTGATGTATTATATTCGTCTACGACCATGATGTAAATAAGTATATGTGAGGAATGTGGAAGTCCTTGATACTGTATATAGCAATGTGCGCCATGAGCGATAGATGGAAGTTAGCTTCATGGATTTGTAGCGAGAGTGAGTAGGGTGTAATACGGTGGAGGTGTTACCGTAAGATGTTTGGTGAGTGAAATGTGAACTATTGTGTGTACGCTTCATGAGTTGTAATGAGGGGTGAAGTGATTAGAAATGGTATGGTATTATACCAATGTAATGTCATTTTTGTAGGTGCCGGGGTCGGGCCGAAGCGCCGCCTACGGTGAGCACAGGGGATAGGCCAGCATAGGGCCGAAGGCCACACATAGGCCAGGAGTGAAGCTGTCGGTGTAGGACAGTCGCAGCACATGAGTCGTAGCAGTCTGGCCACAGACAGGGATGTATATAGGATTGTGAATGTGCTATTAAGATGTGCTATTGTGACATGGATGTATTACTGTGCGAATGAGATATTCATGTGAATTGAAGTATTAACGTGCTATGGCCACGTGAAGTGTATAGGAGGCTAAGGTGTATTGCCATAGGGAGGTGCTATTGAGAGACTGTGGTGTGAAAGAATATTAGTGTGTCATTAAGACCCTGAGTGGAGAGGCTGAGGCCGAGGTGTCTTTAGAGTAATTACCGGGTTGTGGACCCGAGGAAGTGTGCTTACGGAAGAAGGCCGTGGACGGCAGTTAACTTGAAGAATATAATGTATGTATGTAATTGCACTGTTATCCTTATCTTTATATTTATGTTTAAGTCTGATGGGTTGTTCTGTTAAGTGTTATACTTGTTCGTTCGTGATTGTTGTCCTGTTATAACCATCGCATCTCCCAGTCTGGGATTTGTGACATTGACTACTGGCCATTTGACACTTGTGGCCATATTAAAAAAGGAGTTTCCACAGCTTGACTGCTATAGTGCCTAAACTTACTCACATTTTTGTCTCCAGTGCACAACTTCTAAACTGATTAATGCTGTTGTTGTCGCTGTTGTTGCTGGATGCCACAATGACAGGTGCTGGTGGTAAATGGTTGAACAACATCTGTGGTAGAGATCCTTCCAGTTGTTGTTGCTGCTGCTGTGGATGCTGATGATGATGGTGCTGTTGAACAAGCTGTTGTTGATGCAAGTGTGGAGGTGGGGGATGTTGTGTATGTAACTGCTGAGGTAATGGTTGCAAGCTGCCATTGTCATGAGTATGATGATGCTGAGGATGGTGGTGATGATGATGCTGATGGTGGTGATGATGATGAGGTTCGTGGTGCTGGAAATCTGTACCATCATCATCTGCAAGCATGTCAAAGTGAGGCTGAAAAGCAGCCGATGAAGGGTGGAAATAGTCTGCAGGTGGATTTGGAATGTGTGGTTGTGGAATGACAGTGATACTGTCAGCATGATCAGCCAATTTTTTCTCTGCTCTTCTCTCTCTCTTCACATTCTTGGACACTCGTGACATCTTTGGGAAAGCCTTCTTTCGCTCACGATACATCGCCAGCTGCAGAAACTTTGTATTTTTAGGCAAACTGTGATCTCCAATTCTGGTTATCTCATCTGAAATGATGTCTTGCGCACGGACATTGCAATCCTGGACAGCCTTCCGCCTGCAGGCAATTCTCAACAACTGGCGCTCAAACTTGTGAGCATCTGCTGCATGTGTGTGTGGTTTCTCATTATCCTGGACAATGGTCTCCATGTTGTGGTCAGTTTTCAGATGGGCGGGGCATCCTCTTGTGCTACATCTCCAGGATAACTTGTCTTTCCCTGAGTGGTCAAGCCGATACATGTAGCCCTCTCTGACCAGGCTCTGTTTGCCTTTGTTGGAGACTGCCATACGGAACTCCTTACCATTGCTCTGACCTCTCAAGAAATAGGAATCTATTGGATCAAAGATACAATCTAATTACAGAATGTCAATCAGTACAATTTCAAAGTAAATGATACAAGTCAAGACACACAAAATATCAGTCTCTCCCTCATACTGAAGGAAATTAAAGTGAATCACCTGCAAAAAAAATTCAGCATGCTATTATTCAAGAACTTGATCTTATGTATTCAAAAAAACTGAGCCATTCAATAAAATCATTGATGCAATATATTTAGTTTCTTGTCCAACGTAAGACCTTATCTTCACCCTCTTATCCCACTTCTAGGGCGGCTGGACATGGTGCTTATCTTAACTGTTTCCAAAATGTCTCCATGTCTTCCAAATTAATAATCTGAGTCCAAATTTTGCCAAATAAAAAATGCCACAAAACCCCACGTTAGAAACAGAGGATAAACTGAAAATAAATTCCAAAGTAAATAGAAATGGACAAAAACTTTTTGGACTTCAAGCCCTTCAGGTTAAAAAAATGTTAACAGATGCAACAATTCATCAAAATGAATTATAGAATGGCTACTACTACATAAATTGTCATGACCCACAGATTTTCTGTAGTCTTTTATAATATTCTGCTCTATCTTTGTTCAGCTCATTCTTGACTGAATTGAATGAAGTGCTTGTCAAAGTCACTCACCATTGAGGAAATCTCCAGTATTTGGTTCAGCTGCCATCAGGTCTGCATTTGAGCTATCACCTCTGCTCATTTCTTTCATAGTCTCGTCTCCAACAACAGCCTCTATTTGTGGAATACAATTTCAAAACTATCAATTTCTTCCATTTTCCTGTTAAGTTAACAAATACATGTATAAAACTCAGTCTCTCTATAATTCTCTGTCAGAGAAGAACACGTGCAAACGTTACCAATACCAGCCATTTCTGAGAACTTGTTTGAGACCAAGAAATACAAGACTTGAATAGACATCTCTAATATTCTACAAGAGAAACAAATATACCTCATTCAGCTTATACAAAGCCTATAATTTAAGAATTTATGTGATTTCGATAATGATTTAGAGACCAAATTCAAGATTTGCGCATTACATGCAACAAATCTGACGTTCTCTGAATCTCTACTGTCAGAGATGGGAACTACTGACAGAAAAATTTCCTGAACTTTTGATGCAATGCGTCACTGCCAACCACATTTACACACATAAACCAAGGCCAATTGATATTCGACAATAAACAAAACTGTGCTTACTAAGAAGAAAAAAACAATTCTAAAAATCTGGAAATCAGGAAATTTCCTGAGTATTCCCATCCCCGTACTGCGGATTTTATTACAATGACACCGCATCCATTCCTCGTCTGTATAAGTAAGAACTAGCTGCAAAACTTACGTGGAGAAAATCATAAAATCTAGACATGTGGTTTTCACCTGAAGAATGTAATTTACCACAGATGAATTAAACTATTGTGTACATATAATTTGTATCATGCTTGGCAAAGGACAAAGTTTAGTCCCATCTTTTTCATGCATAGCGTTACTCTTTCTATCATATTTTGTTTTTAAAAAAAACAGTTTCTGCTCACGATGCCTCTCTCAATAGTTTGGCAGCACTCTCTGGTGCATTATTAAATTAACTTAACTTAATAATGTCCGAGTGTAGTAGCTGCACAGATGAGGATAAGAGCAGCTGTCTCACACCAGTAAAAATCATCACCTCAACTCCCAACATAAAACCTGTCTAAAAGTAATTGAAACTATCCATTTTTTTTTCCATAAAACCGACGGCCACAGGACTTCAAAGACAAGCAATAATTACCAAGACAGTATCTATCTTCGAGAAGATGTATAGCTGCAAATGTGTTCAATACAATATTTAATGAAAAAAAAAAGTAAAATGACCTGACCTGCAACTGACCATAAGAGCATAGCTGCGATAAGTGAAAGTAAAAACACAATATAAAATAACCTGAGTGAAAAACAAAGTTCTACAAAGTCTTATCAGAACAACAAAACAAACAAAAAACAACAACAAATAAACAAAAAGAGAGGTCATAATGGGCGGCAAATGGCCAGCAAGATGAAAGTGATGGATGTAGCATCAACTATTTTTTCACTTAGAATTTTTTTTCCATATGAAACTAACAGGTAACACTGACAAAGAATATCACAAAGGATGTGTGAATACCACACATACCCGGCGCCAATTGCCTGGCGGACCTCAGCACTCACTCTATCTGCTTGTATTATATGCCACTGGCTCACACACTGCTCACACCACATGGTTTCAAATATAGTGAATATCTTTCACGTTTCTGACAAAAATAAATTGTCCTACAACAGCTGGTGAGTAACATTATATGTGCACGAGTAGATCAGACAATCTAGTTTTTTCTTGTAAAGCAGATTTTTTATTTTATCAAGTACGTTTCATGTAATTTAGGATTAGAATCAGTTTTATAGCTCTGGTAACAACTGTACTAGAGACAGACAAGAAGGAATTTACTACCTGAGCAACAGAACACACCGCTACAGAGCAAAAACAAAAACTCCCAGTGCGCTATTAGTGTGCACAGGTGGAAAGGAATGCAATCAGGGGCTGTAATCCTGGCACAAGTGTTAAGCTGGTTGTTTCTCTTCTTCCACCTGCTTTGCCTTTCTCTCTCTGTTCCTGTCTCTCCACTTGCTCTAGTTTACCAAGCAAACACAGTGGCTCTGTGAGGCCTGCTCTAAACTTCCTCAGGACTGGTCTTTACTGACAAAGTAACTTTCTCAATGTTCCTTGTATCAGTTTGGTGCTAATCACTCTACTAAATTCTGATGTCTCTACATTTACAACGTGCACTGTTTCATCTCCCTGTTTCCTGCCACATTTATACTTATATCACTGTAACCATCTGGAGCCATTCAATATAAGCTGATATGAAAATAAATGCAGGCAAATATTCAGATACCTATGTCCAGTGGTATAAGAAAAAGTTAATTATTAAATAAATGAAACCATTTTATCATTAGCTAACATTTTCTTTTTCACAGTCTTTCTAAAGTAAAGTCATGACAACTTCGCTAGCTATGGTTTTAAAGTTTTAGCATCAAAAATGATCACACTACTTTTGCCCAGACTGTGAAGGCTGTGTAATCTCTATCACATGCATGTCTTTATTATCACCCTCAAATTAATGTAGGCTACATATGCAATATGTGACTGTGCATGAGAAAACCCACAATAAGTCGCAAAATTGACTTTTTGAGTTCTGTACACATAATAAATGACAAGACATTTCTGATTAAATTCTGATACATTGAAGTCAGTGACCCCCCTAAAACAAGATTTTGAGAAAACAGCATTTAATCCTAAAAGTGGCAATAGCTAATTGACCCAGTAATATTGGAGTGATTGCTGTTAGGAGGCCGTAGTCTAATAACTAAGCCGTTATAGAGATCATACTGAGTAGTGTTCACTGCTCATCTACAGTTTACCCTGTAACATGCCACGTTCCCCTAAACAACAGCCAAGTTGGAAGTTTTTGGATCTTGTTAGGAGACCGTAGTCTAATTACAAAGCCTTTATAGAGATCATAGTGAGTAGTGTTCACTGCTCGTCTACAGTTTACCCTGTAACATGTCACGGTCCCCTAAACAACAGCCAAGTTGGAAGTTTGTGTCGGACCTGTATTTTCACTTCAAAGCCGTTTTCTCAAAATCAGCTCTGTCGACATA
This sequence comes from Onchidella celtica, assembly GCA_963931925.1. NCBI lineage: Eukaryota > Metazoa > Mollusca > Gastropoda > Systellommatophora > Onchidiidae > Onchidella > Onchidella celtica. The sequence continues at coordinate 11,652,408 of OZ007572.1, forward strand.
TTGTGGGTTTTCTCAGGCACACTCACATATCACAGTGACAAACCCTTATCTCAAAATGTATTTTGCTTGTATTTTTCCAGTGACTGATCAAAATCACTCAACACTATGAATCATGAAACAAGAAATGAGGCTATAACAACAAATACTATTTGAGGATGTAAGGGGTAATTCAACACATTATTCTGTGAGACAATAAGAAGTGGAAGACAAAATAAAACAAAAAACTGATAACAAAATTAATATGCCAAAAGCCCATAAGGATTGTCACTAAAACACACACACACACAAAACTGAGGTCACATGTACTTTAATTAAACCTACCTCTGTAACCCTAATACATTTTTATAGGAAGTAGCCCAAATCTTAGGTTTAACCTATTTGTGATGTGGGTAAAATTAAAATGTGCCCCCCCCCCCCCACCCCCAAAAGTCACAAAGCCCTATGTTAGAAACAAACACTATACAACAGATTCCGAAAGAATTAGAAATGGAAAAAAAAATTGCTTTTGAACCTTATACAGTCCTTCTTCAGGAAATTAAAACCAAAACGAAGTTAAACAAGTTTACTGTGGTTTTGATGTGAGTGACATATTATTATTAGAGGACACCTAGATTCTCTCAATACTGAACAGCATTTACTAGATCAAGAATATTTTAATGTTGGAGAATTCATGATCCATAAAGGCATTGGGAGACATAAAACAATCAGTTTTCAACTTGCCAACACCATGACCATGAGTGAAAATATAATTTAAAAAATAAAAAAAAAGTATTAGAGAAAGTTTGTCCCCATTATTCATTCAACGTTGGATACTTTATACTCCACTGATTCTGGCTAATATGTATCAAACAGTGCATGAAATACATTTTCATATTTACTTTACAACATGTTATTGTGACGCATACATGAATCTAATTATAATGGATAACCTGAGCTTTCGAGATAATAAGAAGCTTAATAAACTAATTTAAACCGGTGGTGTTTTCAAATGCGGGTGCTTGTGTAACATCTATGGAAAGTCTCTAATGAATTATTTCCAGACTATACTCACATCAGAGTTCAGAGATGGGATCCATGTTTAATTAGATCTAGTTCATTTGCAACATTTCATCTGGATGTGTCGTTTCAACCAAAAAACAGGAGGAAAACAAAATGAAAATCTGAAAGAATAATTAATCATCATTGATTAAGGTGGTTGTCAAGGAGCATTTCGGGAGGAACTCTCCAGCTCTGGAGTCACAAAGCCTTTAAAATACGCATCCCTAGCACAAACAACTTGGGGGACGTACGTACTTGTAATGTGTTCAACATCCATACCTAATTGTGACTGTAATAGTGTAACTCTGTGAGACTCATTCTCAGTATTCTAAATTTGGATTTCAGGAAATATGAACAAGTGTGAATTTATTTTGCTTTGCCTAGTTCTTGATCAGTATAGCCAACGTCAGCCAAAAAGATTAAATATAATTTAAATAATACAGCAGATATATATCTCCTCCCATACTGGATTAATTGGGCTTCACATCAGTGGCATCTGACTCCCTTTTCTCCCCAGTCCCTTTGTATCTCATGAAAATGAAATGAACATCTTATCAACCAAAAGATTTAAAAGAATTTCCATTTTAGTTCGAATGAAAAGTACAATTCAGATCAACTTGTGTCTGGTGTACTTACAGCAATTTCTGAGAGTGAGAGAAAGACTACAGAAACTACAGTCCATAAGTGCAAACTAGGTTCATCCTGTGACATAGTATTACATCATTTATCTATTTTCTAACTGCTAACATAAATGGTTTGAAAGAAAAAACTTGTCAGTTATATTCTATAAAAAAATTCATTGCGTACATTAACTTGTCATTGTGAAGAGATCAAAACTGTAATCATTTACGACTGAATAAATAGTAAAATGTTCACGTCCAAATTGCACTGCTCCTATGTGTTCTCCTTGAAGTCAAGCCCAGCTTTGTCACAGATCTGCCAACTAAATAACCACTTTACTATGGGACAGTGTTAGGAAAAGGTTTAGGCTGCCTTGACAGGGTGGTTGGCACCCACAGGAATGAGTTCTGTTGAGTGACATGTTCTAACTGCCTTGAACTCAAACATTTCTTCACAGTTTCAATATTCTTTCGAAGTGCTTATTCGCAGACGTCTGGGGGGTTTCTTGGTTTTGTGATGTCCACTATGGAAAAGTTATCCCATCCCGCATTCTGCAGTCTGCGATGGCGCAATGGCTAGCAATAGTAGCATCTACTGTTATCGGTCGAGGGTCTATGGATCCGCTCCGTCTTGGGTTCAATCCCACGCCAGAGCATTTTTTTTTTTAAACCTAGGAATAGGATTGCTCATTTTTAGGAATTTTTTAAAAAGATTTTGCAAAATTGATGTCGTGGGGAAATTGATCAATGTTACCAGTGTGCTCCAGATTACTTTATTCCTGTTCATTTTATTTATTCCTGTTCATCGAACAGGACAGAAATAAAAATGTAAATCAAATTTTAAACATGTAAATGATTTCTTTTAATCAGTGTGAACTGAACAGCTCATCTTTCTCCACGGTAACCTGGATCTATTTACAGTCATGTTTTGTTTTATTACTTTTTTTTGTTTCCTTGGAAGGTTACTTCATTTTTATTTGCTCTGTCTGTGATTTCACACCCGACAAAATTGGCTATTGATATTAATAATAATTCATCTAAAAATATTTGTAAAAAATATAAAAATCCTAGATTCTAGACCTAATTTTATATTCTGGAGCAAAGCAACGATGATCAGTGGGGGAAAACACAGAAAAAAAGTGACCCTCCCCAAAAAGTCAGGTCTTGTGGAGCCTCGGATCCCCTCCCAGCAGGCAAGTTTACTTCTTGTGTTGGAATAGAGAAAAGGAATGAGCGGCAGTGAAGGACGAACTCTTCTGGCTTTCCGATTTCCCCCTCGACACCCTGTTTGTTTACACTGGTCCATTTTCTGAATGAAAAGTGATGTGCATCATTTGTTTTGGTCATGTGATTGAGATGGACGCTCGCGTGGCCACCACTGGCCTCTCACTCATCGAGCGAAGGAATTGCTCGTTTCAGCTTTTCAGTGTAGGCCTATGTATAGTAAAGTTAATCTGATCTTTCTAGACTTTTATACTCGCTAAAATTCAGAGTGCTGTGGTTCTCGCCTGCTTGTTATGGTACTTTAAGAGCGATTTTGTATCCCATAGACAGCTCTTGCCATCAAAAATGTTTTGGTGAAAGTTCCATCGATAGCTCTACCGAACGCCATTTTAAGGAGCTCTTCCTAAATAAAAATCACAAACCAAAATCCATCTGCGAATAAGATTCTGGTCTTATTCGTAGATGTCTGCGAATAAGCGTGGCCATTTTCTTTTCATTTTCTGGTTGAAAGGGCAAGGGTAGGATTTGGGATAAGATTAGGTTTTTGGTTAGGGACAAGATTAAATGTATAATACATAATTTATGTAGATCTATTGATGTTTGTCGTTAGGATTTGACTGTGTGGTCCAGTAACACCGAACTTTTCCCAACCAATTGTACTCTTGGAAATCCCTAAATTAGCTGGTCTTTAAATTGCAACCCCATCCTTTACCCTTTCAACCAGAAAACAAAAGTTTAGGATTGGGATTATAAGGGATAGTGAGAATAGTGAGATAGACTGGATGGTTGGGACTTGTGCTAGCCTCTTTTCACTCGAGCCTAGTCCAGATCTAGAAGGAAGAGTGCAGGCCTAGATCTGTGAATTGTGACAGAAAAGAATTTATTTGCTGAGTTGCAGCCTAGTTTTCAGAAAAGTACTGGCCAAAGATTAGCTCAACCATCATATTTTTATCATGAACTTGAATTAGATCGAGATCCATACAGTCTATCTAGATCTAGATTTAGATCTAGATCTAGATCTAGTAGTAGAATAAAGCCAAATCAAACTGACCATGAACATTACTAACTAGAGTCTAGATCTAGATCTAATACTAGAGTCGAGAGTCTAGATCTATCTCTAGATCTAGACTCTAGATCTAGTCAGTCTAGATTTATTTAGTAGATCTAGAGTCTAGATCACTGGCCATGCGGTCTCTAAAATTTCTTTTACCTTTCTTTGCGTTTCTAGGTGCAGACTGCGTTTCTCTGGTGACACTTAAGTCTTTGTTGTTTTTTTCTTTTCATTATTTTTTACAGGAAAGAAATTAAATCGAGTGATGTGATAAAAACTCACAGAACGAGATCAAATCTGTGTACATTCCAAATTCCCGTTCCTGCCAATCCACAGCTAACACAGGAAATTGCGTTTGAATCGTCATTCACTGGATTCGCCTTTGAAGTTTAAATAATTTAATTTCAAGTCATCTATTCCATTTGGAACGCAATCAATCCAGTTGACCTTGATAGTATGCCGTTTTCAATATTGTTATGTTTCTTAATAGAAAAAATGATAACCAGATGGTTATTTTTGTGCTGTTGAATCTTCAAATATTTGGTGGGGTATTGCATTCTATAAACTTTTCCCAACTTTCTCAAATTACTCTTTTTTTTCACTGTTTGGTGTTTTGCTTCTTGTAAGTGTTTTATTATAGTGTTTTATGACATAAAATCATTATCTAAAAGAGACAGACAAATAGATTATTAGGATGCTAGTTTAAACGCTGGAGCGGTAATACATGTAGCAATATGAAGCGAACAACAAAAAACAAACATAAATGATGAGGAGACGAAGAACAAATCAAAATCAGAATCGGCAAAGCAAAATATCAGACAAAATGTTTATGAAAGCAACAAGACATGACAAAAAATGCTGGTGTCAAAGGAGAAAAAAAAATTGATGCATAAAAGATGAAGAAAAAAGAAAACAATAAAATGACTGCAAAGGGGTGGATTGCCAGAAGAACAGAATGGAACATAAATAGAAGAAAGTCAAAAGACTTGGTAAGATGGCAGGCTGTACAAAGTACATAAAAGCATTACACAAGCATAGTTGACTTACACTGCATAGCCGGCTACTTCACTCCACGATCACTCTGAATTCCCTTAGGTGGATCCTTGAAAGAATTATTTCCTGATGTGGACCTGCAATGCATCCTGTCCTATCTGAGAGAGGCTAAGATCTACAACTTGATTTAAAACTTTTATACTCACTTACAAAACTTTTCAGATCATACAAAACAAAGTTTTGAGTATTTTACCAACATTGTAAAATTATATGAATATATTTAATTCTATTGTTAAACTTAAAAGCTCTGAATACGAAACATAAGTAACGAATGTGTACCCATACAGACCGTGAAGGGCACAAAGTGGCCATTATCGTGCCGACACATCATAAAACCCAAATTCAAACCCTGAGGTGGTTGTCCCACTAAAAAGACATTTTTTTTCACAGGGCAAAATTTGACATTCATATTTTTAGATTTATCATAGGATGTCATAAGACATAAAGAAGGATATTAATTAAACCCCTACAGAAGTTTTTTTCTTGAGTACGTTTCATTCCCGTAGATGCACAAACTGAATATTTAATACTTCAAAATATTTTTTTGCGACCTGAAATTCTGCTTTTATTATCCAGTTCGGTGTTGTCATAATTCTCCTGAATCACCAGTACCGCACCATGTGCCTGTTTGCATCAAAATTGGCATCATCTACCAAAATTTTAATTCACAAAAAAAAAGCCATTTAACTAGTTCTATCATTTGTTTCAGATACAGGTACTGTTCAGGGTAAGGTCTCCCATTCTGGTGGCTATACAAGCACAAGTTCCAACAAGGCTTTGAAATGAAATTGTTGGGACTCTTCTACTCATGTACACAAGGAGGTGGGACAGAAAAAATATGGAGAAAAAGGTATGAGAATGTTTTTTCACTGGATCCCCAATACTTCGAAGTTGTTATATATCATATGTACACATGTACATAAAAACATGCTGATTTTTTGGACCGACCACCATCTCTGCAGCTACACTAACCAAACTAGTTGTGTATGTTCATGATGACTTTTGGACATGTCACCGATCAAGTGGGTTGAGAGGTTGTTTTTTTTTCAACTTTGTTTGATTCAGAATTTTCAAGTTGAGCATTCACTTTAGCATCCTCTTTTGATTTGATCTTTACTGGTACTAAATATGCCTTTTAGGCTTAGACATTCAAGTCAGTGCACTTTTCCCTGAAAGGAACAGCGTCCACAGTGCACAAGTCCACAGTGCACAAATGCGCATGGGAGACTGCAAATTCTATTTTTAAATGCCGATTCCTTTCAATCTAAAATGGTGCTTTTTGTCTTTTACTATTACATGTAGTAGAATGGGACAGTTACCAGTCTATGCACAAAAAATCAAATCCTTTAATAAAAATTCTCCTTTCAATATATTCAACGGACCGAAATGTTTTGACTTGCATTTGCAATTAAAAAAAACAAACACTAAACTTTCAGTAAATAAACACATTTTATTGCAAGGTTTTATCACACTCTTTTGTATTATAGCTTTTCTTTTTTCTACGGAAGATTGAGATTTTTAAATTTAAATATATATATATAATATATAAATATCAGTACATCACGTTTTCCTCGTTCCACCATAGTTATGTACAAATCCAAAGCTTACCATCATTTTCTCATAACAATAAAGTGAATGGCTTTTTACATGCATAACCCATGTTTTCCCCTTTTGTTCTGCCATATTTTCCTCTCTCATATATTATGAGTGCAGACAGCTGAACTGGCATGGTCTTGAACTGTTTCACCATTTTGTAGACAATTCATAAGAAGGCATCCTACTATTTGTGTTTTTTTAAAACCTCTTAAAATTCCACTCACAGTTACCTGCCACAATCTTATAAGATGACATTTATGAGAATATAATAAAAATCACAGAAAAACTGTGGGGTTGCAGCAAGGCTTAAAGCAAAGTCAAAAATTGGCTACGATACATACAACTTTTCCTGTTTGCCTTTTTTTTTACTTTATGAAAGAATACCTAGCTCGCAACCCTGAGACCACAGGCCTTTTGTGAGAAACTATGAAAATTAAACCTTTAGTGTTCAACCATAAACTGCCTTTTCTGAAAAAATTCTGAAACTTGCAAAGTAGATTTAAAATGGTCGAATGAATGTAAAAGTGTGTGTCATGATCTCATTTTTGGGATCCAGTGAGTAGTGTTAGGGTGATCCGACCCTTAGAATAAAAAGGTGGGATTTTATAGGTTAGTGGACTCACGCCCTAGGGCGGTGAGTTGTGTAAGCAATGCACGGGGCACGTGAACCCGGCATGATTTCGGAAGGTGAGACAAGAAACTTTCACGGGGTTTGGCTGGAGGTATATAAGCTTAAGTCGCCATTGTTTAAGCAGAGAACGGCTGTGGAAATCATTCGATCCAGTGAGGTTCCTCTCGGCTCGAGCTCCAGGGCCTGACAATAGGAGTCGAGCACAGACAGAATAGATACAAGTGAAGTCGAAGTGGAGTGACCGTGTCGTCATCCAGAGAATTGATAACGCCTCGTCGCACTAGGCCAAAAGTGCGAACCGTGTCCGTTGGATCTACGCTCGTACTTGGCTACGAGCGTATAATGGTAGGCAATTCATAAGTCCACACAATAGAGACAGGAATTACTAGATCAGCCCAGTGACGAAGCTGAGTAGTAGGAAAGCCACCTGGCAATCCTCACAATAGAGACAGGATTAATACAGTGTAGAATGATAGTGTGTGTGGAAAGAAAGAAGTATTGAAGTCATTCATAGAAAAATAATCTTTTGTAGACGTAGTACGTAGATATTGTATCTCATGTTATAGTGAATGCCTTAGCTGTATCCCATGTGAGATTAGAACTTTTGAATTACAGTTAATAAGTTCAGCGACAAGCTGGAGTTCCCACAATGGGGCTTTGATGTAGCCACTAATTAAGACAGTCCTATTTATTGTATCTGCAATCCTATCTATTGTATCTGCAACCATATTTATTGTATCTGCAATCATACCTATTGTATCCGTAGTAATAAAGTAGTATGGCCCTTCAGGCCTGATATATTTATTCAACGAGTGTGTTATTAATTATTATGATTGTGCCTGGACGAGTGTGAGTGGCCTTTTGATTAGTCGAATGCGCTATTATCCCCAAGACCTTACTCACCTCGAACGTTGACAGTGTCAATATTTATAATAAAAATTCATTTGCTGATAAATCAAGATGTGTTACAAATATAGTAATTATATATAGAACACTGGGGATCACTATTTGGATCAGGTGAAATTTTCAAATATGGAATACTGGACATTAGAATTAGAAGGTTAATTTGACATTGCGCTCAGTCATAACAGTTTGAAAATGCGGATACTATGAAAGATGGCCTGGAAAAGCTGTGACAGATCAACGTTGGATTGAACAACCGCACTGTTTCACTTAAGTATATACTTCTTTCATCAACACATAATGCTCTTATACTATACTCATCTTCTGTGACTTTATTGGCCTATATTGCTGAATATTATAATTAAAGAGCAACAAAGTTCGGCACATGCTTTACTTCTTTTAAATAAGACATAAAATACATGTATACTAATACTGGAAAAAAACTATTAAAATGGACGGAAACATGAGTGTATACTACAAACATATTTAGCCTTCAGCAATTGAAAATATTATTGCTGCAGACTGTTCATTTGCATTATTAAGTGATGGAGGGAATGTCATTTCTCTGTTCAACTATAAAGTAAAAATTTGAACACACCAAAAAAAATATGAATGGAAAGTGCCTATAAATTTAATAACAAGCAGGATGAATGTTGAAACAAATGTATACTCTTCTGGATTTATATTTTCACATCATCAAACACAGCAACTGGTCTATCAGACACGTTTGACTGGAGTTTCCCAACTATCTATTACTGTCTTAACTCATTCCGTATCAATCATGATATGTTGATGATATGGATTGTCAGGGCTGTGTGGATTATCAATAAATAGATGATATCATTGTTTTATAGCTCAGGTTCTGTTAGACAAGCTTTTCAAGTTTCTCTGTGAAAACTATGACATCAGATGAGTATTAGTCATTTTTCAATGGCATCCCAAAAAACCATATTATATGTTGAGGATACACGTGGAAACCACCTTAGCAATGACTGAGTTAAAACTATAATTATTGGTACATCTGGCATCCCATACCATGAACACTTGACATTTCATGCATTTCTCACATCAGGGTCAACAACCACAGCAAACAGAATGAGTTTGCTCATGAACATCATCTTAGGAATACAATGGCTTTTTCAATGTGACCCTGAGCTCTAGTGATCACAGTTTACAAAATACATGTATGTTCTGAAGTGGACCTAGACTGCCCTGCTGAAGTAAGCCTTTCAGTGTCACAGCCCTGGGACATAGTGGCAAATTATATTACCTGAATATCACCCCTGAAACTCATGGAAAAGAAATTATAACAGCTTCATTCGTATTCACATAATACTTTATCATACATCCAACCTACCCCCGATCAACCGCTATAGCAGTCTTGGTGCACATATTTAGGAAAATGCTGACGACTGCTATGGAGGTCTGTCACAATGAAAAAGTTAAACTCTGTGGGACATCCCTGTACCCAACTTCTACACATGACAAACATCTCAAGTCTTCCTGTCTCTATGAAGAATCCAGGTGTATCCTAACTCCAGGTCGAGAAGGTTCCAGGATGATTTTTTTTTCAATGTTTTTTTGTCCAGTGTGATAAATGAATTTCAACACACATAAAAAAGGCACATCTGAACATTTGTTTTCAGGGTCAATTCAGTATAATTTAAAAAGCAGCATTTACAAATAGTAACAAATTCTGGGCAATATGAACACACATCTCCATTAATTATATTCTGAAACTGATGGACGGAAAGAAATACGATTTCTGTCAACATGGGAAACACAGAAAGTGACCTAGAATATGACCATTTCCCCTAGGGTCAGGCTTTCCCTTCCTGTTGCTTGATCTGCTGTAGAGAGTCATGTAACAAGTCACAGGCTTTTTTGTGTTTCTTCCAGTGATTCACCTGACATTCCCTGCACAAAGACAACAAAAAAACTGCTCATGCTTTAGGTTTTGATAGAGTTGAAGCAATTTACCTATGAAATGCTTAAGATCGCACATAATAAATGTATAATGGAGAATCTGAAATGACTGGATTTATTAATACCAGAAATGAATGGAAAACATTTACTTAACCTTCTGGTGCCCTGAATACCATATTTGAAAAATATCACCTAGTGCTCAATGCCCTTTCGTTGCATCTCTTTGGCTATCTCCAATCAGTTTCAAACATTTCAGAAGTTTTGGACAGAGAGCCCTGTCTGAGCATCGGACACATGGGCTCCATTCCTCTACCGATTCAGCAACTTAGTTTGGTCTAGTGGGCGGTGCAGGTTGACAGATTTATTGCCCAGTAACCACGGCCTGTACCAGGGCTACCCGTAATCCGATCCGTTTTTACCTGTGCGGGGCTTGCTTGATCCTCACTTGAGGATTAAAATTTAATCTCACTCTCTTGTTTCTTTTTCAAGTTTTTGCGATCGCCTTGTGTGTATTGTGAAAGTATATCGATGAGATAAATTGATAAAGAAACAGATAAACAATTCCTCTTTACAGTGATATAAGTTTTATGAGGAGAACATTTCAATAAGTCTTTTAATAGAGACTTTTTCTTTATGGATCGCGATTAAAAGTGCTTGAAAATTTAGGCATGGTTCCGTTTAAACTTAATTATCTAAAAATTGCGAGATATTACAGTATTTAGTTAACCATCCAGGGATAGAGGAACCTATGTCTAATGCAGACCTGCAAAAATTAAATGCATCTACTTCTTTTGCTGCCTACAGGAACTGTTTTTCCCTCCTAGGGGTTAGTTGTTAGTTCCACTTGGAGAGAGAAAGTGTTTGTGGATGTGTGTGAGAGAGAGAGAGTGTGTGTGTTTGTTTGTGTATATGTGAAAGAGAGAGAGAGAAGGGGGAGATGGGGAAGATACAATTGAACACTTCTATGTTACTCCTTTTATGGAAATTTATATCATATTAATAACTGGGTGTATTGCTCTCTCTTTCCGACTTCGTCTCTCTTTAGCTTTCCTCAACTGTCTCTTCCTGAATCTTCTAGTTTTTGATATATCTATTAATGACATCATTTTATAATAGCCTTAGGTAAGGGATAGTTCAATTATTGATTTTCAGAAAAATTGGCTATAATGGAACATACACTGTTCAGTCACACTGATCTGATCAATAAACTCTGTCATGTTTGTAGCCTTCGTGTGCAGAGCTCTGCTGATGTTAAGGCAAATAAGACCAAGAGACTGTGCACCATTTCGTTCTGAATTACTTATCTACTTTGCAATAGATATCACTTCGGATGACAGCAGGCATTCTGCAAAAATATGCCAAAAATGCATTGTCCGTATGAGCAAGTTGAAGCTAAAGCCCATTACTGCCACACAACATGAATTAGTCAAGAAAATGGTCCAGGATGTCTGGTGTGCATATTTATTTGTTTTGGTAATATTAAGTACAACTGTATCATTCACACGAACTAGTTACATAGACGGCTGACTAGATGTCATGTGTTTCAAAAGCTTTAATAGCTTAATCTAATCTTTTTTTTATTATATCTGTGAATAATTCCACTTTGTTATATTCATAAACAAAAAGGAACTGTGACTGAGAATCTTTGATTGATTGAGAGAGAGAGAGATGGAGAGAGAAAGAGAGAGAGGGAAGAGAGAGAGAAGGAGGGAGGGAGAGAGAGAGAGAGACAGAGAGACTAAAGGAGCGACTTTATCATGCATTTTTAAATGAAGCCACTACTAAAGACTTAATATCTCACTTCTGAAGAAGTAGATGCAAATGGAAACTTGACAGTGTCAAGTGCTATGGTTGCCTGTATTTATAGTCGACACAGTTTGTTTGGGATATCTCGCGTTTTGTAATAATAATTAATTTGATATGAAATTGTATGTTTTTTTAAATAATTTGCATGCCTTTCTTGGAGGCAGGGTGAATGTGGCATGTCGTCATTTTTTTCACTTTTTCAGTGTCTTATGTTATAGGGCGCATGTTAAACTTTGATTGCACATGTCACATGTTGTTGTAGGTCACTTGGTTATCAAGATATTAAATTTCAAAGTTTGGTAAAAATGATGAAATCAGGCCAGTTTTGACTTCTTACTGGTCCCAAGTGCACTCAGGTGGAACGGATGGAGACGGCCTAACCGTCAACCGAAACCCGATAGGCTTGGGCCCGCCCACAGCTCCCGAACTAAGTTGCAGGTTGGAGTCCATGTGTGGAGGGTTACAAAATATCACAAAAGCCTAATAGTTCTGAGAACAAATACATGTATAGCAATGTAACCTTAGTGCAGAAAAAAGACAAGAGATAAGACTGACCATCTTTAATATCATCAAATTAAGGAAATTCGATACATTTGACATGCTCAGACATGACAGCATTTAGCATGAAAAAGAGTTAAACTAACAGAAGAAGAGGACAATAAATCCAAGCCAGCACCCCTATGCCAATCCGATCTAGATTTTTGTAGGTGGATTTTCGACATCAGACTGATGTCGGAATGATGTCATTCCTATGTGTGCAAACTTGATGACAATCCTATGTGTTGGATTTCCATAGGGTTGCTGTCTGGGATAGATAATCACTAAATCTGATGTGACACATCAATAAAACAAGCTGTTGGTATTACCTGCGACAGTACCACTCATTCTGACAACGTGAACAACGTTTACTGGCTGGCTGGCCACATGCAGCACACTTTGGGGGCTCCGAGATAAGCTCCTCCAACACATCAAAGTTATAGGTTGACGCCCACCTATGTAAAAGTGACACAATAAAACAGGCGACATTGTATGTGAAGCAAAACCTCAACATCTGCGACTCAACCACACAGAAGTGATCACTAAAGCTGTCTTTAAAATGACTATTATAACTGAGACCTGAGCTCTCCACCTCTGAATGCAACTTCCTGGTTTGCTTGGAAATTCAAGAACCGAGACAGTCAAGTAAAAGTAAGTTCAATGTGAAATATTCACTGTCAAGATAAACAAACTGATTGCATAACAAAGCACACTTGCACTCACAAATATTAGGTATACACATAAAAAGAGAAAGTACAACAAGAAGGAGAAAAACAGCAAAAGAATAGGAATACAGAGTATGGGAATGCTGAGTAAGCAGAAAGATACGAAAAAGAAGTGAACACAAAGAAAAGAAAACAAGAAATGAAAGACAGATAGAGAAGACAGTTACCTCTGAGCCTGAGCTCTGACTTCAGCTTCCGATTGATTAAATGTTGTCCTAGACTGAGATTTGGCAATTTTGGCCCATTTTCCTTCATATTTCTTCAGGATTTTTTCTCTAATCTCTGGCACCTGACGATCCAAGACAAGAAATGTAACAATACAATGACTGACTGTACTCCTGTAATTTGCATAATATTTGACGTATGTTGCTAATTACAGCTGCTCTATAGAAAACAAGCTCGTTAATGACAGCGATCATTTTCTACAGTTGGGAATCATGTTATTATCCAGATAAAGACAACAGGGCTAGCTGTCTCACAGAGGAATTCAAAACTGTTCGTCCATAGCTAAAATCTGCATGATCTCCTCGGGCAAAACACATTATCTCATTACCTTGTTAAAAATTTTAATTTACAGCTGTCTACATCTGGCTCTATTGAATAACTGAAAGATGATTGTAATTCAGGTTTTGTCATGGACCTGCCACTTTTACAATGTGCTGGTACTTCATGCTCATTCTTTTCCATTTCTGTCGTAACTCCCAAGTCCTAACCTGTTCTAGCACCAAATCCTTTTTGGCAGGTGGAGGATCCATGATGGCCAGGTGCTCCAGATAGCGCTGAAATTCCCCCAAGATGGGCATTTGATCTAGAAGTACTTCTGTTAAGCGTGAACGCAGCTGCGAAAAAAAAAAAAAAATTAAAGCAAAACATTTCAGTTTTTTCATCACTTTTAATTCAATGCCTCGTTTTTCATTAGGAATTGTTTTTGCTATATATTTTGGTTACAAAAGATAACAAATGACATCTTAAGGACTCACTCTGTTTATTCAGACACTTAAGGTCTTCACTCATATCAGAAAAAGTTGCTATTACGTAAAAATATAAAAAGTTTTTAAAAAAGGCATCACGTTGAACAAGGCAAAATCTCACCTTAATGATGGTGTTTTTGCGATAGTTGTTGAGATCATATTTCTCCTGGCAGGCTTGCTCCATCAGCAAATGAAACAGAGCTATCCAAACCTGGGAAAACATCAGACAGAGCACCAAGATGATACGAATAATATGTTAGGAGAATTTGCCATTTTGATGTATGTGACATTTTGCTGATTTTGAGTTTTTGCCAAGCGAATGGTTCTCTCACTCCTAATTTCATTATGTATGAGTGTCATTCCAATCAGTTAAAAACTTTTTGAGATCTGTGCCGGTGATGTAATGACCTAATGTGTTTTGGCCCTGATTTTACACAACTTTCACTCCTCATTTTCTTGAAAAGGCAAAAATGCACATGCAACATGGAAAATACCTGATGATATCTTTGTCTGTAACTATATCTTTAAATGAGGATTTAAAGTGGTCCTGTTATGCATTTTTTTTATGTCCATACAATAGTAAGATAACGAGCACTGATGGCTGACAGACAACGCAAGAAATGCCAGAGATCACCATTCGATAGCATTTGCTTCTTGTGAAACAGTTGGGAGGTGGGTTACGACCGCAAGAATGTCAGAACTGACTGACAGTGAAACATATCTGGCAGAGTAAGAACATGAAGCATATTGTCTGAAATGATGTTTAACCATTTTATCTGGCTGCCCTTTGTCTATGGGATGACTGTGAAAACCAAAGATCTGTGGATTGTCCAATATGCCAAAGATATCTGGTGTTTCTATTTACTGAATAAGCTCATGCTGCTGAATATTCACCCAGATGGATCAGTTTCAGTAAAATTCAATACTCAATACACTCCTGCTACTTTCTCTCCACAATGCTATTTTTTGAAAGGTGAAAACACAACACAACAAGGTTACCTGTCCCTCTGTTTTGGTCAGCTTCAAGCTGTCTTCAAATTCGACCTCTTGCCATTTGCCCTCTATAAACTTGTAAATTTTTCCTGTGCAGAAAATAGAGCCATTAGGAAAATATACTTATTATGCTCAGAAACGGCAAAAAAAAAAAAAACTGGAATTGCGGAGCTCTACCAGCGTGAAACAGACACAAGAAGGCATTACAAATAGAACATTACTATTTTTTAAATAACCTCACTACCAAGTAGTACCCAGTATTACATGGGAGGCCCTTGCTTGGATTTGTGTGGAACAGTTGCAACATATAGACACAATTAGCTGAACCCCCCCCCTCCCCCCCAATTGCCCAGGATAAACCTGCTTCCCCTCTTTCCATGTACCCCTCTCTTGCTCTCCCTCCCTGTCTCTCTCTGTCTCCCATGGGCATTTGTGCACCATGCATTCTGTTTGTGAGAAGTGGACTGAATTTTTTAATGCTATTGCAAAGGCAGTCAAATAAAAACAATAAATGCTGGAGGAAGACACCACACAGGGATAGATCATAGAATGAATTTCAAAGCTACATTTTTTTAAAACAGACACCCCAGTCTCGGTATTTATCGATGGTAACATAATGATCTGAGTATCAGTTGTAACCAGCACAAAAATTTTAGGCTTACACATCTTGTGGTTTAGTCAGTAACCAGTGGAAAATATTGATAAGTACAGTGTTATATTCTCCTAATTAGAGGCTGCCAAGCCAAAGCCAACTAGACCCAGTGTGGTTCAGTAACCGTTTGAACATGCAAATGTTTCAGATAACGATGTGCAAGTAAAATAAAAGTATGATATGGATTTGTAAATCATGAAAAATTATAGCATAAATATTTCTAAGGTTTAAGTTACAGACTGGAATGAGCGGCCAGCTGGATTAACACAGCATATTTTTATTCAAACCGAAAACAAACCATCTTTCTTTCGTGTCCAGGGTGGGAATTCTATCAACTGGACCAACAGCACAGGAATGTCATGTGTGTTCAGAATTCTGGTCATTACACTGAGTGGAAGGCTAAGGGAAAATAAAATGGTGGAGAACGATTAATTGTAGCATTATCATTCAGGCACTGATACAGTGTTTGACATTTTGTTCTAGTTCAATAAAATCCAGAACTGTCCAGTGGCCCCAAGAATTTAACGGGCCTTGTGCATGAAAATTTATATTGGTTTTTGAAATGAGGGAAAAAAATCCTAATGCCTTGCCCAGGGGTCCATAATGATGTTAAGATAGTCCTAATAAAATCAACATGCCAAAAAGTATGATGATATTGTATACATCAATTAATTCTAGCATGGACCTTTCAGATTAAATCTTTGACAAATATCTTACCATCCCATGTATAATTTTGTCAGTTATCTACCTATTTTAATCTCCCTAGTTCACATGCAAGTGAAGCCTGTCAGGCCCATGCTGACGAACAAAGAAAAACAAAAGTACCGGTACTGATAGGTACCTCATGGGGCCTGTCACTGTTTCAATAATAAATTGCTACATCCGGGTCTAGGTCTAACAGGCTCCGGGAGCGCATAATAGGATTAAAATCTCAAAATATTTCAGATTGACTGCACTAAGGACCTACCAGCCTAGGTGGTCAGTAACATATCTCAAGAAAGACAAAGCTTTGATGCTGATCTCAAACTGCAACATTCTGTCCTGTCTTTCTAATTCCTGAAAAAACAATATATGAGAATGGACTAAGTGGATTTTCTGTGACTAGATTTGATTTATATAGAAATGAAAATGACCACCGTACATTTTGAGTTATAAACAGCAGCAGTGAGTGAAAAACAGTTATACTTGAGCTTATACTCAAAACTGCTTTATGTACTATTATAAGTGCATTACTTTACTTATTGAAATCTGAATACTGAACTTGGTTCTGTATCTTCTGGGCCTCAACCGAGAACTAACATCACAATCCATATGTGTTGCTAATTTCATAATGTTGATAATGGGGTTGCAAACATTACTGGAGCCATATAATTACGATTCTATTCTGGTTGTAACGTCATTTAGCAAAGTTCATGGGAGAAATTATAAAAAAGAAGTGAAGATTAAATTAAACTCAGTTCTTGACATAATGTCAAATCTATCATCTTTCAGTAGTCACAGGTTTGTTTTTCAATGGAACAGATGCTAGCAAAGATCTCAAAACCCTTGGGAGACATGTACAAAATTTGCTTTATTTTTTTTGTTTTGTTCAGAGGCCTTAAATAATGTAATGTTGCTGTCTCAAACATTTAATAGGTTGGTTTTGCTCTTAACCTGAAATGGTGGGATATTTCAAGCTCACACTCAATGAGCTCATGATCTTATTTGAGCACATCTATATTAACAGGGAAAACTCCTTTTGTAACTCTTTCACGATTAATGTTTAACTCTACCTCCATGTTGCTTGAAATCTGTGTAACATCACCCTTGCGAGGAAGCAATTCATCATCATCTTCCTTGCCTTGTCTGACAGATAAAGGATCAATATAGTATTTTTGACAACAACAAGTGAAGAAAATCCCACTCTTAAATGCAAAGCAAGTACAAATTTTGTCATAACCAAAGAAGACACTCTTCTTAATTGTCTTTGTATAACTACTGTGCTCATTCTCATTCTACAAAATTGCAAGTTTTATTTTTTTGTTGTGTATTCTTTTGCTGTATAACTCACCACATTATTGACCTTGTTAGGAAATTATGATTTTCACAAAATAATTACTGGAGCCATATAGTTTCTAATGAGTTTCTAATTACTGTTACAGGCCCTTACAAATCCAGGCTTATTTTATGCAATAAATAAATTAATCACATAAATTTTATAGGAGGTCTAGTGAGAATGAAAACACTCTCCTATTCTTTTCTAGGGTTCAAGTACAAATTTCTACATAAGAAAAGGACTGTTTATAACTTTCAAAGTGGTAGTCCCTCC
The DNA here is from genome assembly GCA_963931925.1 of Onchidella celtica. NCBI lineage: Eukaryota > Metazoa > Mollusca > Gastropoda > Systellommatophora > Onchidiidae > Onchidella > Onchidella celtica. Next base: position 11,670,442 of record OZ007572.1, read on the forward strand.
CCAACCTTCTCTCATTCCATTTTACTAATTGTCTTTGTTCACTTCCCTGTTCCCATCCTATTATGAGTATGTCACCTTCTCATTGTAAAATATTTACCTGGCTGCCAAATCACACAATTTTCTGTAACAGTAATCTACAAGATCCAGTATTGAGTCCTCTGCCACTTCACAAGTTTCCTTGTAAAACATCATAGTCTCCAGTAAATTGACTACTGTGGCCTCATGATAAAGCTGTGCAGGTGAAAGAAGAACAATATTATTATTTTGTTTTTTTACTTTCTAAGTTTATTTCAGCTTCCAAGTGAATACAGTCAAACTTTTAATATTTGAGTCAGTAAAAGACAGGGCCAAAAATAAGTAAAGATAAAGCTGGAGCTATTTTTATTAGTACCTAATTATACTTAAATTGACAGAAAAAAAAAGCCTTTCTGACACCACCACAATTTCTTGGATTGTGTCTGTCAGACCTCACCTACACCAGCTTGAGAGTTCTTGCCCTTAACCTCACTAACATGGTAGCAATAACAATACTTACAACCATGTATATGGGAAATGTAGTTTTAGGCTCAAACTCCATATCAACCAATTCAGGGAAGACTTTCTGTTTCCATATTTCTGTAGTAAGCAGGTCTTGGATCAGCAATGGAATCTTTCCAGAACGACATGAATTATGCATGTAATTAATAAAACAACAACAATAAAAAACATAACAATAAAATTCTTAACAAATGCAATATTAATTTATAAACTTTATAAACATACAGAAAAAGAAATACTAATTACAAGTAATGAAGTATGTTAAAAAAACAACACCCCACCTTAGATTTAAATCATGAAACTGTGACAGCAGGCTTGACGCTATTTTACCAAGAGTAGCTTGTGCTTATTCCTGTAATTCAGTGTGGGCTTAGAACTCACTGTGAAAAGGGGAACAGTTCTCTTTAATTAGATAGATTCAATCCATGGAAGGAATTGGGGCAATGGAAAAGATGATATAATCTCCCTGAAAATTGCTGTTGTTAACAATTCAAGAAACTGAAAATACTATGTGTACTCATTCACTAAGGTGAGCCAAATATTTGGCTCGCAAATTTTCGCATCACTACGGAAAGCTCAATATTCGGCTTGACTGAACACCGATTTTCCAACTCTAATACAGACTAGTCAAACTTTTCAAAATATCAAATCCTAGCCTGGTTCTTTCATTTTCCTTTATTTTGACTGGATAATATGTTATGTCTTGTGTTCATACTGAGTGAAAGAAAAAACATCTTTGAAACATCCCTGAATTTCAAACTGGATCATATTGAGAGTTCCTGTCCACACCCATGAAAGTTACCATGGAGGAAGAGTTCAAAAATGCATGTCCCTATCATGCACTCTTCATCAATATCATTTTCTACTTTTTAAAAAGCAGAAAACGGTGAAAATCTTTGTAATCTTACCTTTCCACAAGATATAAAATATTCTTTCACAAACTCATCTTCTTTGGCTGCAGCATTAACCACAGCTTGCATGTTCAATTTTTCCAGGTGTTCATGTTGTTGATACCATCTGCCAAATAAGAACAGCAGAAAAAATTACCAAAGAAATCTTGACTTGGAGTTGGAAAGAGTTCCACAATCATGTCCCGACCACTTCGAATTTGTACCATTAGAGCATTAGGATTAGGGATAAGGACAGGCAGGTTTAGTAGATAGATATGTATCCAGGGATAGATTTAGGGTTACAAAATCATTTAGGTTTACAGATGGGGATAGAGTTAGGTATACAAAAAATCCCCATAAAGAGTTCCGTACATCTTGACCACCCTGTCAAGATACTCTAAACCAATCTCTAACCCTGTCCTTATATCTACCGCAAGCCTAATCTCATCCCTAATCCAATCCCTTCCCCTTTCAATCTGACAGCAATTAAAGGTTTACAGTTAAGGATAAGATTAAGAATGGAGTTAGGGACAGGTTTAGAGTAGGCCTATCTGGCTGAATGATTGGGACGTACGGAACTCTTTCCCTTGACTTTACACAAATTGCATGTTAGTTATGACATTCATAACCAAATTTCAACAAATAGACAAACAAAAAATTAGGCCTAAATCCTACAAGGAGTGATATCTGATACCTTGTTTTGTGTATGTGTATATCATGCTCACAACATCTATAAAATGGTTCACAAAAGGCTGTGCACCATACTACTATTTTTTCATTAAGCATCACTGCATAAGAATCAGCACTGAGATCTCAGAGCTTTCATGAACAATTTTCTTCTATTACATTCATAAACTTAGCCAAGTTGGAAACTGTAGATATTAGCCCAATAGGCCTAAATAGTCTAGAATCTACCAATACCATTCTTCTGTTCTAGTCTTCCACCAAGAATTCATTTAGAATCAAGTAACTGCATACTACATTTTGAATGCCTGTTCCAAAATGTCTAATTTCATATATCTGACAAAGAGAAGAGCAGGCAATTAAGTCTTTCATAGTTTCAAAACTCACCGCGAAGACCCAATGTCGGGTAACGCAAACTCCTCCAAGTGTTCGACATACGCTTCGGCTTCCACCGAAAGAAGAACATGGGTCCTTTGATTGTCGCTTGACATTTCTATCGAAACTTTTGGTGTCAGACAATCAAATCGAGTTATTTTACGAGATATCAGTAGTTTGTTGTAACGAAAGTCAATGATATTCTGGATCGTTCTGCAATCCCAATCAAGGATTCCCACGGTTGGCGGCCATGTTTGTAAACTTCCGGTATCCAATGCAAAATTTATGTGGTTTGCCAATAGGAGAACACAAGATTTTGGGGAAGTCCGACGGAATTTCCGGTCAAAAGTAGGTCAGGCCTATCGTAACGAGGTCAGGTCAGGAAGTGAGGCAAACATTGAGTCTTTCGCATCGGGACGCAGTTGTAAATACACCACAATGCGGACAAAAACATGTGCTTGGGGAACGTGTAACAGTGACAGCCGCTATAGTGACAGGCCACATATGGCCGGTGTCACTTTCAGACCGTTTCCCAAGCCAAAAACAAAACAAGATAAGTGCAAAGAGTGGATTAAACTCTGTAACCGGCCACACGAGGACCTGAATGTGGACAAGATCAAGAGTTACACCTGTGTCTGTTCAAAGGTGAGAGATTATTGTACTTTTTAAAATTTCATATTTTGCACAAATATTTCATAATTATTATTAAATTTCGACTGGTCTGCATCTCCATTGTTCACAGTCATTTCTTATCTGTTGTTTACCCATCGACAATTTTCTTTGTTCTAACTGCATGAAACAATGAAAGCCGGCCTCCATGTTATTCTTCTAGCACTTACTACATTTGGCTATGATTATGATCAACTACCCAAAGGATCTCTTGGCCACCTTCAAAGTTTACTGATTTTCTCCGTCCTTTTCAGTCTGTCTTTGATGCAGAAGAATAATGACGAAATGTGAATTTTAATTTTGTCCCTTCCTTTTTTTTCAATTTTATATATTGTAGGCCTAGATCTATGATGTTTCATAGTACAATATGACTTTTAGAGTTAGTCGTGTAATTTCACATTTCACTGTGTCTTTAAACAAAGTTTGAGATTATTTTCAATTTTTACTTCCAGCATTTCAAAGATGACACTTCAGAGTATCCTGAACCTGCAGGCTGTGCTACCCCAGTCAGGAAAAGAAAGGCCCCAGCAGAACGGGATGGACCAACAAAGCAGAGGAGAAGTAAATATAATTGCAAATTTAATATTCAGATTGATATATCATTAACCCTTTCATGTTTCAAACAAATTATCCGAGGAAGGGGGAGAGATGGTTGATTTTTCCTTACACCTGGTACCCTTTTTTTAAACCTTATCTTGTCACAACCATGTTCACTCTCATACACAGACATACATCATAATATATACAGTACATCTCCATACTCACTAGCAACAAAACTGCAATAAGTCACAAATACAAGATAATGAATTTATTTATCAAATACAAAGCAGGTTAATTATATTATAGTAAAGATCAATAATGTGTACATGTGATTTTTATTCCATCATAACTCAAAAGAGCTGCTAATAAATAACATCTCCACACAAAATACTCTGACATAAACAAGGCTACAAGGTATTAAATTTACTACAAATCAATATGTTATATAAGTGTTTGCTCTTTGTTTCATTACAGAAAAAGCTACACCAGAAAGCAGCCCTGTCCCACAAGGATACAGTTCTGAGTACAGCACACTTAGGGACATATTGACATCACCCAAACTCTGTACAACAAAAGCAGTACCTGTATCAGCAACTGCAAAGCCACTGTTATCAACAGTGATAGACAACCCGGCAATTACAAATTCAAATGTAATGTCATTGGCATCAACACCATCATCTTCATCATGTACAATGATAGCCAACCCATCAACTGTAAATTCAAATACTGTCATGTCATTGTCATCAAGTCAGGAAATGCCACTTAAAGGTTTCAGTAGTGCTGTCATTAGCGATGAATCTGAAAACATTCCAAATTTCACTGCAATGATGAGAAGTCCATTACCAAAAGAAAAGTATAAATGTCATTTTGAAGAATCAGACCCACCCCAAAGCCCTGCACATAAAGGCATCCCATTATTTTCAAAACTCTTAACACCACCAAAATCAAATAATATTTCTTGTAACACAAATCAGGAAAAATCTAGTCAGCATGACCAAATTTTATCATGTGTTCCTGACCTGGACTCACTTTTTCAATCCCCCAGAAAGTACTCAGCATCTGAAGATTTCCATATCTTTTGCACAAAATGTAAATCACATATTGAACTATCAGAAAAAGATGTGAAAAGACTGTTCAGGAATAGATTTATCAACAAAGTTCTAGCAAATGATCCAACTTGCTTCTATTTCACTGGCATCCCTTGCACAGAATTGTTCAATGTGATTTTTGATTGGTTTGCACCCTATCTTGGTAATTTAACACAAAAGCGTAGAAAGAAGAAAATACTGGAACACAGAACAGAGTTTATGATGACACTAGTGAAGATAAGAAGGGGCTTTGATAATCAGTTTTTAGCATTCTTGTTTGGGATCTCACCAGCAAATGTGGGTCTTATTTTTAACCAATGGGTTGACTTTCTGGATAAATGCTTTGCTTCAACAATGCGATGGCCTTCAAAAGAAATTTGCAGAGAGAACCTCCCCGATGCCTTTAAAGAATTTCCAAACACAAGAGCAATTATTGATTGCACAGAATATACAATTGATAGACCATATATGCCTTCTGCCCAGAAGGTAACATATTCTAATTATAAACACCGAAACACTCTCAAGCAGCTAATTGCAATCATGCCATCTGGGGCTATTACATTTGCCTCAAAATTGTATGGCGGAAGCATTTCAGATGCGGCTATTGTGGAGATGTCAGGCTTTCTTGATTTGATTGAAAACAATGATGATATCATGGCTGACAGAGGTTTTAACATTCGCCACCTGTTGCTGAAGAGAAAAGCTACTTTAAACATGCCAGCCTTTTCCAGAGGCAAAACACTCAGCTTGAAAGCCATTACGAGATCACGCAAAATTGCATCAGTGAGAATTCATGTTGAAAGGGCCATTAGACGGATGAAAACGTTTCGTATTCTCAGTGGCTTAATTTCCTTAAAAACACGATTTTATTTGAATCAGATTACAAGAATTGTCATATTTCTCTGTAATCTGCAAAAGCGGCTTGTAGATTAAGTTACTTTTCAAAATGTAAATCACAAAAACAGTTGGGCAATACAATCAATCAGTATTTTATCAAAAAAAGTACACTTACTGACCAATGGTTAAGGCTTTACATAGTGTTGAATAAAAAAAAGTGTGGTAGAAATCAACTAATTGCTGCTGACATGCTGTCCAGAAAGTTTCATTGAATGGAATCATGACTGGGTAAATTCCTTTGTCTGTGTAGATAACAAGGTATGCTGTTTTAATGTTTGTTACCCACATCTGTCCCTGAATCTGAAAGTTGTATGGATGTTTATCTTTCAAAGTAACAATGCCAGCATCATTGATTTCAACAATTCCTGCCATCTTGGCAGCTATTAATGGGGAGAAATTTCGGTATTTATATAAACATTTGACCTCTATTACAAAGTGACCACACTGACAGTTCATTACCCCATCAGGGGAACAAGCAAGAAAAGGAATGTCTGGGGACAAAAAAATTCCTGTCGTCTGAACATCACATTTTTTACAGGTCTTGTCATTCAGTCTGTGTCCATCAACAAAAAGTTTCCTTGCCCTGCTTTCGTTATTGCGCCCATATCTTACAGCTGCTGGCAGTTGGTTTTCTTTCAAAGAAGATCCCTGAATTAAATTCACAGCAGTGTTAGCTCCATCAGTGCTCTGACACGCTTTCTTAAAATTTGATGCCGTTATCAGAGTTTTTCTTACACGATGCCAGTTATCACTGCTTGTCTGACCTCTGGTTTCTTTTTCTATGGCATCCAGTTCTTGTCTACAGTAAGTCAATACATCTGACACAAATGTAAAGCTGCATTGACAGCCTCCTTTACAGGTGCATTTTTTAGTGAGAAAGTCCCTCAATTTCTCATCTGGGTATGGCACTGTCAGAGGCGTTTGTGTCTTCTTTAGTCGCTTGTATACTTTATCTAGAGTTACAGCCTCTGGGTGCACTCTTTTCACACTTGCAAACAATTCATCTGGATCTGGCCAGGGGGCAGCACATGCCTGGGCGACTCGACATCTGTAGAGAATGAATCATAATGAAATATTCTGTAAGTAATATAATAAATTGATGCCTCTCGTGTTTCAATGATGAAGGATATTACCATAATTAATTTTCCATCTGTCACTGGAAAAGTATTGTTGAGCTACTGCCATAATATTGCAACACTGATGTTATGTTTGTGCACATCAGAGTAATTATGTTCATTTTTTAAAATGTGTTTTAGGGTAGAGCTGGTGAAAACTAAAACAAAATGCACTTGATGACAAGAAGCGTAATCATGTATAAATATGTGTAATCATAGATAAGAGAGGCTCGTGAGTGATGGTATCATTGGTGTCATCATCATGTTCAAGCCACAAGGACATTTAGATTCACCATCACCATTTTTAGTAATGCCAGCTGCACGTGTTAGTTTACATCGTTTATGATAATGATAGAAACACAGTTGAATAGATCTATACATGTCAGCTGTTTTGTTATCCTGCATTCTTGCTTCTAAACAATTTTTGTCTTAACATCAAATCAACCATTACAAAAGGTTGGAGAAAAGCATTGGAGACACATGCAACAGTAAACTATTTCATGTTAATTCCTTGTACCGGTACCATGTTCCTAGAACCATTTCCTTGTCACATGCTGATAACTTTATAGAGACAATATTATTACAATAAAATTTGTTTTCATCCACAAATCTTCTCTTGTTTCTATATACCATGTATGTGTTGGTAAAAATGGGGATCTCCGTAGTGTAAGGACAGCTACAGGAGAAAAAAAAAACACTTACTGTGTTCTGCTACGTGGCTCAAGAGACAAATTCAATTCTGTGACCTCCACAGCTTGGGTTGAAGAAGCAGTTCTTCTACAATACCATGTGCATGGTTTTGATGTGCAGCTGGATCCTCTGTCATCAACAAATGACATATATTCAAATAAGGCTGCTGCAACATGCCGGCAGTAACCATCAATCCTGTGAAAAAATTATAAATAAGAATGGTGTTTATTGGTTACTTCAGATGCAAAAAGGATTTTAAAAAATTCAGTTTTTCTGTCTTTCACAAAAAGAAGGATTACCTACAAACTCCATTCATGAATAATGACAAGAACATTCATTTCTTCGAGAAATTGCCTTCCAAATGTACTGTTATAATTTTGATCACAATTAGAAATTATATCTTTTTTTTTCTAATTACAATCTGTGCAATAGACACTTTTTCATGATACCCAGGCACTGTTACTACCCTTTTGTGACCTGCAAGATGTACAGCATACGTCATATTTTGCTCTTTGTTAATCGTGACAAAATGCCGTTGGGAATTAAATCGAACGTCACAGACAGTGGCTGGCCAGGACCATTAAGACGTACGAAGGACATCATACTTTTCTCGCATAACGAATCAAAGCAAATAATTAAGAGTCGAACTGACTTCAGAATCAAATTCAGCAATATTGGGAAAAATGAATCACCAAGAGACCTTCCGTCACGCAAGGGTTTTAAAATCAATTTCAAGGTGTAGACTATACACTGCAACAGCTACCAGTATGAGATGCGTGAGAATCCTTCCTATAATTCTCCTGTCTCTCTTAATAAGTTAATATAATTAATATATATAATATATTCAGAACTTACCCTCCACGACAACAGCAGTAAGCACTGACGATGGGGTTGTTGTCCTCTTGGGCTGTCAACACTATCCACCCCAGGTAATACGGAAGACCACTGCTGGGATCCTTTGCATTAGTGCGTGGTTTGACTTGAAACTGAAGGTGGTGGTGTTCCTGGCTTTCTGCGAACCTTCCAGTCTTCAAGTCTAGGACGTACCCATCCTTAAACATTGAGTAGCCCTCCAGTTTCGTGAAGTCTCGAAGACTGCCGTGTGAATAATGTCTCGACTGAGCCAGATACGACAGGATATCAAACGATGTTACAACTGGTATCTGGCTCAAATCGTGAGATATGTCCAGCTGTGTTGGAACTGGAAGATATATGATCTGGCTGTTGACCGTAACTTTCAGTTTAGCCTTTACAGTGTCTGTCTTCGATTCCAAAATCCCATCTGGGTCCACCTCGATGCCCAGACTCTCTGCACTTCGACACAAGTCAATCAGTTCTTGTTTCTTGAATCCACTGATCACAACACCTCTTTCTCGCAAATAATCTTGAAGCTGTGAACACGACTTAATTTTGAAATCCATAGCGACGATGGAAAGCGACTTGGAAAAGATAAACGAACTAGAGACTAGAGTAGTACACCACCGTGCAAAGTAGAACAAAGTAGCACGGGCTAAGCAATGTTTACTCGTTTTTGCCTCACTTCCGGATTTGACTGATGGTCAGGCAATGTCAAGGTCATGGGTCAGTGGAATTTCCCAGGATCTTGGGGAAGCCTATTGGAAAAAGCGAAACGAATCAAAAGAGAACAAACTTAATTCAAAGATTACTCAAATTGGATTAATCGCATTTGGCCGAAACTGGAACTCGCTAACACTATTATCTACAGCCGAAAAGGGAAGCCAACACTGCGAAACCCAGTCTAAGAGGTGTGTTTCCTCTATGATGTCAGAAATTTGATGAAGAAATCATCATACACGTATTATGATGTAGGCCCACCCAAATCACATTTGAACAAAAAAAACAACATGTAAAGTACATTAGGTGTTGAAATGGCGCTTATGTAAATTTTCTTGGTTCTAGGGGCAAAGCACAAATAAATGCAAAAATGTTCTTGGCAATCATTCTGAATGCAAAGACTGGAGGCGGCTTTTTCATGATCGACCCTAGACGGTACTATTTCGCCACCTCTTGGGGGAAATTCGCCACATTCCCTTTTTCGACACCATAGTGAGCTTATCCTCTCCACCCCAGCGACAAATCATGACGAGACCCCATTATGTGATTTTATTCAGGCCCGGTATCATTTGTTTTTTCATTTCTTCTGCAGAGGGCCTTGATTATGAATGTCTGAAAGTGATATTTTATGATTTTTATGATTTTTATTCTTATTGCAAAGTTTCAAAAATGACTGCAAAGTCCTCCAGTAGATTCTTTCTCTTATTGTAACTTTCTCGGAGCTGCTTTTTCTTTTCTCTCCTTCTTGGAAGCCTAGCTCTTCCTTTTGATTCTCGTGGTCTTAAAGATTAAAATGTGACAAAGAAGGGACAGGAAAATTTCGAAGAATGCACAAAGAAACACGCTACCCTAGTGGCGAAAAAGTACCGATCGGGCATGGCGAATTTCCTCCAGCTGGTCTTGTGTGATGCGGCCACATAAAATATACCTTTATTTAGGCATAATTTAGTTTCTGCTCAAGATTTGAACCATTCCTTGCATTTGAATCTCTCCAGTTCTCCAACAATGCCTTTCAAATGTTGAAAACGCTTGAAGACGGCGCCCACGATGCCAATGACTGCACTGTAAACTGCAAGCGTAAACGTCTGCATATGACCTAATCTCGGTATTGTAGGACACGCATGGGAAAAACTTTGTGATTGTTCGCGCGATGTGGCATAACTAAAAAACAAAAACAGAATGTGACAAAAACCGTGCGAAGATTCTAAAAGTAGTCACTCTGTTGACATAGCGATAAAGTACCAATGGCGAAAAAGTACCAATCTCCTCTATACTTTTTTTGACAGTGGGGTGGAAGTGGGTGCTGTAAAAGCAAAAACATTCTATTCCTCTATTTCACCCAGTTCATTGGCAAGCATAACTTAGATTAATACTTTAGTTTGAATATCGTGGCCTGTCATGACAATTTAATTACCAGCTTGTAGGTTTATATGGTGAAAGCAGAGACATACTACCATGGGAGAGACCGATATTCGATATAAAGTGGGTGCATTGATATCCTCGATCGTGACTCCACTGTCCAGGCGATGCCATCATCGGCGATGCGTCCGACCATGACAAAAAAAACCAAACGATTATAGTTGTATGTACATCAAGCTTTGAGAAAGGGTTTTGCTGACGTTGAAGATGCCACAGTAAGAGTATAATTCCTTATCACATGTATAATGGCATAGACGTACTGGACTGATGGTATTAAAAAAGTTCAAAATGAGGCTTTAGCTAAATTCGAAAGCAGCCAGCATCCCTAGGTCAATCCGACGCAGATCTGCATAGAATTTCCATAGGATTGGTAGGACTACAGTAGGACGAATTCCCTACATCAAACCAACGTCGGGGCGATGTCGTAACCACCGGATTTGCGCAGGAACGATGTCATTCCTATATGCAAACTCGGTGTCAACACTACACGTCGGATGTCCATAGGGTTGCTAGCTGGAAAATCACAGGCCAGACATTTTCTACCTTTCAATTTTTTTTCCGTGTGACCAGCCACTCCCTCCCCCCCTCCCAAAGCAGCCTTTCCCTGAAAAGGACAGCAAAAGCGGTGACGTCAAAGGGTCTTAATATCGGTAGCGAGATAGCCTATTGGCGTATTTTTTGCATTGGTTGTAGAGTTCACATTAATTTGAACTTTGCTCCAAGCCGTGCTGCGACCGCGCCGATTGTGTGTCATTTTACCTTATTTGTCATTCTTCTAAAACTGGTCGCACTCCTCATTTTGCTGCAGTGGTCTTTACCACTGGTCTATTTTCATACATTGATTTTTTTTTTTTTCAAACATGTAAATTTGTAAATACTTTGTTTCTCAACCTGATAGAGGTCTGTGAAGGCCTAAGGCCTGTTGTTTTACCTCAATTTTCAGTTCAATTTATGATTTATTTGTATGGTTTCTTTGCTGTTTTTTTTTTCCCTAACGCAGAACATTGCAACATAATAGGCTCCAGGTAGTGCAAGAAGTGTTACTGCGCAGCGCACACTAGAGCTAAACAAGCACCGATGATATGCAGAGATTGGGGCGAGGGGGAGGGTAACGAGCGGCCAATCAGTCACCAACTGACCGGTCATTGTCGCTGTGAGACTGTCTGCAGCCTGGTGGTCTTCTCTCGGTCAGACAGCTGGGATACACGCAGCCGCCCCCCCCCCTACCCCCACTTCTCCGTCCCCCCTTTTTTCGAGCTTACCTAAGGGGAATGTTGCCTCGAAATGTGCGTCAACCATGGAGCTGGCGTCAACGAAATTATTGACACCCTCCCCATCCCCGATTTTTTCGTTTCATTACGAGACATGGCTGTGGCCCATTGTACAACCAGTATTGGCCGTAAAGGCTTTGATTTGTTGTACAAAGAACGTAAACTCTCTGTCGTGCTTGTTTTCTAAAAGCACAAAGGTGGACACGAAATAGAGGGTGGGAAATGCGATTTGTGGATTGTTGGAACAGTCATCACGTCCCACAGAAAGATATTCAGATCGTTATCGCTAACCGCTTTATTGGTGGAATGAGCTACAATTTGTCTGAACTTATATTATCAAGGACTACTATATATAGTAGTCCTTGATTATGTGGTATGTGGTATTTTGGCATTCAGTATTTTGTCTTAAAGGAGCGCGTTCCAATCACAGTGCTTAACTGTGAGCGACAGTTAGACTGACCCGCCCCCAAGACCGTGGGAGGATTGGAAAGAATCGTATAAAACCCCGGGCCTGTCAAGCCCCAAGCACTGATAGGGGGCCAACAGCACTATGCTGAGGCCCCCGAGAAACAAAAGAACTCATCTGCCCCAAGCACTGCGTCTCTTCCCCCAGTCGAGAGCAGGTGTGTGTGTTATTGAATAAACGTCTTTTGTGCCCTACAATAGACTTATATTCTTCTTTGACAGGTACGTGCTCTTTAATACTTATAATACTGTTCTTGCTGATTTTAAGATGATAATATCAGATGCTATCAGATATTTACGATGAGTGTAACTCTGTAAGCAATAGATGTATTTTCCTCATAAGTATATTAGACTCTGGAAGTTATGAAAGAGTCCTGTGGTTATGCTGTTTTTATTGTTTTAGATACATGTACTGAAATACTGTATACTATCAGCGTAACCGAGCAGACTGTTTGCTCACAAATGTTATGTTATATCGACGACCACGATATTAGTGCGTACTGAATGTTTAGAAGTCTTTGGATAATATTGTTCTCTCTTTCTCTCTCTCTCTCTCTCTCTCTCTCTCCCTCTCTCCTTCTCTCTCTCTCTGATATCGCACATCTCATGCTGTGTTCATTATCTTCACTCTTGATTTATTTACGTTTTATACACGTATTATTATTATGCTAGTCGTGTTAACTATGCCATGTGACATTACATGTAGCCTATATATTTGTCTTGTTGTTAATTGGTATACTGTTACACGACTGCGTCTCTTCCCCCAGTCGAGAGCAGGTGTGTGTGTTATTGAATAAACGTCTTTTGTGCCCTACAATAGACTTATATTCTTCTTTGACAGTGTGAGCAGTTTTACCGCCCTGGCACGAACCGAGTGAATGTTGCGGCCTAACCAGCCGCAGTAACAAGACTGAAACCCACATGAATGGTTCATCTACACCATATCTACACCTTCACCCTCACAAGCCACAACTTGTTACAATTATTATATAAGATCTCCACCTTACACAAATCTTTTGCGAAGTTATTTCAGCGCAATCCGTTGTTCTCTTGAAATGATGGAGAGAAAGACGGAGTGACCGCTTTTATACAATGAACCTAAAAGTTCGAGCGAGAAATATGCGTGTAGTTTATAGGTATGTGTGTCCCGGCAGCTTTCAACCCACCACGCCCCTACGGTTCATTTAAATTTAGCGAATACGTCGATCACAGATGCCGCGTTCTATGTATAATGACATACAAGCGATAATTAAGTTTCTAATATTATGTCTGGGCTGTAGGGCTACAGACCGAGGCGTTCTCACTACAGGCCGGTCAGCCGAATGTAGGTCAGACATGTAGTGGGCCGTCTCGCCGCAGAGAGACTGACTAGCATTAATTAAATAATACGTTTAGTACTACATGTATTACTAGAACAGAGGTCCACATGGGCTAGCTCAGATAATGAGAAATGTGTTCTAACAAACTATCGCGTTTTCGGCATTACTTAGAACACACCAAAATGTTTTTAAAATTATGATAAGTGAAAAAATTAAACACACAAAATACCTTCATTAACAAATACTACGTGCAGGACCAGTGATGCTTGGTTCAGTTAAAAAAAAATTACATAAAATCATATGATTCATAAAACCATAAAACTGACAAATTGACCAAGCAATGAAGCATGGTCCAATAACACAACTGTGCATGTACTGATGTAGATTCATTTTTTAATTCTAGATCTAGTGTGATGTGGAATTTGAGTGAATGAAAATTTCTGTGTTGTTTAAGAAACAGAACCTCATTTGAACAGTATTCATAGTTTAATTCTGATAGCATACACAGAATGGCACCAGATAAAAGCCGTCATTATAATGCAGTGTATACCAGGGGAAGTTAATAGCGATCTTTCATACACACACTTAAATAACTCCCTATCCTCATTCAGTCATTGCCTTTACCACCACCTTCACCCTATCCCAAACAAAAATTAACATGAATGAATGGGAGAAAGAAAAAAGACAAACTGTACAACATCAATAGCACTGACAACAATAACAATGAACTAAATGTTATTTTGTACTCACGAATAGTCTGTAATGTGGATGCAGGCATTATAATAATTACTCCAGGGATTTATTGTGACTTTGATGTCGGTTTAGCAATCTTCCTCTTTAGATGTTGGCTGCTGTTTTCGCTTTGCAACTGGAGGCAGAACCGCTTCAAAAGAATGTTCACAATCCGTCTAAGAACTGCATCACTCAGTTCAATATCTATATGGAACAGTGCTGGAAAGTCACAAATAATTTTCATGAGTCGTTTACTACAACTTGGTTCTTTTGAAGATGTGAAATATTTGTAAGCCTAAACGATCAGTTCAAAAAGGGCCAGAGATGGAATGCTTAACCCACCACGGTTGAGACTGTCTGTGAAGTCACTGACCTGTTGAGGCACTGATAAGGGGTTTCCTTTCAAATCAGGATGCTTAGAAGCCACATAGCCTCCAATAAAAAAAAGGGCCATTCGCTCATCATGAGACAATTGGTTGGCCGTGACTGGCAGGTCATCTAGGATGATGAGCTCTGCATCAGTCACAGGTTTGCTGCAGAGATCACAAGCATGGTGAGCAGCTGTATAATTTATTTCATTTTCAGGGTCATTCTGCGGCATCAATTTTGCTCTGTCCAGAGCATGGGTGTGTGCAACGTCCTGGGCAGTAATATAATAGTTACACCCCGCTGACATGCGAAAATGAGCAAAATGGTGCTCGATGTCATCCTGCTGAAAAAAGCCTACAGCCACATATTGATGTCGCAGGGCTGAGTCTGTCGTCAGCAGGTGATTGCATAGGTCTATAAGACATCTGCAAGTCCAGTTGAGGGCACTGGCTGTATCTTTAGTGAGACATTTAATCCTTTGACTGGTATGTGAAGATAGTCTCTCAACTGAATGTATAATGACCTTGACTGTGATAACCAAATGAATGCAAGAAGGAGATCCTGGTGCGTGTAGATGCGACTGTTCTTTGGGGTATTTGTTAGTGTTACAGATCTTTTGATGAGTGCAGTCTTCTTGTCATCATACTGATCCGATGCATAAGCCATCACAAAGCGAAGAACTTCATCAAGTTGACTCCATGACTTAATTTCCTTTACAAACTGGTGAAAAATCCTCTTCACACTGCAGTATGCTTCATAGTCTAAAATTAACGTCTCACTCTCAACTTTGCTTATAAGTTTGAAATGAACAGAAAACTCTGGTATTGGACCGGTTCTCTCATGGCTAAGGAAAATGTAATTGTTCGGTTGTTTAGTACTCGTTGCCAAAAAAACCCAGGTCTTTTAGTTTGCGACTTAACAGGTCATGGAAGCTCTCAGATTTTACTGAGTCAAGTTCGAGAAACTCACTCATTTCATCGATATCCACTGCGCGGGCCTCTTGTGTAGACATTTTTGTGCGGCGTGGAGTAGTGGAGGTAGAAGTGGGAACACAAGATGAGGGAACATTAGGAAACACAGGTGGGGGCACAGCTGGAACATAATGCCGAGAAGAGGGGATCTTAGTTGTAGGAACATCTTTTGGCCAATGCAGGGCGCCAATCCCCATGTTTCCAGTAATTATTCTTCTACATTCAGTTTGTTCGGTAAGCTTGCAACCCACTCGTGACACTTAGTTTTGTCCTTTGGAAATCCATAGATTGGTATTTTCTCTTTGGAATCATCAGTTTTATAGCCTGTTTTGCAGCCAAACACAGAACACCTTTCGTCCTATTTTGAGTGAATATTTGTAGACCCCTAGTCCAGTTCATGTAAAAAGTAGAATCTAGATCTAGATCTAGACTAGATCTACAGTCAAGGCGGTTTCCTACAATCAGTAATGCAGCTCACTCACAGCCACCGTACAGCACGAAACACCACTATTTACAATGCACTGATGTTACAGAATCCCAGTTGATGTGATGAACTAAAACAAAAAAATACAGTTTACAGAATCCTTCGTTCTCTTCTTGACTTGATGAAATGAAATCAAGAGACGGATAAATGAAGGAGTCACTTCTATGTAGATTCTGATCTGTCTAGATATCTTAAAATCTTTGTAATCCACAAGTTCACAAGTTAAAGCATGAGTAGCGAATGTGTAAAGTAAACTGTCTTTGAATTTCGGGAAATACAGACCGGGTCGATGCCGTACTTATTTCATTTATGGTATCGAGTCTCACTTTACTCTCTATTTTATATTTGTCATGTCGTATCGATTTGGAGTATCGATATTGTCACTGAAAAATCAGGGGGAGTAACTGCCCTTTGTTTCTGAGTGAGGCCTGGTGAGGCTAGCCAGTGGTCGGACCACTACATGTCTGACCTACATTCGGCTGACCGGCCTGTAGTGAGAACGCCTCGCTACAGACACATTGTTGTTTTCTGTTAGTCGCCGATCAGCTGGTTTCATTATAAGAATAGTACCGGAAAGTGGAAGGTCCTGTGCAAAGTATACCGGTACAGGTGATGACGGCTTGACCTCCAAAATGTGCGACGCTCTTTTTTTTTTTTTTCTTCGGGTGGAGGGGCATAACCTTTGATCTTGATCTTTGCTATATCGGGCAGTAGTGAGAGAGAGGGAGAGATGGGGGGGGGGGGGAGGGCTGTCTGGGGAAAAAATTCTTTAGAAGTAGTAGCCCCTGTCCTGAATCCGCATTGGGTGACCTAGATAGTGCTCGAAGGGCCGACAGCAAATTACAACGTCCAGTGGCGCTGCTGGGAATTGCTTTGAGACGAGGTCGAGGTTACCCAAAACCACAGAGTTCTAACATAACAACTCCAAGCCCTAACCTTAATAAAAACAGGACAGCTACATAAACAGCCGTGTTTACCCATTTGCTATGTGTTTCTGGGATTGTTGTTTGCTTATCGTCTGCGCAGTGGACGCCATGGTAAGAACGCAAAGAAAACAACGTATTATTTTATTTTTTTTTTACTTTTAATATAAAGTGGCTCTTAAATCCGTGCGAGTTGCTTTCGTTTTTGGTTTGTTTTTCGTTGTTGTTGTTTTGTGTGTAAATTATATTTACTATGATGCATGAATACATGGTTATGAAGTTTTGTATGAATGCATGATTATGAAGTTATTTCCTTTCATTCCAACACTTGATTCTATTTTTGATGCTCTCTGAACATGAAACTGAACACTCAGCCGGTGAATATGTTTATTCAGGGAATCGTATAATATTGCTCTCTCGATCATAATTGTTTTTCGTGACGATCATTGTATCATGCTGAGTCGAAGCTGTATTAATGTTTGTTCAGTAATCTTGACATTATAAGTTTGATGGTGAAATTATGTAGAGATTGTCAGTGCTTTTTTATTTTTGTTTTTCTTGACATCCCAGATGTGATGGTGATCGTTAAAATATCAATATCTGATTAGCTTTGACGAACAACAAAGATGAATTAAGCTGTCCACGAGCTTTCACAAATGCGGACACAGCAGGGGTAAGGATGTGATTTTGTACAGTGGTGGGGCTGTGCAAGCTGTAAGTTTCATTAAGCTACCTAATACTGTATATTTGTTCGTCTTCTTGTTTCAGTAACTTATTGAATGAATTAGCTATTGTTCTCGTGTTAGTGGTAATTGTGGCTGGAATAGAGGGCGAAGAAGGACTACAAGTAGTAAGAGCAGTGGTTGTGATAGGAGCCAGCACTAGAGAAACAAGTTATGGTATCAGTGGGCCTAATGGTTTGGGTAGTTGCGGTTGTGGCAATGTAGAAGTAGTGCAGATGTACAGCTGCAGCACTCATGATATAGTTACGAGTGGTTGTGGTAATATTGTAGAAACCAAGACACAGTTATACTGGAAAGGTCGCTGCTGTAGGCATGGTAATAAAGCAATGTAGTGGCGGTGGCAGCCGTGGTGGAGGTTGTTGTTGTCGCCGTTGTAGGAATAATATTGGAGTATGAGTGGTCATGGAGGTAGCATCGCGGCGACTGTAGTTTTTATTGTCAAAGTAGGCTACGTACATAGCAGCAGTCGCGTTAATAGTATTAGATCTAACATATAATGGAGGTATGGCAGTAGTCACACCAGTGATGTCGGTAGGTTGATATTTGCATTGTCAGTGTAGCTATACAGACATGAGTACTGTTGTATGGCGGTGTGTCCTCTAAGAAAGACAAGGTTCTCTCTCCACTTTCTGGATGAACTGAGTTACATACACGTAGGCCTACGTACTATACACTCTACTTCTACAGGCCTTTTTCATTGTGTTCAAAGTACCAAGCCGTTTCGGTATATACATAGGTTATATTTTGTGAATGTTACTAAACAGAAAAAGGGTCATGTCTCTAAAAGCCACGAGGACATGAAACTTCGATCATCAGTTTCTCTATACATTGTAGTTGATGGAAGGGAGTTAGAACCTTGTCATTCTGACGTCACGAGTAGCCTACGGTAGTCGCGTAAGGGCAGAAATATTAGTACAGTATTATAGCAGCAGTGCGTATACCGGTAGTTCAAATAATATTACAGTACAGTTGTATAAATTATTGTTAGTACGTAATGTAGGCAGGGGCAACGTAGTCCATGCTGTGCAACATTTTATGTTAGAAGAGTAATATCAGCGGCAGCATCATAGTTTGGGTTTGGAGAAAATATACGACGTTACGATAACTGTCACATTGTGCTCGGAAGAAGCAAAACGGTAAACAAAATATAACAGAATGGTAGGATAGAAGGAGACCCTAACAGAAACACTCGCCAATCACCCGCCAGCACTATAGTACGGTAGTGCAGACGTTAACAGTAATGGTACAGTCATGCGACAACAGTTTCCTATAGATTTATGCATGGCTCAGAGCACCAAGCTGTCCGTAATACCTTCTTCTATATATCCGCCCTTCATCCCCAGCGCTGTCATTTTCTCAGTCATCGTCGCCGTTATCGGCGTGGTGGTCATTTACTTCCTACCATCACCAATTGACCCTCAGCCAGTCTGGTAAGTCAAGAATTTGAACTTCATCTGTTTTTATGAGTGAATACGTGTCTCTGGTGAATATAGCAGCGGGTAGTTTTCGGCAGGGAAATATAACTCGTACCTGGTAGTCGATCCGTCAGTTTTAATCTTTGTGTCTTTCTATAGCCACGGCTTTTAAGCTTTAGAACTCAGTGGCTATTATTTTTATAACGAAATAAATTAATAGAAGTACGGTGCAGTATGTGAAAAATGAGACGTTGCATGAATTTCTCACAAGCTCGCTCCATGCCTTTGTAAAGTGACTGCTAATAGTCGATAAATTATGTTTTGTGCCTGTCATAGTACACGTACTAGGATGATGCCTGCAGGATCTCACTCCGGTCTCGGTCTGTCACCGAAATATTTCACATATCAACCGACTACGTGGATATTTATCTAACCGGGATATTTACTTCTCGATCATCACGGGCCAGGTCTCTGTGGTCCGGTGATTATTTTAAAAGCATCTGTTTTGCAGATTTGTGAGACCGAAAAGGCTATACGTATTAGACTCGTATTCTCTCTTAAAGTTTTGACCCACTGGTATATCATACTATAACATACTGAATAAATATGTTTTCTTCACCTCGTGATTTATAATATGTCATTGTATTGTTGCTCTTAAATTGCTTTTCGTTTTTTTTGGGTTTTTTTTTATGCCTAAAATAAAAATGATACGTGTACTGAGTTTTACCTCTGGAGCTATGGTTTTCGTTACAATATGCCCGTGTAATAAAAGGCCGGGTGCTGGTCGTCCACAGTGAAACAAGCATGCACACAGCTGTTTTCTATGTACCGATAGTCTACATCTACGCCCGCTTTGTGGGCATATTATTGTGCTTTATATGGCAGTCTCCTCATTATCGACACTAGCATATGGTAAAAGAAAGTGAAAAACGTGATAATTCCATGCATTTGGCAAGTAGGCCCTACTTAGTGTTTGATTTATCATAAGTTATGACTGATCTTTCTTCACAGCCTGGGAGATCACCTCCCCGTACTGGAGGGTCACCTGAAAGCCAACAACCATTTACACCGTGTTCAGAAATTGTTCCAAGGGCAGATCATTGGCCCAGAGTCATTTACAGTTGGACCGGATGGTAAGCATGCAAGGACAATGATATGCATAAAATCATAGTGCTCCATCTACATGACTGTATTCAGTACCCTACAACCCGCATCTAGTATTAGTGAAGAACTTACACATTTTTCCCACTGTGAAATTATTCTGGTCCAAAGAATAAGAAGCATAAACCATAGTGGGCGGGAACCCCTAGGGTGCCCCCTCCCTGCCCCCCCCCCTCCCCCTGGCCCTAATGCTCTAAACACATGCTTATTTGCTGATTGGTTAATCCAGGGCTGAATCTAAATACCCAGTATACACTTTATCAATTCTCTACTCTTCGCAGGTACTCACTGCTACAATGAGATGATGGAATATTATAAAAACCACAGAAAAACTGTTTGGTTGTAGCAGGGCTATGATATATATAACTTTTTCTTTTTGCCCAATTTTGACATTACAATGAGATGATGAGCACATACAATGATTATCTCATACTGAATGGTTTTGCTGGACAAATATTATAAGATTCTCTTCTTCAAGTCAAATACATGTGTCAGCCTTCCACCCCCCTCCCCCCTTTCTCCTTTTTTTCTTTTGATAATATGAGTGTTCTTCTTTATGCCATCATTTTCAGTTTCAAATATCTGTCTCCAAGCTGTGACAAATTTCATAAAACGGTTTGCTGAACCTCTGAGACAAGTAATCTATTATCAGGGTGTTCTGATGAATTGTCAGATTTCCTTTATTCCCCGTTCTTGATCTTCTTGCTACAGGTTCCGTGTACACAGGATCAGCTGATGGGAAAATTTGGAGGATGCGATCTCAGTCACAGCTTGAGTTGTTGGCAAGGACTGGCGTGGATCATCCAGACTGTGGTCTGTCTGTCTGTCTTGTCTGTTAGGCTGTGGAGTAATGTGAATGTCATATTCATGCTTACCTGTCTGCAGACAGATTTCTTTACCTAACTGTATATATCTTTGCGCTTTGCATAGGAAGTCGTTCCAACACAATTGTGGAAACACAAAGTATAAGATGGCAGTCCATTGACACTAGTTTTG
The DNA here is from genome assembly GCA_963931925.1 of Onchidella celtica. Lineage (NCBI taxonomy): Eukaryota > Metazoa > Mollusca > Gastropoda > Systellommatophora > Onchidiidae > Onchidella > Onchidella celtica. The sequence goes on from OZ007572.1 coordinate 11,691,770, forward strand.
GCAGAAATATAATGATAACGTCAGTCAGTATCAGCCAGCATTGCAACACATTTCTAATGCTTTCTCTCTCTCTCTCTCTCTTGTATTTCTCAGACTAAGGTTTATGCTGTCACTGTTGTGAGTGAATGTGCTTCTCTATTTGTCTACATTATTAGTATTTCTTTTTCCAATCTTATGCCTGCAGTGCCCTTGTCATGATAACTTTAACTTTTGGTCAGAAGGTGGGATAATTCCATTCTGCTGCCACATAATGTCTTTGCTGCAGAATACAAAATTTATCACCAGGTGAAGACCAAATGTGATTTCCAGTGGCAGAGAAAATAAAAATGCATTTATCTTGGGTCTCGTGCACTGTTAAGGCGGGCTGGGATTTCAGTGGGATAATAAAATAAATCATATCCATATATTGAATTTGATTCCATGCAAATATCATCAGGTACCTACCAGCTGGAGCCTCAGAGTGGATGTCCCAAGGGTATGAAAGTGGATAGTCAGGGAAAGCTGGTGGTCGTTGATGCTTACAAGGGAGTGCTTAGGATAAATGTTGATACTGGGGATGTGGAAGTTCTATTGGACAGTAAGTGTTAAGTGTATTGTTGTTGCTGTTGTGGTTGTGGATGCTGGAGCTATATAAATAGTAATGATAATCATGACTGGCATCTGTGTTTTTTGCCAAATTGGGGCCTAAAATTTGCCAAATTTTGTCCAAAAAAAACCCAAATATTTGTCGAGAAATTTGCCAAAAGGGCCCACATTTGTCAAAAACATTTGCCGGGCAGAATTAAGCATCCCAGCAAATATGAACATGCTATATATATGGAATAATAAATAAAAAAGACAATTTATAGTTAAAGGAGGCAGCCTTTATTATTTCCAGCACTGTAACTAACACAGATACTCTCAAACTTTCAGGCAATCACATACTCCCTCTCATTCACAACACTACCACTATTATCCAACTTTCACACCTACATACTATCTCAAACACACTCTCTCTCACCCTCAAAAAAATAGGCATCAGTGAACTTATTGTAGTTAAGGAAAACTAGTCCTTTGATGTTGTCTTCCGTGAGTCTACGCCTTCTGGAAGACAAAATAAGATTGTACGAAGAAAATCATCGTTCAGCCTGGCATCAGCTGACGAGCATGTTGAGAAGGTATACCGGGACGCCAGTGCAGCGAGAGCAGGAACATGATCTGTCGCAGACTTCCAGAAAACAGTCAGATCAATGTTCCCATTAATGGACTCTCTCATTTGATGATCTAGGTACTGGTAGGCTTCGTGTTGAAAAACAGGAAGACAGGAAGTAATCAAGTTCTAAAGAAGTTACCAAGTATGTAGCTTCCCTTGGAGTTTAGGCCCAGGGAAAGCTGCAATATTTCTCAGTTTCTCAGTTTTGCACTTTTTTTTTTTTTCGCTATTTTTTTGCCGAAATTTGTCAAGATTTGCCAATTTTGGGGAATTTGTCATTGGCCCTAATATTTGCGCAATTTGCGGCCGCTATAAATGCAGATGCCAGTCATGACTGCAAGAGTTTCTGAATGACTAATATATAATTTGCATTTAAACATGAAATGTGTGTGGTGCACCATCTACAAGCATGTTTTTTTTTTCATATTGTCAAGAACGGCGTAGTAAAATGTTGATCTTCTCTGAATGTTGAACTTTGTATTACAATTTCAGTGTAGTTATTGACAAGTTTTTGTATATTTGTCTCAGGTTTCAATGGTTCCAGATTTTTGTTCCTGAATGGCATGGATATTGCGTCAGATGGTACCATCTACTTCACCGACTCCAGTACCAAGTGGGAGAGATGAGACTACCGATATGAGGTAAATCTGGTCATTCTGACTCGAGTATGCACTCCTAAGAACTCATTGTTCCTTCACTTTAGTATGAAATCTTGAAGTGGCTATATCAGTGTGAGCATGTTCTGGTTAAGTTTGTGTCTACAGATGATTAACTTCCTAGTGGGTCAGAATATCAAATTAGAAATATTTCTCATTATTGAAATGTAAATATACATTATGCATCTGTTGCGAAAGAATATTATTTTGATAGTGCAAAGAGGAAGGTGGAAATGTTTCTAAAATCTTCATTATTATCTTAAAGATGTCAGGTGAACCATCATTAATATCTAGCGAGGAAAGGGAAAACATCTGAATCAATGAAGGGTTGGAAATGGAGAAGGTGTGTTGGGAGTTTAAAGAATGAGGTTGTGGAATATGGGCTCTGACAGTGAATTAGATGCAGGTTTCAGCTACACAGAGAGTGTGTGGAATAGTAAATCCGTTATGCTGGTTGTGGTAGTTGTTACTTTTTGCCCTATAAAAAGTTAGCAACATTTCACTGGTGGCTGCATGTGCATGAGACCAGTTCGGTCTCTGTTTTCTATAATGCTACTTTTGTTATTAAATTCTGCAGGTCATTGAGACCAATAAACTAGGTCGTATCATTGCTCTGGACCCTGAGACTGGCAAAACTTGGCTGATCCGAGATGGACTGTATCTGGCCAATGGGCTAAGCTTATCCCATGATGAGAGTTTTCTTCTGGTTTCAGAGATGAGCATTTCCCGCATTGCCAAGTGAGTTAATGTGTCATTCTTCACACATTTCTACAGGAATATTCTAGAAAAATGGACTTGAACCAAGTTCTGCTGTCATATATATATATAAATGCGCTTTACTCGCTCTCTCATAAAACAGCTTTTTTGTATATTGATTTGCAAATCGGTGGTTTCACTTGTTTTCTATAACATGTTCTTTGTCTTGGCTTTTGATATTCATAGCCCCATGGCCTTCCATGGTCTCTGCATATTCTCCACCTCTTCCTGCACCATGCTCATAAAATAAACAGATGTCTTAAAATGTTCATGTCACAGGCTGTACTCTAATTCTCTGTAGTTGAGACACAAGTGTTGATAAAACAACATGAAATATTTTAGTTTTCTTTTGTGTGATTTTTAAATTGTATATAATATGACTGACCATAATGTCTTAGAATTTGCATACTTGTAAAACTCTAAATAATAATCAATTCCCTGTTGAAATTTGACCGAGCTTACAAAATGAGACCTTGATCTGCTTTCAGAGTTTACCTCACGGGACCCAAGGCAGGGACGAAAGAAGTATTGGTTGATAATTTGCCAGGTTATCCAGACAATATCAAACGAAATGATCATGGGCATTACTTTATAGGGATGGGATCTGTCCGCTTTCAAGGCTCAAGTCCTATTGGTTCATTCTTAGATCTTGTTGGGCCTTATCCAAGCATGAAACGTTTGGTGACGAAGGTAATGATTATCTTACTAAAATTTACAATAAATCAATAACTATATAACAACATTTCACAAGAATTAAGACATTCCCAACAATGGTACAAGAAATTAGGAACAATATAGGAATAGTTTAAACTGACATTATTTACAGGCATACCTTATTGGGGTGCTTTAACAATACAAAACGGCTGGTCATCTAGTGACTTGATCATGGGCAGCCAAAACCACATTTACTGTTTGAGTAAATGAATTTAACTAAGTATGAGAAAAAAAGGAGACAATCTAGCTTCTATTTGATCACCCTTCATGGGGTTAAGAAAATCCTCCAATAAAAAACAAGTTCAGAAAAGCTTAAATTGTGGTTCAGAAATGCTTAAAACCTTACAACCTTGCCTGCCATGCAGATTTCCACTCATATGCCAGATGCAAAAGGGGACAAGACAAGCAAATCTAAAAAATTACACACCATAACACCCCCTCTTCCCCCTGCTTTCCATATAGGCTACATGCAAATGAGCAAGTAAGTAGGGGAAATAACTAGGAAACACAAAACAATCATATATTGGGAATTGTCTCAAGAAATGAATACGAACTAGGCCCAGAACAGTTCCAACTACATGGCAGTATAGTGAGATTAGACAGCCTGGAACAGTTCTGGCTAAAGCAGGGAAGAGGTTAATACTGGTATTTTATTTCAAACCTATTTCTCCTTTTTGATTCATCATTACTGGGTCCATATTGTAGTTGCAGATCATCTGCACAACTGCGTCGGAGGTGCTGATGTACTCATGTAAATGACCTCATTAGATATTCCCATTGTAATGTAAAATGCTGTTGTGTAGCAACTACCAGAGATTTTATTTCTTCATTTCTTGTTCATCTTCTATTTTTACAGATGGTACCTGCCTCTCTGTTTGATTTGTTTATGCCCAAGCATGCATTATTTATTGAAATTAATGAGGATGGTGACATCATGACATCACACCACGATCCTGACGGCCATGTTTTATCAGCTGTAAGCGAAGCTTTTCAACATGGAGACAACATTTACATTGGTCATTTCAAGATACCTTTCATTGGCCTAATCCAGAAATCTGATCTGATAGATAACAGCGGCTGAGACATCTGGTGTCAAAAATTCACCGGTTTAACCCCTTGCCTGCCACACAGATTTCCATTCATATGCTGGGTGCAAAAGGAGACAAAACATTACACACCATAAATCCCACGCTTTCAAAATACACGCAAATGACGCAAGAAAGTAAAGGAACTAACTAGGAAATACAAAACAGTCATAATTTGGGAATTGTCCCCATATGATCACTCAAGAAATGTGTACGAACTAGGCCCGGAATAGTTCCAGGCACATGGCAGCATCGTGAGATTAGACAGCCTGGAACAGTTCCAGGCAAAGCAGGGAAGGGGTTAAGACTGCATCAACACAACATGAATATTTTTGACAGCAAAAAAACAAATCAAACATTTTAGCCGCCTTATTAGCACGTCATCATCAAAAGACCCAGATGGCTTTAGAGGTAGTGAATCTGGCAAACCAACTGTCATCCAGAATGGCAGATCCTTCAACTGCACAGCAATACATGAACAGTGTGATGGCAGAGCAAGATGGCCATCTGTCATTTAAACAGTTACTTTGTTAATGCACTGTAACGTTATTGTAAATTTATAGAACTATCACATTCACAGTTTTCATTTGCTGTCCTTTTTACACTGTATATAAAATAGATCATGTTACTTCAGTAGGATCTAGATAATCAAGACGCCTCAGTAAGTGAAAAAATCACCCTTATTTTCAACTTTTCCGACTTTCTCTTTCACCTGGTTTACATTGTAAAATCTGATGTGGTGAACTTGGCTTCCTGCAGTTTTATTAATGATTCAGAGGGCAGTCTGATCCTCAGACAGTTTGCCAAAGAGACAGGTAGCTGAAAGGAAATTTCTGCCAATGGATATGTGGTCAATGAACTTGAGTTTGCAGTCAACTTTCCATCAGTTCAGATCTATTTATGTTACTGTAAGTTTTCTTTGGGGGGGGGGGGGGGGGTGGAGGGGGGGGGGATTGAAAGAGACAGAAAGAAAGATCCCCAGCTCCACACACTATATACTTTCACACTGAAACAACGGGTTGGCGAATAGTTTATTGGCCAAACCAAATATCCAACAAACAAATTGGTTAGCAGTGAAATTTCATCAGTGAACCATTAAGGTAGAGCACTTGCACATTGCTGCCACCTAATAGCCCTCTGGATTGTATGACTGTTTTTGATTTCCATGGTTACATCCAATCACAAGATTTCAGAACATGTGGCAGCTCCCCTTCCCCCAACACCCACCCCACCCCATCCCCCTTATCTACTGGTGACAGGGCCACATGATGTCTTGAAATTTAGTTGCCCGCTTGCTTTTGATGTTTGATGATAAATTTTATGAAGACAGCTCATTGGAACGTTCTCAGATGTGAAATTAAAGTCTAAGTCACATCAATCAGTCAAATAGGCTGTTCTTATCTGTCAGACAGTAGTGGTGGAAATCAGTCAGGCACTGAACATTTCACAGTTTATGTACATTTGCTAAACTGGGTTATTGGATTGGAGGAAGCTGTAACTTTAAACAGGGTGTGATCTATGGTAAAAATTACAAAATGTAGTAAAAATATTTTCCCATTTACTAGCATACTTGTCCATTTTCTCAAGTAAATTGTAAACAGAAAATTTTGTGCTCAAGAAAATCCACCATGTTTTTTTATGCGTCATTTCAAATTGTTTTACATGTCCGGATTTCCTGGATCCTGCGGTTACAGAGTCAATAATAATAATACATTACATGATGCTTCTCAATATATTTTTGTGTTATGTTGTGATTTGTTTCTTTTTTTTTTTCTTGCTACCACTGTTATTTGTTGTGTAGAATGATGATGGTAACAATATGATTTTAAATTTCATCATCATTAGCAACATGAAAGGAAAATACATGTATATTACTTGAATGATAACACCAGGATTACAAAAACAAAAAGCATGGGGGTTTATTTCAGGAGTTCTAGAAACCAGGCGAATGGAGGGAGAAAGAAAGACGTGAGGGGATTAAAACTGGGGCAGAAAAAAAAAAAAGAAAGCAAATAGGTAAAAACAAAGCAGAAACTTAGTTAAATCAAATATACTGAAACGGCAAGATGAGACACTGATCCCTTCTTCGCACCTCTTAAAAAATCGTGCATACATTTTGGACGCTGATCGCGGGCGGGGCCCATGGCGCACGGCATGAAAAGTATGCTTGATAGTTGATGCAATGATAAATTCGTGATGCTGATTTGCTATATTGCCACTGCGACTAAAGAAAAAATAGCCAGTTTTCCCGCAAAAGGTTGAAGTTAAAATATAAAATTACCGGTACAAAATAAGGGACGCAAATCAAGATCTGTAGTGATAGTTGTACGGTGGACAAAATTCAATATTTTCCCTATATGATTTTGTAAACCACTGCTTTCGCGCATTCGGCGCTAGGTTGCGGTGCGAAATCTGTGCACGTTATTGATTCTAGTATCTTTGGTTAAATGTCTTATGGGTCATGTATTGTGTTAACAGTCTCCTACCTAACCTAAGCAGGGGTCATTGTATTGACACGGTACTTGACCCTCAGACATGGGGAAAGAATACCGGGATTTCAAAGGTTGGGGGAAAAGGGGATAAAACGGATTAAAACGATAATAAAAAAAAAAAAAAAGGGAACAAGGGTGCCAAAATCCAACTATCGAACCAATGCAGACGCAAACCTTGCTTCACGCACTCACTAGCAATCTCTTTACTACTGTAGAACAGAGAGCACTGATCTGAACATGGGATAGTGAAGAATGAGATGTATCCAGAGATAAATTCTGGAGTCTGAAAAAATTATTAGATTGCAAGATAAAGATAACGGGATGTGCTATCGACACAATAATCGACAAATCATAAAAAAGTGCAATCATTCTCTTGTCCCATGAATTCTACAAAAATTGCAAATTATACTGAAACTTTCTGGCAAGCCTCCAAAGTTCCGACTTATGACTTCTCCCTCTTCTTGTTTTTTTTTTAATGCATGAATCGCTCCTTTGATTATGCTGGAACAAATTTTGAAAAAAAAAAAAAAGGGAAGGAATGATCCGAAGCAGACCCATAAATACATTCCCTCTCTTACACTGCCAGAAAATTGACTTTTAAAGATATATGAAAATATAATATGATCTACTAGGGGTTTCAATGGGAGATAAAAGACAGATGTGTGATACTGGTGGTGGTGGTGGGGGGAGCAGGAAAAACTAACGATTACCGAAGAGTGTATTAATCACGGAACCACTCCAAGGAGGAGGCAAAGGTACATAACTCTAAAGTTTGTCGAAATTATCATGGCGACATGGCATAACAACCTTCCTCACAAGAGAATCGAAAACACCGACAGGTAAAGAAAGAAACGCCCTCGAACTTCATTTTCCCCAAATTCACTGTGATTTAGAAGATAGATTCTGGATGAGTGTCAAACTTAGGGCGACGAAAAGAGAGTGCTTACCATTGTGCCGAGAGAGATTTTGAATTTCAACAGCGATGTTTTATTTGTAGTTTTCAGTTTCACTCCTCATACAATATAATCTATATATCTAGATCTAGATCTAGCCATACTCTCAATCGTTGGAGCAGACAGTAGGCCTAATCTAATCTTTATCGGAAAATGGGAAAATCCCTTTTCACAATTGTGTATGCTTGCCTCTATGACTAGAAAATTATTGTTCTGCATTTGTTATGGCTGTAGGCTTGCATTGCACTTTCCCTGACTGTTTACATCTGTCCATTCCCTTTGACTTTCTTCTTCTTCTTCTTCTTCTTCTTCTTCTCATGGAGTTGATTCGTCTATTTACTCAGACGATTCCTCAACTGCACCATGTGCGACTCGACGCCACTGCTCTGAGGCTAAAACAGGCTAAAACAGCATATTATATTAAGACCATTTAAAATATATCGTTGTGTAAATTCTTTTGTTATATACATATCTCTGGTTAAAAATATCTCTTGGCACCAAGATTGTGCACAAAAATAGACCTGCACTTTAAATACAATGGTAGCTGCAACGGATAATTATGTTCTTCAATTCATTGCCAAAAGCCGTTGCAGACGATAGTTTTTGGACTTCTGCCGGGAGGTTGTTCCACATCCTGATGACACTAGGGTAAAAAGAGTAAAGATGGCTGTTAATCCGTGAGCTTGGGATGTTATATTTTATGTTATTCTTTCTGTTGCCTCTGGTGTTAATGGTGAGGTGGTTCAATGGGATATTGGTATTTCCTTCCCTGCCCTTGTAAAATAGTTTTACTTTGTTTTTTGCTCTTCTTTCTTCTAGTGGTGTCCACTCGAGGTCTCTCATCATTTTATTGACACTACTACTTCTAGCATACTCATTTGTCACAAAGCGAGCAGCTCTCCTCTGGACCCTTTCCAGTTGTTCTATATTTATTCGACAGTGGGGGTCCCAGACACTGCAGCCATACTCTAGGGAGGGCCTCACGAAGGTGTTATAGCATTTTTCTTTTACTTTCCTATCACAGTTGGAGATGTTCCTTTTCAGAAATGCTAGTATACAGTTTGCTTTGTTACATGTGCTATTAATATGTTGGTTCCATGTAAGTTTTCTGTCCAATGTAACTCCTAAATATTTAGCCTCATCTGTTTCACTCAATTTCTCGCCATGTATAAAGTAGTCTGAGGTGATGTTGTGATGTTTATTTGAAATTCTCAGGACTTGACTTTGTTTGACTTCAGTGTCATAAATATTAAAATTGAAAATATTGACTAAAAATATTATATCTGTATGAGAGGAGAGGGATTTTGATCACCCCGACACTGTGCAAATGAAACTCTTAAAGGATTAAGAAAATTAAGATTGTCATATAGTGATAGTGATACTGAATACTGCAGTAGTGATGGGATTTCAATATGATTTAATTATACTTTATAAATGATTTATATTATATTCACTGTATAGGCCTATTAAAAATGATCAGTTTCTAAGTGAAGGGGGTGTACATTATGCTCAATTTTTTTTGAGGGGTACAAATATATACAAGTATCTTATTTTGCTTTTTTTAGTCATGAAACTTCATCCGACGTCAATTCTTTGTGAACTCTTACAGGGGAGACAAAAATACTGTTTTTTTGTTTTTTTTTAGTTGAAAAGCAGGTCAACCATATCGCCATTGACTTAGCACTGAGAGTCGGAAAAAGGTGACGAAATTAAGCATTGGGTGGGTCAATAAAAACAGTCGGGGCATCACGTCAAAACATGCCCTATGTCTAATTTTGGCATACCTTGAAAATGCAAAGGCAGAGGTTCATTTGCGTATAATTTTGATCCTGATCTATTTAAGTTTCTGCCAGTTTCTCAGTCAACAAACTTTTCAACAAATGATTTTTAAAGAAATTTCTTCTGAAAACAGGATGAAAAATACATTGAATTAAACCTCATTTATCTGGCTTTCTGTGTGAGTTATTTTCAAACACCTGCGCTACATCGGCTTGAAGCTCCGCGATCCTTTGTTATGAGGGGGTCAAATTGGTATGTGCGGCTCAGGGTGAAAACGGCAAGACTGCGTCTTGCTCAAGCAATAAAAATACACAGCTACACGGATTAAACAATACAAAAGATACCATACTTTGACATTAGGAAGAATTGAACTTTATTTTGATGTCGGATGCATGCCGTGTTAAATAAACACACAGCAGTAGTGGCCTTGTAATGCTGGCCTAAAATTATGCCAAAACGGGATTTTGCCCCTTCAGCGGGGCAGTTTGGACTACCTATTATAAATAGTTTTAGTAAAAATTGGGAAACCTTGTATTTGTTGTCACCAGATCTATATTTGAATTTGAATGATTATTTAGTGTTGCACCTGCATGGAATCTTTGAATTGTTTCCATGTCTCATTTCAGCTGAGTTGAACAACTTTGAAGTGAATGAAGGAATCAAAGACAATGACGTTGTGGATGACAGTCATGAGCTGAATACAAGTTTGCCGTTAGGATGAAACTTTCATCTATATGGCAAATCTTTAGTTTTAGAAGGAACAGATTGTCAAGTTGTAGACACTCATCACGTGTGTGGTTGATTGGATTTTGGACCAAATTCAAATATTGTCTTGTACATGCTTCAGCAAAAATCATGGTTGCAGTAACGGATGTGAAAACTCGAATGACCATTCAGTATGTCAGTTACATTCCAGAGTTAATCTTAGTGGTGGCCTTAGGAATTGGCCTTTACACACAATGGACTTTGACGGAGGGTGTGACAATCTCTGTCATATCCATATTTGGTGCTTTCATCTTTGCCATCTCTTGTGCTCTGCGGTATTACTTTGGTCAGGAAGATTTGGGAAGGAGCTTATTCCATATCTGGGTTGGTTGTCTGATTGGGATCCTAGCCTTCACTAACAACCCACAGTTGCAGTATGTCACAATGGAAGAAGTAATGGAAGCCATGTTCATGACTAGCATGATTTTGGGCTGGTTTTGGAACATTCTGGAACGCTTGCTCAAGCTGAAGTCTTCCGAAGCCAAGCTCTTGACCATATCAGAGGGACTGGAATCGCTAGGATTGATCATTGCCAGTATTGTCACGGGCGTAGATAGCATTGCATTGTCCTTATACACATTAGCATACAGTTTTCACATATCAGCCATGAGACTGAAATCATTTATGGGCTTTCTCAGTTTTGTAGCCTTCATTTTTGTAGGTATTTTTCTCTTCTTCCCTGCACTGGAAGTAAAACCAAACATCTACGCCTTAACATGCTTCATTGGTCGTCACGCATTTCAACCAATTATTGACTTTTATTTCTGTGGCCTGTCTATGATTGATCGATGGAGGTCATTTTTTGATAAACCGCGTCTCCTGAGATACGTGTTTGTTTTGTTGATGTTCATACTTCAGCTTGTGTCAGCAACTGTGATAGGTATTGGGACATCTAGACACAAAGAGTGGTATATTGTGCTACCTTTATACATTGTTCTGGCTGTGTTTTGGCTCATGTTTCACCTGATGACTTTCCTAACCTGTTGGAAGCTGATGGGGAAAGTGACTGAGTGCAATGCCAGTGCTGATGAGAGACGCAGCTTTAATCGTGTCATGGCAGCTAAAGGTAATGTTGACTCTGTATTCTTCAGAGCATTTTATTGTAACACTAGTAACAGTTCCTATAGATTAAAAATTATCTCCATTTTTAGACGTGGATTTCATGTTTGCAGAGGTTTTGCTTCAAGAACATGATGCTCCATCTGGCTTTCCATAATTTGGTGTCGTGGTGTCACTGCTGAGAAGAGTAAAATTCTAATAATAGGATACAAAATAATGAAGTTATTTTGTTACAAAGAGACTTGAAAGACCTACATGATGTGTTTCTGTACCTTTACACTTGCCTACAGGTGTTTTCATAATCACCATCAGAATGAATAGTGAATTTGTTAAAGAAATTACTAGACATGTATGTTCACAACTGGACTTTTTTCTGCAGGTCTGCGTTATTTTGGTCTGGTTTCTCAAAGAATTATCTTCCTGTCGCTTGTCTGCACCGTCATTGCATTTGTTGTTGGATTTGAGACTCGAACTCCCTACACTCTGGCTTTAGCTTTCCTGGTGCTACCTATAGAGGCAGCTGTGGTCAGTCTGTTCTGGGAGCTGGGAGACAATCTGGGTGGAACCTGCACTGGATATGCCATTATTGCTCCAGTCACTGCCATTAAGTATGTTGTTGTTGTTGCTTTTTCTCTGAGGGATTAGAATATTTCTAAAACAAAGAGATGCCAGAATTCTGGGAATACAATTGCTTACAGTGTCAGTAGAAATGTCAGTATCATCCATCCAAGCTTTGTTTTTCAAAATTTCTGATGTCAAAATCATTTTATTTTAAGGGTGCAAATATGATGTGTGAGTAACTTTATTCATTTGATTTAATTTTGGTGAAAATTTCGAATGTTTTAAGGCACAGAAGTTCTTTTTTTTTGGAGATTAAAATATGAGAATATATTATGTGTTCTAAATAAAATACTTTTCTGTCACGAACTGAACCACACCATGAATGAAACTGGGTGATTTAGTAGAGTTTCCGGAGTTTGGCTACTCTCACTGTTTGAGCTTTAAATGTATTATTCTGTGAACAACATTACATTCTTGTTTGTCATTCTGAGGAATATTCACATACATCAGAATTCCTATGATCTGTGTTGGGATTATGAGTTTGGGAACCACTGGAACTAGTCTAGTGATAAAGAAATATACTGCATACACAGTGAAAATCTTATCCCTAACGTGGGCAGTGTAGAAAATGATTGTTTCCAGCTTAAGCCAGAATGTAATGAACTATGACATGATAAACTCTGTCCCACCCAGACCAAGTGGAGGAGCCCAGCTGTTGACCAGTGCAGATGTGCAGGACATCAGCGCTCGGGGGACGTCCACCCTGAGTGAGATTCAGCAGCTGTTTACTTACCACATGATCCAGAACTTTGGCTGTGACTATTCCAGCAGTGGCCTGGAGTTGGAGAATCTGCAAAGCAAGGTCAGACAATGTTGTTTGTTAGCTGAGACATAGAGAGTTCTCTCCCTTTGTGCAACTGCAACGCATTACTAAATCATGCTTAATTCTCTGTAGCAGGGGTTGGCAACCAGTGGCTTGCAAGCTGCATGTGGGTCTTTTTAGCTTTCAACTGTGGCTCTTTCCTTTTCTTAATAGCCAGCAAAGGAAATCTTTAAATGAGAAGAAATATTGCTGGTATATAGACTTACATGTGTGTTGGGGCTCACTCAAATTTGGGTGGAAAGTTGAATCTGTTGAAAATCTGAAACATGGCTCTTAATTTTCTGCTCTGAAAGGTTGCTGACCCCTCAGGCAACGGAGATTATTTCATTCAGCTTTCTGTACAGGGCACCTTCAGTGTGCGATTAGTTGGCAGGTGCTTCTCGTAGGTTCCATCTTTCTGTCCTGTCATTCTGTCTGTCGTCTTCGCTTCTTCTTAGCACACAATGACTGTTATCATGTTGACATGCCTTCTCCAGACTCAAATTGAAACCATCAGTGTTTGTAGATGTTTGAAATTTGATACAATCATTTGCAGACAGTGAATTTACTGTGATAGTAGAGACGTTTGTGTGTGTGTATAATATTGATGGGCAGTTTTTTGCAGTTTGTGCCTGATCTGGTGGGGATGGTTTTATCGCACTGGAAACACAACAAGTAATCCATGTTCTAGATAAAATTTTATCATATTTATGTTTCTTGAGCCATTAATGTTCTTTTGTCAGTATTTTACTTTTGCTTATCATTTTTTGTTTCATGGTCTAAAAATTGAAACCTTAGTCTTGACATTGGATACAACAAATCTGTGGAAAGAGTTTAATTATGAATTATTAGATTAAAATATAGATTTCATGTCTTTCATATTTGTAATGCTATGGACATCATGGGGATGATTGTATTAAAGATATCAACATTTGTTCGGTACAGTTGAAGGCATTCTTTGGTCGTCGCACGACAGATGGGCCAAGATTTGACACGTATTTGCTTTACTACAGTGGAGATGTTTATGACACTGGAGACTGGGCATTATCAGGTAGTCCTGTTTGTCTTGTTGGTGTAGCGATGTTTACTGTGTTAGGTATTAGTGTGTTATTTGTAGTGTGTGGTATTGATATTCTGTCAGTATGTTTTATTGATGTCCTCTTTGATCTGTATAGTATTGATGTCTTTGTTTATAGTGTGAAGGATTGAAGTCCTTTTGTGGCATGTATGTTGGTTACTCTTTGGTTCTCTGTAGAAACATTTGTCATGTATAACAATGGTCTCAGTAACAATGTCAGAAACAGAAAATAAGTGATAATCCTGGCAAACAGTGATATGGTTTTATATCTTAGCTCTGATTACAAATTTTATTTCTTAATAAATGAGAGCAGATTATGGAACAGTGAGTAAAAATTTTTAAAGAGGTTTCTGCAGCCTGAAAATGTGAAACATTATGAGCCTGTTTGACATCATTTGGATAGAGATATGAGGGGAACTGTTTGGAAGCATCTGACAGTTGTTTTGGTTATAATGTATTTGAACCTTAAGTCTGTCTGTAATCTGTACAGCGATTTGATTATTGGACCAACATGCGACAGCCATCATTGTGTTGATTCGGCAGAGATAATGTTTGTGAAATCTCTTGCTCTGTTGTTTTCTGTTTCCAAATATCACTAACTTATGGAAGAGAAAACTGAAAAATGGTGCCCGCCCTATCATGCATACTATAAATGAATTGCCCATGTTAACGCATGATTTTTTTCTCCCTCTACCTTCCCTATTGGTGTGGTCACGATCATTAGATAGCAAGAACTTGTCACTGCCAATGTTGCTGAGCTGGTGGCGGGAAATAGACAAAAATTCTGGTTCTCGTCTCATCTTGGTCTTGGACACAATGCACTCGTACAAGTGGGCACAGTTGGCCAGTTCTGTGGGTAGTTCATTCCTGGCTGTGCAAACATGCAGGTGAGTACCAGGAGCAATAGTCAACCATGAAGATGGATCTGTGGAGAGATTGTGTACATGAAGTCATGAGGATGGATGTGTGGAGAGATTGTCCATGAAGTTATGAGGATGGATCTGTGGGGGGAAATGTGCACACGAAGTCATGAGAACGGAAGTATGGAGAGATTATATACATGAAGTCACATCATTGTCATTCTGTTTGTCCAGTCCCTGAATATTTCTGTCTGTGGAGTACACTGGATAGATACCAGTGTTTTTTTTACATTGGTAGTTATAGGTACACAGGGCCAAAATTGATTGGCTTCTGTGAAAATATGTTGGTGACGTGGCTTTAAGGCCAGCTGATCCTTAGTATAAACATGTCATATCTTTTGGGCATGGCTAGGTCTGTTATGCCTACTACATTTTCTTCTGCAAAATGACAGCTGCAATGGACAAAGTTCCTGTGCAGCCCAGAATTCTAGGGATCCCCGGAAAAGCCCTGGAATTTAAATTTTGAGGAAAAGCCTTGGAAATAGTTTATTAGCCCTGGAAAACCCCAGGAAAAACATTCACAAAGAGATGCAGAAACCAAGAATGAATCTTTATGTATGGAAGTGGGGGTCGAGTTAAAATTTTGAGATTTGCAAAGAATATCTGAAAAGAATTTTGAAGCATTGATTATTTGATGGTCTCTGTTTGTCCAGATATATCAATCGACCTGAGGCTGCAGAGACAGGAGAAAAATGTACTGTTGGAACTTTCACAAGAGCTTACGTCCAGCTGAACAATGGTCAAGATGTGGAAGTGGATTGGATCTCCAGAACACGCCCTCTGCGAGCTCTGTACAAAGTGTCCCGTAACTGGTGCGATTTTGTCTTTCATCTGCCAACACCAGAAGACGTGGACACTTACTGGAGGACCAACTTCCCATCTGTCATGAAACCTTTGATGAAAGTTTTAAATCTGCCAAGCCTGGATTCTCCATTCTGTTGTTGTTGGTGTGTGTTGCGGTGGTGGCGCTGGCTGCAGATGATGTGGTTACCTCCACAGCAATTGGACACAGGCCATGGATTTCAACTGTTGCGTACATGAAATTGGATCTGTGGCTTTGTATTGTGTCGGATGTATGCAGAGACATTCCTCTATCACTCCTTCCCCTTTCTTATAGTGTTAGAGAAAGTAGCTTTTTTTGACATCAGTAACACTATTGATGTCACGTTATTCAACCTCTAGTTTTTCAAAGTCAAAATTTTGACTTTGCTTATAGCCCTGCTGCGACCCCACAGTTTTTCTGTGGTTTTTATGATATCTCTAGTTTTTCAGCCTAGCTTATGTTTGCTACAGAGGGAGCTTTTCCTACACCGCCATGAGAACACACAGCATTTATAGATACTATCTCATATTTGTGGGAATGATTCTGGTATGATATCATTGGGTAAGCAAATTCAGGAAACCTGTGTTTTGCCAACAAACTTATAGAGCGAGCTATAGAATTAGAACAACTCTTCATTAAATGTATCAGAGCAGTTTGCCTAACAAGTAACAGAATACAGATGAAAAAGTAATCTCAAGAGTTGAGAATGAGAAGGTAGCAGATGCAGGAGGTCGACAAGTCACTTGAGCTAGTATAGCCTGGATCCCAATGAATATTATGGATGAATATTATGGTACTGACCATGAAGGTATAGTGAAGTTGGTGGTTGTCTTTTTTTTGGTGTAAATATAGAAAATAATTAGCAAATGATATAGAGTACCTTGGCCACAGTCAGTGTCTTGCCTTCAATGAGATAGTCACTGAAGTGTTACATGTTGTAGATCAATGTTTGGCTGTATATTTGCGCCAGAAGGATGTGTTGCTTTCTGTCAGCTTGCAGATCATTGATGTTTCATTTGTGTATGCATTAGTCATATCCTAATCTCCATCCATGGTCAGAGAGGTTTATCTTTGCTCATTTTCTTGAATGTCACCATTTCATTATCGATTCTGGTGTTATAAAATACCTAAATGCTGATCAAGAGCAAAGACAATCTCAAGACAACTTCGGTCCAAACTGGTAATGTGTTGTGTGAATCTCCAGGTTATTTTTTTGTGTCATTACATTTCTTAGCTCAAATTCAAATAGTTGGTGTTATCTTGATATTTGACAGATGCTTATGAATTACTGTCACTTGCAGAATTTTATAGACAAAAGTAAATCTCATGTGTCATGGCCATATATTGATTGCTTTCATGTTGCATGTTGTCTGGGATGTTTTCATAGTCATCTTCCTGTGATGCATGTAAGGCTTTGAAAATGTGCTGAAGCATGTACAATAAAGACATTTCGCTGATCATATTAGTTTTTGTAAAGATAGATTTGACATCTTTTCTTTTTCTCTTCAGTGTTTTAATGAAAATAAATTTTGCATCCTTTTTTCATGTTATTTTCAATTCAGTTTTCTTGATGATAGAATTTTACACTGTTTCCTTCTTCTTCTTCTTCTCAGTTTTTCATAAAGATAGATTTCAGTTGTTTTTTTCCTCCAGGTCAAGCTATGAATCCATTCTTCAGCAAGTCAACTGTTTATCTTAATTTCCCAGATATCAGCTTTATATTTAGTCTGTGCACAACTCTAGTCACTAACATTGGCATATTGATGCATTTCCAATAAAATTTGTCTTGACAGACTGAAATATCTTTAAAGTATAAATATTGAATAGTGCACATTGGACTTGTAATGGGTGGTGTCAAGAACAACTTGTAGTTGTGTTTGAAAACAGCTGAAAGCACATTTTTTGTACTGTGTTGTGTTTTTTTTAAAACCAATATTAACAGAGGGATCAAATTTGGAATGACCAGTTCTTCGTTTCTGTATACAGTGGAACTTTGATATTACAAAATCGGATGTTGTGAAATTTGGGTAAGAAAGAAAAGAATATGCAGTCCCATTTTATTTTTTAATTCTTTCTTCTAATAAAATCTCGGAATTTGAGAAACGCCAATCCTCCCGATCTCTAAAGAAATAATTTTTCCCAGAAAGTGAAGCGTAAAACCACGTGGCAGCGTGCCAATGATGATTATACTGCATGCGCGACCAGTTTTTCATTTGTTCAACCACTCCTAATAATACCTGCCGGCTCGATTACACACTGATGGTTAAAGGCGAGACAACATTTGTCTTGTACTTATGCAATAGGCTAGGCCCAGGTAAAACAACCTGGGGTGGGGACCATGTATCTTTGTCCATGCAGGTGGAAGTAAAGCGGTTTGGGCAGGGCGTGCCGCGTGGGGGAGACGAGGATTAATCTTTACCGTGTTATGGAATGTTCTGCGAAATCGTAACACATGCAGGCAATGGTCTGGGAGTGGTCATCAATTAAACCGCGTTTATTGTTTAGCCTACACACTGCAGCACATTACTTTATCTTGTTTTATGGTCTCTGTTGGATATTAAGAAATTCTGATAATGAAAAATAAAAGTCCTGGTCCCTTCAAT
Source organism: Onchidella celtica (assembly GCA_963931925.1). Taxonomy (NCBI): domain Eukaryota; kingdom Metazoa; phylum Mollusca; class Gastropoda; order Systellommatophora; family Onchidiidae; genus Onchidella; species Onchidella celtica. Next base: position 11,710,068 of record OZ007572.1, read on the forward strand.
TTCTTAATATATAATATCAGAGTTCCACTGTAGTTTTATTAAACAGAGTTGGACAATGTTTAAATGTCACATTGGTTCAGAAATGATAGTGATACATTTGATTCCTACCTGTGCTTGTCATCCTCACACAAAACTGTTGCATTCTTTGTTGTGGGTTGTTTCAATCTTTGATTGTTTTTTTGTTGTTTTTTTAAAAGTGGGTTGGATCAAATTTGCATACATTTTTTACTGAAGTAAGCCTGGTTGTACAACAGTTCTTTACGTTCTACATAAAAGAATGCTTTTGCATGAGATTTACATTACTATTATTTGATGTGTTGCATTTACGTTATTTGACCACTGTAAAATCTCCAACTGTAGTACATTCTTTGTATTAGGTGGGATCTGTAGTCAGTCAGCTCTAAACTTCTATACTTTTCAACACTAGCACGTACTAGCTTATTTTGATCAGCAGACTAATTGGATAGTAATGTCACAACATTTGAGTTTCATTGAAATCTTACTAGTGGGAATGCATTTTTCACACCGGCTGCACATATAATGTATCATGTAGAGTCTAGCTGCTACAAGAGATGTCTTTGCCACAAGTGGCTTCTCTTAGATGTTCATCCATGCTTAGAAACGCTGAGACAATTTTGTTAAGAAAGATAGATATTACTGGTAGTCAGACTGATGAGATGAGTTTAACCCAATACTCAACCAGCAGAGTCTGCACTTTGCTCACACACACATTCACGATAAAAGTATTCGATCAAATCTGTGATATTTGTCTGTTTCTCTGTAACATTCCCATTGGTCAATGCCAACTGCCACTCAAACTGAAACAGTGTTTGTGTCACTCACAATGCATTTATTTCCTCACATGTTAATGTTTGATATTTTCTCCAGGAATGGTGCTGAAATCAACTTAAATTAATGATCATTTGTAACAAATTCACATTCCCTTCAGGCTGAAGTTGAATTTTTTCTTGGTCAGTTCTTCAGAGTCTTAGAAACCTACCTGTCCATGAGATCCCAGGTTTCCTCAACATCCTCCCTCCACCGCCATCCAGTAATTTTTTTCACCATTATCCTTCTACAGTGGTCATTATCGAAATACTTTATGAATCTAAATTTCTTTGTCAGTCGCAATGAAATGAGAAATCATTAATTCAAAGGTTCATAAAACTGCTATTAGACTGTGTTTAGAGTAGGCCTACCTTCTTTCCCAGTTTGGAGTTCCCCGTGATATGAAATTCCTCTTCTGGCTAAAGTTCCTCCTGATATGAAATTCCTCTTCTGGCTAAAATTTCTCCTCTCTGATATGAAATTCCTCCCCTGGCTGAAATTCCTCCTCTTTGGTATGAAATTCCTTAACTAGGAACCAACTGCCGCCTGTCTGAGAAATTCACGAAAGGTCATAAAAACCACAGAAAAACTGTGGGGTCGCAGCAGGTGTTACGAGGCTCCTATCCTAAATGTTACGAATTTGGGGGGAATCCGTCTACTTAAGGTTTCGACTGCATTTAAATCGAGAGGTACTTAATATCTAATCTTTCGTACCATGCCACACACTAAGAACAATCTGAATAAGTTTCATAAACAGACCTGCAGGGCCACAAATTTAATTACATTAATTACCCTAACAATTCTGTCTAGATCTATTATATAGTAAAGACAACATCAGCAGCATCAAATCCAAATTCAATAATACCTCACTAGACTTCTACTCTAGATTCCTATAATATTATTATACTTCTGACTCACTAACAATCTAAGTACTAATTATATATATCTCAGATCTGGTCTGCCTACTATATATCAATCAATACACTAATATGGTCTCTGGCGACAATGTCATCTCAGCCATTTGTGCCTAACGCTTATAATAATCGAGCCCGTCAATACAAACTGACGTAGTTAAGTCTAGAGGTCTACTCTAGGATGGGCTGGCAATGCCCAGCCTCATCCAGACAAATCAATCACAATTCACAGATGTGTATGCCATACATTCATACTAGTTGCAAGTCTATATATATCTTTATCTTGCATTCTTGGGTAGCACTCCTAGTATATGCGGCAATCCTGTCCTACTGGATAACTTATGTTCAGCTCCTGGTTCATGGTTGAGTCATCAATAGACAAACACTTACAATTATTCCCTGGTGTTAGAGACCAGGGAACGATGGACAATAGCGGTGGGCATATCTCATTCAGGCATATGGATTCATCTCAAATGTCTATAGTGGACTAGACATGAGTCGTACAACTTTATGATTCTTCAGGCAGAATCGTGCCGACGCCTGCACAGATTGGAGTTTTCTGTATGGAGTGCAGGATATATGTCTGGGCTGACTTTTATACTGTGTAGCCACCTGCAACCACCGTCCAAATCCCTAGATTTCATTGATGCATCCATGCGAGCTCATCTCGCAGTATTAATATATTCTATGTGGGAGTCGGTCACGGCCTCGCATTAAAACAGACAAGGTCAATTTAAAATGTCAAAACAACTACTGAAATCTTTAAACCCTCGTGCTTTCTACATTTTATGCACGAATTTCTGAACGCGACTAAGCGTCTTAACTCTTTCCATACTGCAATTCAGCCCAAATTAGTCCAAATGCGTCAGTCGGGGGGACCGATACATCGGCAAAAAGTACTCTCCTTGTTACCCCTGGGCATTTCAACGATACTGTGTCCATCTAGCTTCCCAGTGTTTTTGTTGTTTGTGGTACAACCGATGCCACTATTACTGCACTTCAGCAGAAATTAGTCCAAATGCGTCAGTCGGAGGAACCGATGTATCGGTGAAAAGTACGGAAAGAGTTAAACTATCTATCCTTATTCGCCCCTTCTCTTCCCTTCTAAGTGTTCATCAAAATCACGGGGTCGAGAACGGCTCTGTCACTCCTAGCTATACATTTATTCTATCTCGCCCCACTTTCTTTCCATCTCTAAAACAAAAGTGTTTCAAACAAACTGTTCACGAGAACAGCTCAAGGACAAATTACGCTGGTTAGAATTAACAAGTCGTGAAAATTTACTCACTGAACGTCGTGACCTAGCACGGCATTTAGAAGACATTGTGTTCGTGACAGCAGGGCTATAAGCAAAGTCAAAATTGGGCAAAAAAGAAAAGGTTGTATGTTGCGAAACCCCGCATGAGAAATAAAACCCAAACAGTACAAAGTAAACTAAAGAGAAGACAGAAAATACACAAAATTTTCGGCTTTCGCCTTTTTCAAGTGAAAAAAAATCGAACAATAAAAGACTTTAACAGGAACGAAGCGAAACAGTTTACTTAGCTGCGAGTTCTTGCTTCGTTAGCAGCACCAAAGCACGTGCTTAGGTGCTGCTAACGAAGCAAGAACTCGCAGCTAAGTAAATTGCTTTCATGCTGCTAACGAAGCAAGAACTCGCAGCTAAGTAAACTGTTTCGCTTCGTTCCTGTTGAAGTCTTTTATTGTTTGATTTTTTTTCACTTGAAAAAGGCGAAAGCCAAAAATTTTGTGTATTTTCTGTCTTCTCTTTAGTTTACTTTGTATTGTTTGGGTTTTATTTCTCACGCGGGGTTTTGCAACATGCAACCTTTTCTTTTTGCCCAATTTTGACTCCTGTCTGAGAATCACTGCTCTAGATCACAGAACTTTCGAAATATGAATTTCATTTCGCCTTTGTCATTGTATGAGCATGATTTTGTCATACTTCCCTGAACAATCTTGTCTTGTCTTAAAAATGAGCATTTGGCGAAATGTTTTTAGAGGAAACATGCTTGAAAGGTGAACAGATGTATTGCAAGCAGTACCTTAAACTTATTAACACGAGGAAATGTATCTGACACATGGTTGTGTTATTGAACTTCCAGTGTGTGAAATATGAAATATATCAATCATTGGCTGAAAAATGATTTTTTGGAATCAAATAAACTATGGTTCTGTTTTATTGTTTTTGTATATATTTCAGTATTTGGAGGCATTTTATGAATTTCATATCAGGGGTTGTTAACAAAATGGGAGGCCAAATGTCCAATGTGTTTTTGAAAATCATCAAAAAAGTACTTTTGATAAATTAATGACATGCACTCTTAGATCTTTTAACCTTTTTACTTCACCGCATGCAATGCCTGAGTGACCCACTTTAATACTGATTGAGATGCTGCACGCCATATTTGAGTGACTCTTTGCCCAATTGTTTATGGTGCACCACTCAGACCATGAGATTGGGAAGTTTCACATTACACATTGTACAATGTATGTTTGCTACAAAGCATATCATATTCCTGTCATCTAATATTAATAACCTATATAATATTGCCATTTTGTAGGTTTATAAGAAGACTTTCTGTGGCTTTTCAAACTTACCCCAAAGTTGTGTGTCTACAGGGAATAATTACTATGAAACAAGAACATTCAGAGGGAAGGTGAAATGTGGGAGCCTGACAGTGTGAAAAGGGTAAAGATTAATTTGGCTTGGTGTTTGGGCCAGTTTTGATACCCATAGCTTGTCAGGTCATAGTTAAAGAGGGTTTTGAACATTCATTTTTTTCTTTCAGTTTATCAGTTCATGTATGTTTTTCATCATCTGGGTTTTACAGTGACAAAAGGTAATGATTTGTGTTAAAGTGGGAAGTCCTAAGGTAAAGATCTTAAGTATCTGAGGTAAATGATTTAATTTACAATTTTTGACACTGTTTTGTCAGAGGTTTGAAAGAATCTGGAGGAACAAAACATGGGGATGGTCAGAGAGATGACTCTTTGATATCAAAAAGAATCAGTGACAAAATGGTATCTGTTGAAATCTGGCAAACGTGAAAGATTGTATTTTATTTTGGGTATTTGTGGGTTAATGACAAATAATAAGAAATTTGCATGTAGAGTATATATATTGTAGATGGATCTTTTCGACTGAACATAGCAAACAGCCTCCACATTCATCTGTAAACTTTTTCAGATTTCTTTTTGAGTTTTGCAGCTTTTTGTTTTTCACCATTACAGAGGCCTATGTTGGCTTAGTAGGCCTACAAATAATTCTTTATTTTTCTGTTTGTAGTTTTCTTGTTAATAATGTGGGGCATTGAAAAGTTTTGGGGGGGGGGGGGGGGGCACATTTGAACTTTGTACCAAGCAGTGCTAGAATCCTAGTTTTTCTGTATGTTTTGTCTTATGTTTGAAATTATACCTGATGACATTTCTATGTCGTTGAGATTTTCTGAAATCCTAGTGGTTGTCCATATACATGTATCACTTATCACATCTAGTGCAGAATTCCCCTAGACAGTATTATGTCAGTTGTCTCCACAATGTACATGTTCAATGTTTGACATGCATGCAGAGATGTAAGTATTGAAATCTTCATCGTTTTAGTTCCACAAATGTTCTGGTCTCTCACTCGGGGAAATGTTAGCGCTACAAGTCTAGTTTCTATTTTGTACAGCTGAGACTGTGTGTTACTTGGGTAAGATCAAAGAATGTTGTTACAAGTACGTATGTCCAGCAAGTTTTTTTGGGCTAGGGGTACATATTTTAAAGTCTTCTGTGACTCCAGAGCGACAGAGCTTCTCCTGAAATGCTCCATGACAACAAACAGCCTTAATTAATTATGATTAATTATTCTTTCAGATTTTCTTTTTGTTTTCATCATCTTTTTTGGTTGGAAGGGTGGAGGGTAGGGTTAGGGATTCAATAAGATTTATGGTTGAGGATAAGGATGGGGTTAGTTGTAGTACCTATGTGTCATACCCCTAGTGCAAAACGCTTGTGGTACACAAAACGCTTGGGGTACGTATGTACTTATAACAACAGCCTCAAAATTAGATTGTCAGCCTGATTGGCTACTGTGTCACTACTCAAATGACTGTCAACTATGCTATTCATGTAGTCTCAATTCATCTTCATTGTAACGTGTACATGCACTCATGGAATAGGTTGTTAGGGGTGTGCAGTATTTTACATTAGGCAGTGGCTACGTTTACGGCAGCCGGTGAACACAACTCACCATTTTTCATTGTTCGGCTTTACTCCCGTTCGTACAGCAGCGCTTTCTTTCTTTGTTTTTTTTCTATTGGGGTATGAGCGTAATCTGCAGTAAACCTAGCCACTGCCTTTACATTATAAGCCATTGCTGGACAGTGAACACAACTCAGTATTTTCTCTATTTGGCTTTGTAGTTAGACTGTGTGGCCCTAACAACGTTCTATGGAATATCATGCAGACTTCTGTGTTGTTTATTGATACGGATCAACAAGGTGAATACTCTGTATGTGCCAGATTTTTTCATTACTTGTAGACAAAATGTGTGTTTTTATGGGATTAATTTTAACATGTTTATACATTGTATTTGTTAATGCTTTCTGATTCTTGTCATTTTAAAATACATGTACAATTTTCAATGAAATGATTTCTTCATAAGCTATGATTGATGGCACAGCTGTACATTAATTATATATGTTATGGTCCTTAATTTTTACTTCATTTGTGATGTGTAATATTTCATAGATCAGTGATTGGTGACCTCTTTGTCTCTACAGGTGGGATCATGTATTAATGAGTGGATGGTGGGCCAGGTAAATGCCGTAAACAAAAATCCAACAAATTGAAATGCGGGAATTATCCATTTAAATATATCTAGTTATTACTACTACTACTACTATTTCCTGTTGCACCCACTGGTGCTTAGGGCAGCAACAAAGGATCTCCAGCCCTGTCTGTCCTGGGCCATCTTTGCGAGAGTTCCCCATGAGTGATTGAAGGATTTCATCTCTGCCTCGATTGTTCTCCGCCAGGTTGCCTTGGGTCTGCCTCGCTTGCGCCGTCCCTCCGGTGTCCACTGAAGTGCTGTTTTGGTTATAGAATTTGCTTCCTTTCGCAGCATGTGTCCAAGCCATCTCCATCGTCTCTTCGTGATGATGTTGGCTATTTCTTCTTGCTTGCATCGCCTTAGTAGTTCCTGATTAGAAATCTTGTTTGGCCAAAAGATGCGGAGAATCCTACGAAGACATGTGGTGTGGAAGGAAGACAACTTGGCGAGGTCACCTTCTGTCATTCGCCAACACTCTGATCCATACAGGAGTGTGGATAGGACACAGCTTTGGTACAGTCTGATCTTGGTGTTGATGCCGTATTGTGTCGATTTCCAGATGTTGCTCATACTTTGAAAGACAGCCCTTGCATTTCCCAGCCTACTTTGGATGTCCTCCTTTGTGCCACCCTCTGGTCTGATAATGCTACCAAGGTATTTAAATTTGTCCGGCGTGGTGAGGTTCTTGTCATCTACTTGCACTGGTGCTGGAGTGTCTACATTTAGGGTCATAATCTCTGTCTTCTTCTGGCTAATCCGAAGGCCTACTTTGCATCCAAAATTATGTAGTCTCTGCGTCTTATCTTGCATGTGTTGGTGACTATGTGACAATAGCGCAAGGTCATCCGCAAAGTCCAAATCCTCTAGATTGTCGAAGAGTGTCCATCTGATGCCTCTTGGTGCATCCTCTGTAGTTTTCCGCATAATCCAGTCGATTACGAGGTTAAACAAAATTGTTGACATCACACATCCTTGCCGTACACCAGTTTTCACTTCAAAGGATACATCACTGTTTCCGACACTGCAACTGAAGTTCTTGTAAAAGCTTTTGATGAGTTCAACAAGCTTGCTGGGAATCCCATAGTGCCGAAGAATGCGCCATATACTCTCTCTGTGGATGCTGTCGAAGGCCTTTTCGAAGTCAACGAAGTTCACATAGAGCTGCCTTTGCCATTCTGAACACTGTTCTATGATGTTTCGGAGTGTGAAGATCTGGTCAATGCATCCTTTCCCCTTTCGGAATCCGGCCTGTTCCTTTCTCAGTGTCTTGTCCACAGCATCTGACATACGTTGCACAATGATCTTGGCAAGGATTTTGCTGGGTATAGAAAGGAGAGTGATACCACGCCAGTTGTTGCAATCGCTGAGTGCTCCTTTCTTGGGTATTTTCACTATTCTGCCTTCATTCCAGCTCTTTGGTACTGCTTCTGCTTCCCAGATAGCTGTGAACAGTGGCTGAAGGATGGTGGCTGACTGATCCGGATCTGCTTTGAACAGTTCTGCAGTCAAGTTGTCTTTTCCTGGGGCTTTGCTGTTTTTTAGGCTCTTTATTGCTGCCACTATCTCTTCCTTCTTTGGTGGATCTATGTTGATGTCAAGGTCTTCAGCAGCATCTTGTATTATTATTCTATCTTCAGGTGGTGGCCGGTTTAGTAATTCCTGAAAGTGCTCTGTCCAGCGTGTATCCTGTTCTCGTTCTGTAGTCAGTAGTTTCCCATTCTTGTCTTTGATTGGAACACTTGGTCTTCCACCGTACTTGCCACAAATGCGCTTAGTGATCTTGTAGAGCTTACCCTGTTCTCCTCTTGCTGCTGCCTCCTCCGCATCTGCCGCTAGCTGTTCCATGGCTTCTCGTTTATCTTTCTTTACTAGTCTCTTCACTTTCTTATTTAACTCTGTGTAGCTATGTTGGTACCTCTCTTTCAGCCTTTCCGATTTCACTTGTAGGAGTTTCTTTTTCATGACTTTCCTCTCTTCGATCACATCCTATGTTCTTTGTTGGATCCACTCCTTGCTTTTCCCTTTCTCATTAAATCCAAGGCAGGCTACACTGCTCTCTGTGTACACTGTAGTTACTCTTTTCCACTCTGAATCGATTCCTCTTTCATTAGGGTTGTTCTTATCAGACTCTCGTAGAGCCTGGAATCGGTTCTTGACTTGTATGTTGAAGGCATTTCTAACACTTGCATCTCTCAGTTTCTGAATATTAAGGTGTCTTTGCTTTGATGTCTTGATTCCGGTCTTGTTCAGTTTAATTTTGATAAGTGCTGCCACTAGATGGTGGTCGCTGGCTACGTCAGCTCCTCTTTTCACTTTCACATCTAGAAAGGATCGTCTCCACATACCGTTGATCATCAAATGGTCTATTTGGTTCTTGTCTCTTCCATTTGGAGAATTCCATGTGAGTTTGTGAATTTCTCTGTGTGTGAAAAGGGTCCCTCCGATGACTAAGTTGTTCAAGGCACAAAAATCCACAAGCCTTTCTCCATTGTCATTCCTTGTTCCAGTTCCATGTTTTCCCATTACTCTTTCATAATTTATATCATCTTTACCTACCTTAGCATTGAGGTCTCCCATGACAATGATGAGATCATGCCGTGGCGTCATGTCCATTTCCCCCTGGAGTTGTTCATAAAAGTCGTCTTTGTCTGTGTTGTCGTTTTCGTTGGTTGGTGCATAACATTGGATGACAGTGATGTTTGTGTGTCGTCCTTTCATCCTCATCCTCATCAGTCTGCTATTGACTGGTTTCCACTCCAACAAGCATTTGTCCAGTCCTTTCTTTAGGATGATGGCTACTCCTTCATGATGTTGGTCATCCTCTCTTCCAGAGTAGAGAACGGTTTCTCCAGTGGATGTTTTGATCCTTCCAGATCCAGTCCATCTGCTCTCACTTACACCCAGGATGTGTAGGTTGTAGCGCCTCATCTCTGATGTTACTTGTGCTAACTTACCCGATTCATACATTGTTCTAACATTCCAGTATCCAATCCTGGTCTTGGTTTTGGCGGTGTTCAGTTCCTCCTTCATCCTGCTAGCAGTTTCCTTTCGGCTTTCACTACTTGCATTCATACGAGTCGCGAGGTACTCAGAAGGTCCATCACATCCAGAACGTTGGTTTTTCCATGTTGCTGTTTCCGTAACGATTTTTGTTTCTCCAAGTAAGGTCACCCCAACAAGGATTTCAGGGTAGGGTATATCTAGTTATGTTTTGTCTCAATTCAATGAGTGATCCTTGCTACTAGAAAATCATCTATGCTGTGCCAGTATATGGTTTGGAAGAAAACGATACATGGGCCAGTGTAAGTTGTAACGAGACGCCATACATCATCCATCAGTGTGGTCGCGTGAAACTCTCAGGATATGGGAAAATTATTCGCAAGCCAGATAAGCATGGCATCCTAGTATTTTCTTGTGTGCCTGTCAAAATCTTCATGCGGGCTGCAGGTTGCAGATCCTCGTTACAGATCATAAGTGTTATGCATTAATTTTAGGTGTGAAAGTTAAATGGTCTTGGTTTCTTAGTGTTAGCAATTTTACATGTATTTTCTCTTGTTTTGGGTACAAACAATTATCAATTCATTAGTAACATTGTTTGCTTTGTTTGAAATTTTCTCCAATGTAGTCATATCATTCAGGTGTTGTTTAATTATTTAGAACTCCACCCATGTATGGTGAAAAAAACAAAGGCAAGCTAGTGACAAGGTACTCTTGTGCTCAGGACAGCTAATGTTATCTAGAAAAATCTCCAAAATTGATTGTACAAACTTTATGGATGAATTAACACATCTGGGCACAGAATCGATCTGCTTATGCAAAAAAAAAAGTGATTCCAATGGATCTGATTTGACATAGTGATGTGAATGGTGACTCTTCATTTGTGGATAAAAGAAAATTCCATGTATTTGACCTCGGTGGTCTACCATATCTGGCCACCAAATGTGTGCTCAGCATGCATCATGAGTAAAATGATGTGATTCCATTTTGATGTCTGTATTGGACTAGGAATGGCCAAAAATTATACTTAAAAATTTTTTACAAAATAATATATTCAGTCTTTGAAGTTTACCAGAACCAAGAAATATATTCATGAAGGGTGGTAGATTTGATTACAAATGACAATTATGCAAACTGAAAGTGGATATGAACATTTTGTTATGTTTTTTTCATATGATAAAATTCTATTTTTGTTTTGTTTTGTTTACTTTATTGATGAACTTGATTTTTTTTTTTTTTAACATAATTTGTTCCTATATTATATTAATGCATCACTTTTATTGGCTACTAAAATTAATTTTGGAATGTTTCACTCTTTGTTTTTTTGTGTGTTCAGTTGTTTTTGTGAATGACAGAGGAGACAAGTAACCAGGATGTGTTGGTGATAGAATAATTGTTTCAGAGCCTGTTTCTGTCTGAAGTTTTTAGGCTAAATTAAGTCACACTAGGGAAACCAGAGCCGCCTTAATGCAGGGGCACACTGGGCAGTTAGCTAGGGGCCCCATGCAACAAATTTACAATGTTTTATGAAAAGGGGAAGAAAATTCCTCGCATAACAAAAGAATCTGCCCAGGGGCCCATAAGGATGTTAAGAAGGCCCTGCTGGCAACCACCATCAAACATTCCTCTGGAGACTGTCTCTGAAGTTTAGTGGTATAGCACATGACTATGCGTACCCACACACATGAGTTGACACATGTAAGCATGAATGTGAACACAAACACAACCACTATACACACATACCGACAGACAGATAGACAAAGGCAAAGAAAAGAGAGACAGAAAGCAGAGAGAGACGACAGATCTTCAGAAGAAGGGTGGATTCTTTCATTAGATGTTTCGTCCTTTAACTTCTTGACATCTTCTAGAATCCCAGCCACACCAAGGTCATGACACTCTGTGTTCATCAGCCACTTTTTTTCTGTTGCCAATCTCTTCTTTGGGTCTGAACCCGTACCGTTGGTTTCTGGTGCAGGTGTCTTATCCATTCTGCCAATACTGCCACTGGTTATATGGTATCATTTAGTGTTCATTTCTTTTACACCAAATCCAGCAGGAAGCATTTTCCACTGTTTTTGCTATTTCCATATACTATGGAAATAGCAACAACAGTGGAAAATGATATATTACTTTACATGGGTACTTCTAATTTTCCTGCCACTTAGAGAGAAAGGACAGAGGCAAAGAAGAAAGGAGAGTCACAGGCGAGAGAGGAAAAGAGAGAGAGAGAGTGAGAGTTGTACTTGCATCTCAACCCAAGGGAAAGAGAGAGAGCTGGTTGCTCTTGCATTTCAACCCAAGGGAGAGAGAGAAAGAGAGAGAGTTGCACTTGGATCTCAACTGAAGAGAGAGAGAAAGAGAGTTGCACTTACATCTCAACCCAAGAGAGGGAGAGTTGTGATTGCATCTCAACCCAAGAGAGAGAAAGTTGCACTGGCATCTCAACCCACAATCACAACAAACTCGACAAAACCTGGCAGTTTAAAAATTTGTACATGTATTTTTCAAATAGTTTTTAAAAGGAAACAAACATTGCAAAGTGATATGCAACAAACTATTTTGTATTCTGTATGTTCTGCTGAAACTTTGTCCAGCAAACCACATAGTAGTAGATGTATGTTCAGATCTTCTTCCACAGAGAACACAACAAAAGGAAACATCAGACCAGGTGTCCGCTACAGCCACTCAATGTCAGTAAATCAAATTCTGAACTTGAGAACTAAAATAAGAAAAAGAATATATATTTCAAATTCAAATTTCAGCTTTCGTCTCAGCACACTGTGACAGTGTGAAGTTTCTAACTTCTTGCACTGACATTCTCAGTCAATGGAAATAGAATTGTGTGCCCTGTCCCATGCTCCCCTCCTCCAGCCTCCCCATTTCATTTTTCTCCTGGACAGTACAGTAAAAATGACTTTCATGCCGCTCTCATACGAACAAAATCCACTGGTGGCAGAAACAAGCCTGTACATCAATGCCAATTTTAAAAGGGGAATTAGGAGTGACAAAAACAAAATTTTAAACATGTGCATAATGGTTGTGTTTCTCAACAGTGGCGGCATGAAACTTTAAGATTAAATGAACTTGGATCATCAGCTGGAGAAAAAAAATTACGATGTAAAAAAAGACACTATTAACTCTGGACAAAAATACTGATCTTTCAATTAGTACCTGATTTTTACTGTGCTATATTGCTTCTAGGTCTGAGATCGTGCGCAAAAACTTACTCACCACAGCCACGGATACACTGGAAAATGAGTTTTTCAAGCAACAAGACACTGCTATCTTTACGTGGGTGTTACGTATATGAGCAGGACATATAAGTAGTATCATAACCATTGAATGACAGATGTATACGTCTACCTGTCACCATAACAGGGGGCTGGGACAGATGGTAATTAGTCCGTATGGATGGTGAGACTGTTTGTTGTAGGAAAATTACGTTCTGATGCATATGTGTATGTGATCTGTTCTGCATGGGGAATACGAATTTGTGATCTGGGTCAGTTTTGGATATGACAATAATAACTACACGTACACGTATAATTATTGGGAGAGAGAAAAAAAGCCTCCTGTGCTGTGTATATTATTTTGATCATTTCACAAATGGAATTGTTGCATGAAAACAACGCAGTCCGAGTCGACTGATTCGTAAAACTCGCAACAATTTTATAATTTGCAAAGTTGTATTTCATAGAGCAGGGAAATGATGTCATGGATGCTAATTAAACACAATATTATACACTGCTGACAATCTTAGATTTCTGTCACAGACACAACTATCGATATTGGAAAAGAAGAGACAGCCGGAAACACAAAATCACCTATATGTATATACACTGTAATAAGTTGTTTCATACATTGCAAAAACATGACTATAATGCATGAGAAGAATGGTAAAAAACAACAGCACAACTAGAAGAAGAAAAAAAAACAACAACAAATTCAACAACAACCAATCCCTGATATCTAACTAGGTGCGTTGTGTTTGTTTACATTATGCAAAACGGTAGTCAACAAGTTGCGCACTAGGACGGCCACAGCATTATTGAATGAGTACAGAACTGGTCTGTCGACTGGCAATGCCAGGTAGGACATGGCCAGGTAATCAGCAAATGTTGATTGAAATATTGCATTCCATTTATCTACTTACAAAAAAATGTCCACAGCTTGAAAAAAATTGACAAAATTACAATACATCCCAATGTAAAACAACAAAGTTATCTTTTATGTTTCATTTTTTTATCTGGGTCACGGTTAAGTCTGATTATCGCAGAAATGGGAGTGAAAAAACTAGCATAAAGACCGCATTAAAACCTGTCATTCATTTCTCAGTGCAAATGTGGACGGTCTTACTCATATACAGACACTGAATATTATAGTACATTCTGTTCTATTATCAAACCTTTCAGTTTTAATGCCCAGAACTATGACATTTTAATATATATGTAATTTATTGTGAAAAAGAATAAAGTTTCAAATTCAGCTGCCCAGAATTAGTCTCTGGTTTTGACCATATATCATTTCATTTACTTTTCCACCGCAATGAAAGCATCTTTCTGATCTGTACCTTGAGGTTATAGGAGGTCATCTCAATAAAGTTGTTCATTACAATAAAAAACATGTTGTCACTGGAATCATTTTTACAGGTTTAAAACAAATACACTGATCTGATCAACCTCAGGGGAAAAAAGGGTGAAACGACAAATTTGCAATATTGCAGCAGCTCAACATCAGGTTTACAGTAAACTGAAGGTGGTTAAACCATCAATTTACTCACATTAATGTGCTTACAAAAATTTTAGTAAATCGAGTGGAACGTTTCTAAAAATGGATTGACTGTGGGCGTACATGGGTGTCATACTATGCAATACACATACAGTATGGTGTTATCAATAATATGCAGAGGAAAATCATAAATCAAAAACACTAAAGAAAAACTGCCACACTATTCTTCAACCATGATCCAGCCATAAATTTTTTAAAAATGTGGATATAGATAAGAAAAAAAACAAAAAATTAAAAATCTGGTAATTTTTAACTACATTATGGTATTTGCTGCAAATAAATTAAGAACTGACCAGAAAAAAATGGTAAGATACAGTTTTATGCTCCTTTTCATTACACATAACAGAACACAAGTGTCTTTATTTTATTAACAAAAACATCAAATGACAAAAACAGGTAAGTCCTGCTCAAGAATGCATCAAAATTAGGGATGTATAGATCATGGTTTTTCTAAAATATACTTGCTCTATCAACCGGTACGGATAAATATAATGTGTAAAATATAACATTGTTTGATTCTGTCATCATACAGTGAAAAATGCAGACAAGTGTTATTACAAAATATAATAATAGAACAATTCATAATAAATACTTCAAACCCATTAAGTTTTCTAACTCCCTGCGGCATTTATTTATCGATGAATTATAGAGGAAATACAGTTAGTAATACAAGAAGCTAACATCTGATACAAGAAACGTTCATCGTCATAAATGCATGATATTTTTTAAATCTAAATGTGAAGATCTGACCAACTACTGGCTGGCTGTGATTAAATGTCACGAAAAAACAATCACTAAGACAGTGAGACTTTGGGCACACGGGACCTGTATGAGGTAGATGGACGAGCTACGCAGGACACACACGCATGCACAATACAAGCATATACACAGATCTAGCGTCCCGGCAGCTGCACAGCCAACTCACAACCACTGACAATCAAGCACACGCTGTAACTTATTACTATCAAAGGTCTCAGGCAAAACCACGTAACTTTGAAATTTCGCAGTTTGATTTTAGAGTTGAAAACAGAAAAGGATCTCATTCAACATCATATAAAAATATCTTATTGAAGAACATGGCAGAAAAAAAACAAAAGGTCATCATCATCATCAAACCAGCTTTCTGAGGTCCTCCGTTCTGAATTAAATCTGGTTTTTTTCTTCCTCCTGTAAAGCTTACAACAATCTTACTTTTCTAAGTTCCCGTGGTTCATGCCTGAGATCATCGATAACAATTAATATTTCCAAGACTCAAATTAAGAAGATGGCAGCTAAAATGACTCCAAAAAAAAAAGTTATATTATGGCTGATCTCATGCACCATGCACAAAGCTGCTGTTACAGCCACTGATCAACAGCTGCTGCTAAGATATGTTTAAACTCTGAGTGACTGGGTCCAAGCTGAACAGTCCAGTAAGGACACCGATAACAATGTCATGTATTGGCCAGTATATAGCACAGATACCAAACGATGTGGGTTAGAAAACCGCAATCTGAATTCAGATTGGTGAAATTAGCCTATAGTGTTGATATGTTCGGATCACTGAAACGCTTACAAATCGGATACATTCAATTTTCTGTCTTCTACTTGTGGCCTGTGCAGTGGTGAATGAAATGAAAAAGGAAAAAAAAAGGCATCTGAAATTTCCCCAAAGCATGGGTGTTAAAATTACAGTCTGAAGACCTCTACTTAAAGAGATTGTAAGGGGGGGGGGGGTGTATGTATATATGTATATGGTCCGGATTTAAAGCTCTAATGGCTATACCTAGAAAGGGCTTTTTTGACATGTTTCATTCATGGTATAAAATCTAATATGAACCATTGTATTGATGCTGGGTATCAACAATTTGCAAAGGTGCAGCATTTCAGACTCTTCCCCTTCACCACTGCACTGGCTAAACTTGTTTCCCACATCAATACATACAGAATGTTACACATTTAAGTTAGATAAAATAATTCATTGTTTTCACTACAGATTTATTTAGTTCATATCAGTCTATTGGCAAACATTCAACAGGTATATACAGTGTCTGTTTCCACTGTGGTCTCATGTTTCAAACAAAAAAGGATTTGTGAACACTACGGCTAACAGTAACATAGCTCTATTGCTGCACCACCATTCTCCATCAAACAATCCAAGAAATATTCTAATTCACCAGGCTCTTGTGTACAAAAACATAATATAACAAAACAAGAAATTTGTGTGACTGCAAACAATATACATCAAACGTTGATTAATGCAATATATATATCTAAAAACACCTTTTAAAAAAATTTTACAACAAATCAGTTCACCCCTTTACAGATGAAACTGCTAGAATGCCTCGTTTTGGGAACTTTCAAATCTGAGTGAACAAACAGAATTGGTTTGGTAACAGCTGCTGATGACAGAGAAACAACAACCATTGTCACAAAATGTAATGTTCACCTTTGTCCCTCCAGTGTACAAACTTGGTACATCAGACTTGACTCTGTGAAACCAAAGTTAGAAAAAAGAGCTGCAAGCACAAAATGTCAGAAATCCCTTTCGGCTGCAAGAGAGAAGTTGTGGACTTTGAAACTTTGAAAATTGATTTTCCCAGTTTCACATTTTTGATTTTTTGTGACTAGGATTATTTTTTCCCTGTGACTTTCAACTGTTTGTACTAAATCACTGCCTTAAAAATGCTTTAGTTTATTCAGTTCTGTCTCAGAAAATTATCTAACCAAGGATCTCGATCCGAGACTTCAGCAGCAAAATTAAAAACAAAACCAAGATGGTGTTATTTTCTCTTGCGTCATGATTCAATATTTTGTCTCCTGTTATTGAATGCCTCACATAGAGATGGAATAAAGCAGCTCCAAGGCAGTGATAAAGTCACAGGATCTTCACTAACTTTTAGTCAAGTCTCCAATATTTCATGCACATGCCCCTCAGATTCACCAGTTGCCAAATGCATGCTCACTCGGGCAAAGAGAACATCAAAACTTTCACTTCGATGTTCTGATTTTGCAAAAACTGTAGGTAATCTTGCATCCAATTTCTCATTATGAATCAACCAACATAACAAATTGTGTACTAAAGATTTCAAAAAGCTAGATCAAATAAAATATAACAACAAGTAACCAAAACAAAAAAAAATCCAACAAATGGCTATTGCTGCAATGACCAACTACTTTTAGCAACACTAACAATATACAAATTAACATCAACAAAATCTTCCACTACTTTGGAGACTTGGTACTTGAGATCATTGTTTGTGTCCCATCATGTAGAATTGATCTATGTAAAAAAAAACAACATAAACCCATGAACCTATAGCATGAAATAAGACATAATACATAGACTGACCACTGGTCACCCATATATCAGCCTTGCTAACTTTACCCCCTATGAAACAATGGGAACAAGATGGGTGTCATGATCACCAACACATAAGATATTGAATTCAGTATTAACCAAGGATTAATTAGGAAAGACTTCCGAAAGCGTCTCATGCCAAAATTGCCAGGCTGTACCTTTTGATGTACTCAGCAGTTAATCACTGAACCGCACCTTATATATATATATATATATAAAAAATCCCTATACGGGACTTATTGGCCAGGTGTGCACGACCGCTCTTAAAGCCCCATCTCTGTGGGGATCTGTGTGACCCCACAGTTTGGACTATTTCATTATTATAAAAGAAAATCTGGCCATGAGACATGTCCCGAAGTCCGTCCTTTGATTCAACATTTCATTCCATGCTCTGTGACTCCTCATGCAAACATGTCATATAAACACAAATAAAAATACAATGGTAATATAATCTATCACTAAAAAATAACTGGATTCCATATTTAGTGTGTCTCACCGAGTTGTATTGATTAAAAATTAAACAAAAAGTTGTAACTCCAACAATGTCAGATCTTATGATGCTGTTATAGACATGCACATTAGAATCTATATATTAATGTTTATTCCTGACATAAACGTGTAAACTTTGGCCTCAGTTGTCAGAAAAAAGGTCAGTGCAGATTTGGACCAGGTTTGGGTTTACACTGTCTGCTCTAACTTCAGGAGCCATCCATAAAGTACATTCGCTCAATTCTGGTGATTACTAACATCCCACACTGTAGACCTACGTTTTTCATAGACTTTGCTTCATTTCACTATTTTGTTGCCTCAATTCCCTATCAGCGCAATTCAAGAAAATCACTTCTTTTGTAAAATTTTATAGTTAAATCTTACGATGTATTAGATCAAGGTTTTAACTCTGAAATCTGCTCCCCCAGTTGAAATACCTTCTCAATTTTTTTACGATTGATAAAATATTGTTTATTATGTCATATTTGGCTTTAATTTACCCCAATTTTTCTAAGAATTAAGGATAGAAATGAAACACTACTAGGATGACAATTTTGTCTGTAAGCCTTCGAACTGTCCAGGCCTCCCTCTCATGAACAACACATTCTCACACAAGAGACTACACAACAAACACATAAGTCCAGCTGATTGTCTGGTTTCACTTTGATGGACAAAAGAATCAATTAAAAAAAACAACTTTGTATACATTTATAAACTAAATGCTACTCATAGAAAAATCACATAAGTACGGATGAAAAGTCCTGTAAAAAGGTCATTGATTTCACTGGCTTCAAAACTAAACTGAAATGCTAAAAACAAGAATATTAAAATTTGATTGATAAAAAAACATGTTACAAAAAACAAAACACAAAAAAATTACCGGGATGCACTGTTTTGTAAGCAAGTATTTAAATTAAGCAAGGAAATATTCTCCCACCACTTTTTCTAGCCCTCTCAAGTGAAAACTGACCACTGAAGTAGATTTGGATACAAGCTAGGGAGAGCTGGGAGCAACTCCAGGAGCCATGATGAGCTTGATGTCAGAAAAAAGTCGTTATGTCTGATCTGAAGAAACTTTTGGAACTGGATCTTACCATGAATTAAGATTTTCCATGTTTAAAAGCACTTGCCACAAATCTGAATGATATGTTGTGGTTATTGAAAAACTGTGCTCTTTCTTCTCATTATGCTCAAATGATGTATGTTTAAATTTCTATGGATGCATAACATTATTTGTTGGGCTGTTTCAGATTTAGCACATACAGGACTGTTTCACTAGCAGTACAAATGTTTTTCTCACAACATCCCCAGTTCATGTAATTAAACCACTAAATTAAGAGCTGGAATGGAGAAATCCAGATTTTTGGGGATTTTTTTGGAAATCACATTCAGTCAGCCGTAAATGGTAATCACATTCAAAATCTGTTGTTTAACATGCTAAATTTGCTTGGTCAATGGTCAACTAACAAATTCATGAGTTGAAATGGTCACTTTACTGGAAAACCTAAAAATTGTTTCACTTTAACAGCAAAGAAAAGATCAATCCCATTTTTGCCCCCTGACACAAAATTTTGCTTCTGTGTTAGCCCAGGCTCATTTCTTTTTATGTGTGTGAGGGGAAAAAAAAAACAGACTTATTAAGAGTAGAACACTTTTTTGTGGTCAAGTCAAAAGAAAAAAACAACAAAATCAAAGCTCTATTGGAGTACGTAAGTGCTATTCTAACTCATACATGTATACTCTATGGTTTTCCGGAAGCATCTCATTGACACAGTTCCTGAGGACAATTTGATAGTCTTAGAGTCATATATTTCGTGAGAAGATTTCTCCCTGATTCAGCTGACCATTCAGAGGTCATTCTGACATCCAACACAGGCACCGACAACAACTTCATTTCAGGTTAAACTGGACATATCACAAAACATAGTTCTCAGTTAATATGACAAATGTTGCATCCCCTTAGAACGACAAGGTTCTAACTCCCTTCTGTCAACTTTTGAGAAATCGAGGATTTAAGTTTTATGTTAGAGCAAAGAATTTTTTTCTTTTTAGAAATACTTACAAATTACACACCTTATCTGCTGGATACTTTGACACACAGAATGGAAGAAAGTCCGCAGAAGTAGTGTGTAACTCAGTTTCAGCCAAAAATTGGAGATAGAATCTTGTCATTCTAAGGGGATATTTGGCTGACCAAAGAATTCCAGTACAAAACAGCAGGAACTCCTAAACAAAACCATCCTCCGTGTCTATGCTGCAGAAGAATTTCTTGGGTCATCGGTCAAGTATGATTCAATCCTTGCAGTTATCTTGCTGTTCATGTAACACTGCCGAACGAACTCAGGGAAAATTCCACAAGTTTACAGCTATTGCTTGTTAGAAATTGTAAAGGTACACAAAATATTTCACTAAGTTCAATTCATGATTTATACCGATCTCCACTGATGAAGAATTTCATCCATGTGTTTCTTATCTGTGTGACATCTTTCAATCTCACTGCCCCATTAGACAACGATTATTATATCTTGCCAACTGTGAATAACTGATTAAAATGTCAATCAAATCAAACTTCACATCTTGATCTACACAAACTCATCCTAAAAAAACATATTCATTACTTCACATTTTGTTCAATATTTGCATCAGCTGCTACTTGTATCGATAATAAAAAATATTCACAACATTAAATACAACTCAGTCTGTGTTCCTCTTTTTGCTGAGGCCAACGAGGGTAACGAACAGTGCTGGAATACATCCACATGTCTGCACTGAACACTTCAGTATTTAGGCTCCAATGGACAGAAATGAGACTGAGCCACCAGTGCTTTGGTCAATGTATTCTCCTATCATTTCCACCATAAACAAATGTTCTCAGCAGAGCTTCAGCCCTCACATATTGATTAGGGTAAAAGATAGAACAAGTGCGGCAGATCAGCAAAGTGATAGAAGTAAGAATCTGCCACACCCACAAATTCCAGCCTCGTAACTGAGAAAGTTTTTTGTGCATTTCATGAGGACCTACATTTGATGGTGAGTACTTCAGTATTTGAACCTCTACATTGTCACCTTTTCAGCTGGTGCAGGCCCGAGTTCTGGTCACTTCCAAAAACTGTTCATATTAAACAATGAGACAACATGTGGATCACTGCTCACTCTGAGAGTTACACAATAAACGGTGAGATGTGAAGCCAGACAGTGTCCTCAACACAATGTCATGTGATCTATGTCAATGTTCATGGTGATGGAAAATGCTTCTTCAACGCTCATGACATGCTCAGCCGATGATATCAACTACTGACACATGGACGATATTGAAGAAATTAAGAGAGCATGAAGATCACCAAATGATAACCTCCAAGATAAGCAGCAAGGTCAGAAGAATTATTTGATTTTCCTGTATTATTTCCAGTAGACAACAAATTTATCCTTGACTTGTCCATGTGGTCCCTGCCTTGTGTTGGTTGGCGGAGAGAGAACCAGAGAGAGCTATGAAGAGCTTGACATTGATGTGTCCATAGGAGGTGTATGAGATGTCAAGTTCTGGCGATGAGGGGTGGGGAACACGGGCCCTGAATCCGGCAACTGGACCACAAATGGCCTTGACACTGAATCCCCAGCCTTGTGATCTTGACCCTCTGAAGGACCATCTTCAGTAGTGTTCAAACTTTGGTTTCTTGGTTTCCCTGAAGCAAAACTAGAAGCATCATGACCAGTCATGTTCTGTGGACCACTTGTGATTCTGTCTAGACACTCGTCAGCGGGGGGCCCACCCAAAAAATGCTGTTCACTTGGAGAAAGTCGCTGCCTATCCTCATTATCTAACGCATTAAGAGGAGAGAACCGTGTCGGCATGGTTGCATAAAGATGTTTTTTGCTGTAGTTCTCCCCCTTGGACCTGTATCCATTCTCCATGCTTCCCATGAAGTCATTCCCCTGATGTTCAACTTGTTCTCGTTCAAACTTTTCCTGTACGGCTCGTAGTTCCCGTTCTGCTTCTGTTTCAGGCCTATCTAGACTGGACTCTTCCTCTTCAAAGTTCCTCCTCTCGTCCCTCTCCCTGCTACAATCCTCATCAAACTCCACAGAGTTTTTCCTCCTTCGTGTTCTCTGCATCATCTCCATCCTGCAATCTTCAGCTTCCTCCATCCCTCTCTCCTCCATTCTCCTCATGTCTTCTTCCTCCTCTATCTCCTCCCTGCCATCATACTGGTCCATCATGTCCGGCATCATTACCATTTGGCCCCCCTTGACCTCGATACCCTGAGGGTCATGGTCGTCTGTTTGAGGTGATGAGGACATGTGACGTGACCCTGAGACTTGCCGAGGGGTGCTAAAGTCAAGGTCAGGATAGACGTCTTGTACTTCCTGTTTGATCCTCATCATGAGCTCGGCCTCGTCAAATCTCCTGCAAGACCAAGCCAAACAAACACATACAAATTAACATTATGATCAACAAGAGCCAGAGCCACACCTGCCCACCCTCTCTCTCTCTTGACTCTTGACAGCAATGAACAGAAAAAAAACAAACAACCTGACTAATACATCAAACTGTCTCAGTCATGCAAAAATGTCAAACAAGAAAAAATCAAACACTTCCAGCCTGAGAGAAAATTTTCAATGATTAATTTCAACAGTCTGCTATGTCACAATAAATTTGCAAATATATTCAATTAAAACAAACAATTAACAAGAAAAATTACCATTTCTCCCCATAAAACATACTTGCATTTGATTTCTATCTGATTATGAAGTTAGCAGATCTATTCATATTAGTGGAAATAGTTTCTGACACTATCTCTTCCTGTACTTCCATATCAGCTCATCACAGGAGGAAAGTAAAATGAAAAGTGAAACAGTAGCAATGCACAATGAATTTGTCTTGTACCCGTTTAGTCCATCATCATAATCTGACTGACAAAATAGTTCTGTATCTTCAACATCAGTTCCATTTTATTAAAGGCCAAGACAAGGCATCATACATCATACAGCAAATGCCAAGTTTCCTGGTCTTTGAAAGTGATTGCATGTAAAACTATGGTACCCTCCCTTTCCCGTAACAAAATAAAAAAAGAAAAAACACAACAGAAAATCTGTGGGGTTGGCACACTGTCAGTTTGTTCCTTTCACAAATGTGAGTGTGCATGGGAAAACCCGGCATAAGTCGGCAGAGCTGATTTTGAGAAAAACGGCTTTGAAGTGAAAAAGTGGGTCCATCACAAACTTCCAACTTGGCTGTTGTTTAGGGGACCGTGGCATGTTACAGGGTAAACTGTAGATGAGCAGTGAACACTACTCACAGTCATCTCTATAAGGCTTTGTAATTAGACTGCGGTCTCCTAATAAGATTGAAAAACTTCCAACTTGGCTGTCTCTAGGGGACCGTGGCATGTTACAGGTAAACTGTAGATGAGCAGTGAACACTACTCACTATGATCTCTATAACGGCTTTGTAATTAGACTACGGTCTCCTAACAACAATCACTCCAATATTATTTCGTCAATTAGCTATTGCCACTTTTAGGGTTAAATGCCGTTTTCTCAAAATTGTGTTTTAGGGGGGTTTCTGGCTTCAATTCATCAGAAATGTCTTGTCTTTTATTATATGTACAGAACTCAAAATGTCATGTTGCCGACTTATGCCGGGTTTCCCCATGCACACTCACAAATCATTTTAACCATTTACCGGGTAAGTTTTTCCACCTAAAAGAAAAAGACTGAGGATCCGAAAGCTTGTTCTTTTATTCTATTTCTACATGTAATTCTTCTGGACCTTATTGCACAGTTTATTTATTGTTTTATTTCTACACAGGACTTTGCCACATACAACTTTTTCTCTTGCAACATTTTCACTCCTACCAACAAACATACAAAACTTACCCAGAGCTGAAGCCGTCATGTCCTGCACCTTTCAGTGACAAATCTTCCGCACTCTCCTGGTCAGGTATCATTCCTGATCCCAGCATGCCCATCCCATCTGCCAAGTTAGCCTAGACAAAACAGGAATGATCATCTCGTCAGACACCGTCATCAACTACATATCATTTCTGTAAATTTCTATCCAAAGTGTGACAGAAAAAAACGCAAAAAATATTCAAAGGACAAAGGTACTTTTACTTAATGAAATGCAACATTTATTCATCTCCATTTCAGAATCTAATCAATTTATTTCAATATTCCTTTGATATCAATCACTTCATTCACACAAGTAATTCTAATGTGCACTTTCAGTATAACTTTAATAAAAAGTTTAATAGTGGGAGAGATTAATACTTACCCTTAAAGAAGTACTAATCTGTTCGTTAAAGGCCGCGGAATCGTTCAAGGAATGATTTTTCATGTTACTGGAAGAAGAAAGAAAGAAAATATTGTATCACTGAATATTCATAGGGTGAAGTTTCCATAAAATGTGATGGACAAATTTACATCTCAATATGAAATCATAATCAATATAAAAATATGGAACAGAATTCTGATTAACTAACAAAACTACTAATACAATAAAATACATACATGTATATAATTATTGTATATTAAAATAAAATTTTAAAAAATGAATAAACAATAGTAAAAAACACTGGAAAGACGATGCCCCCCCCCCCCTCCCCTGTCAAAAAAAAAATAAAAAAAAATAAAAAAAATAAAAAAATAACCAGTTTGGGTATAGAAGATAAACAAGAAAAGCAAAGTTCCTAGATGTTCATTGTTCTTGTTCAAACATGTTCTGTATGTATTGGCTGAAATAATTCAGCAATCAATCCATGGGCAGACACAAAATGCTTGAGACACAAAGCCTCATGTATACAACTGAAGCCGTACGTAAAAGGTAAATTACTGTGTTTGCATATGAGTAATCCAAACATACAAAGACAATTATGTACAATGTCAATATCACTGTAGACTACAGTAAATTCTATTCATGCAAATATACCCTGGAGGGAACAAGCCATACACACTGATAAGAGTCTGGGAAGCTAAAACACTGGTCATGAAACAAGAAAACAGACAAATAGTTTTCGTGTATTTGCCCAGGACATTTCTCAAAACTATTTCAATGGGTGAAACTTTTCTCATTGTTGACAACAACTTTTATTTTAGTTTCTTTATTTGAGTTTTGAGTTGAAGAAAGCATGTGGACAAGGTAACTAACGGCCGGCCATATTGTACTAGGAAGAAGCAAGATGGCATACCAGAACTGACAGAATGACAGGACAGTAGGAGATTCTACCAGAAGAGCACCCCAACCACACTCTTGAAATAAGCACAGAAGATGAGGCAGGAGTGGGGTGAACTGGAGGAGAAGAAACCTGAGCATCTTGTGAAATGAACTGGTCACCTGACCCCTGGTACCACAATACTCTCTCACTTCAGTTACTTTCTGTTTGCACCTAGCAGTATACACTGGCACACATTTTAATGATCAGATACCCTTGATGCCACAAGCCATTCAACACAATTAGGTCACAGTGTGTTTCAGGACTAGTACAGGACAGTGGTTACCATGTATAATGTTTATAGAGATGAGTGGCCAGCACATCAGCTCTTTACTGCTGATCCTCTCTACAACTGTTGAATCTCACATTTACAAGATATAAACTGTTATCAGTGAGTAAGGGCTTTTTCTCTGCTAGCTCTCTCTTTCTCTCTCATACACATGCTCTCTCTCTCTTTCTCTCTCTCCTTCTCTTGTTTTCTTTCTCTCTCACTTAAACACATGCTCCCCTCTCTCTCTCTCTCTCTCTCTCTTTCTCCTGCATTCTCTCTTCCTCTTTCTCACAAACATATGCTCTCTCCTGCTCTTTCTTTCTCTCGCTCATTTGCTCTCCCTCTCTTGTTTTCTTTCCCTCTCATAAACATGCTCTCTCTCTCTGTTGTTCATTCTCTCTTGCTTTCTCTATCTCTCACTCACTTTCTTTCTTGCTTTCCCTCTCAATTTCTTTCTTTCTGTCATTCTTGCTTTTCCCCTCTCTATTTCTTTTGCTTTTTCTCTCACTCCCCTACACTCTCTCTCTCTTTTTTTTTCCTTTTTTTTCTCTGACAACCAGACACAACTTGAACAAAGAAACTGTGCTCTCTACATTAAAGTCATCTTCTCACATGACACAATCGTTTCAACAGGTAGTCAGTCATTTAGCTCTGGAATAATTCCTTGATTTGTTGTAAGTTTTCCTTTCTCTGCCATCATTTCCTTCCCACTTCACACCAAAGCAAATAAATTAACCCCCACTATTACCTAAAGAGGAGAAAGTTTCTCACCTCTATTACCCGCTCTGTCAAAGGCCATCCACAGACTAACAAAGAGGGATTCTCACATTAGCATCTAAATATCCCATCAATATCCTAGCACTATCATAGTTTAGACTTCCCTTATACAAACCCACAAACCCATTTTGTCAACTTTTATAGTGATTTTGGCTTCGTCATTTTCTAACTTAGAGTTAAACTGTCGCCAATTATGATAATGATTTTTCAAAGTGCTGTCAACCCCGAGCTCTCTCTTCTCCACTCCATCACTAACCTCCCCCCCCCCCCCCCCACCCCCCAAACTTGACAGTCTTGCTTGAATGTGAGATCATCTTTCCTCACCTCTCTTCCTTTCCTCAAAAGAAATTCTCAGCAATTAACAGCTTCTGTATCTTTCTATTTTTTTTCCTGAAAGAGCCTTGGGGAAGTGGAATAAATTTTATTTACCTTGTGACTTTAGCAGCCAAACAAGGAAGTCTACTCGTGTTTTCCAATACGACTAAAGGTCCTTATTAGAGTGTTTATTCACTTCCCCGCAACCACTGACAGATTCAAGCAATAAATTTCTAGTGATAAAAACATAAGTGAAAATTTTGTATCAATTCGAACGTAATTCTTATCTTTCTTCTCTCTGTTTCCTCAGATTTTCTGTGAACAGATTGACTGGGGGTGGAGGGGGGTCCTCTTCCCCTGAACAGCTCTTGCACTCTGGCTCTTCTGATAGCGTCAGTTCTTGTTCTTTTCTCGTCCTCCCTTTACAAAATCATTTACTTCTTTAAATTTCAGGTAAATCCATAAGATCAAATATTTAGCAAACACACCCCACATTACACTACAGAGACCTGTGTGTAGCGAACTTTAACCAGCTCTACATTCGATGTTGACATGCTGGCTTCCAACATTCTAAGTACTCTAGTCTGATTCACAACTGACTACGTTATGTGATAATTAGATACAGATTTTCCGTACACGTAAAAAGACTGACGGATTAACTTAATCCTTGTCTTGCTACAGGGGGACACAGTCAACAGACCAATCACGGCCTTTGTAACTATTCTGAGATTCAACAGGAATAAACACTGGATGGGTGTGGCCAAAACATTTAGGGGCGGGGCTAAACTCTGTCATTTCGTTAACTGCGCTCGCACTTGATCACGTCACTCAATGTCAAAACTTGAATAAAAAAAAGAAAAACATACCGTAACGCTGGCACTTCAAACGTACGCCGCACGACAACAAGGGACGCAATCATTGCTGCCGGAAGAATTACCGCGCCTAGACAATCTGCGCCGAGTTCAGCCCCTTCAATTATCCTCATTTAAGCCCTGGATGTTTAGACTCAATGACAAAATTGCCTCTCGACTGGCTTTTTAGTTTTCACCCTATCACAGGGGCGACACTTCCAATCAGCAGGGGGGAGGGGGTGAAGATAGGTGGGGGGTGAAGTGAGGATGGGTGGGGCCGGGAGCACCTGGGGCAGGATAAGAGGACCCGTGGGGAGAGGGGTTGGGGGTCCTGCCCCGCCTGACTCTCCAACACTGAATCAATACATAAACATGTTTGTTTTCTTGATGACACTTCTAAGTTCTTTTCTCTTCAGCGCCAACCGATTACCACTTCCTTCTTTTTTTTTCTTCCCCCTCTTCTGCCCGGCCTCGGCAAGCTCCATCTATATTGTACCTGTATGTTTTTGTTGTCTTTTTTGCCTCTGTGTCTTTGCTTCAAGCTGCACCAGCTGACACCTCCCCCCCCCCCCCCCCCACACTTCTCCTTTTACTCCTCAATATAAAAAAAACAACAACCACACAATGCAACATAGAAAAACGTCATTCACTGACACGGACAATCACAGCAACGCTGAAATACTACAGAAGAACACAACGATATACAATGCTGGTAGAAAGACAGAATGAATGACCAGACAACAATGAAATATAATACATGTACTGTTCTTCCCGTGATGTTATTGTCTTCAGATTTGAATTGTAATAGAATCATCCAAAGGGGAAAAACCCATCGACAAATGAGACAATGATGATCTCACTGACTCCAGGACATGGAAAACAACAAAACGAACTGACAAATGTCAACATTGTTGTCCTTGTTTGTGACCAGGGGCCGCTCATCAAGTACGTATGCTCCAATAATGGTGATTTCGGCCCTGTTTCCCGCCAGGTACGCGTTTCATTCGTTTGGCTTAAACTCCCTCTCCTCCCCCTATGCGAGGGTACGGTCATCAAAATGTTGCATTTCCACGATAAAACCGTGATACTTTGAAAAAGTTAAATGGCATTTTACACGAACCGTTTCACTAAAAAATTTGCATGCATTTAATTTTTACACAATTCTACAAAATATTTTGTTGAAAAAACACACCAATAAAATAAAACTTTAGAATCTGTCACCGTTATGGAAAAGAGTCCTGTAGAAAACCACAGAAAATCTGTGGGGTCGCAGCAAGACTTGAAGCAAAATCAGAATATGGCAAAAAGAAAAAGGGCGTATGTTGTAAAGTCTTGCGCAAGAAATAATCGGGAAACGATACAACAGAAAAAGGTGTATGTTGCAACATAAGCCTTTTTGTTCTTGGCATATTCTGACTTTGAGCGGATTACGTACGTTTCACAGACCCATCTCCCACCCGTACTCTCCCGTAAACATATGGTTGAAATAAGGAAATCTTACAACACGACACTGATTCTGATACTACTGCTCGGACAGTCCTGAAGTACTTTATTGGTCATTGACTTCCTGGTGTACACATCACGCAAAACTGATGCCCCTTTGTAGTTACTTTCACCAATGAAATTATTAGTAATTCATGCAGCACGTGTGCTTAGGATTAGACATTGTGTATCTGGGATACAGATGTAGGATAAATTTGCTCTATGTCATTTTATAGTGACGTATGCAGAAAGGACGCCTTTCATCTTCGGATGCTACAAAAACACCTCTCTGCCGCCGTCCCCCCCCCCCCCCCAATAACTCAACTGTCAACAGCAGCATGACAAATCTTAACAACAACACTCAAAGTATGTACTTAAGTCTTAAGAAAAGGTGCGAAAAATCATTGAAACTGACACGCCCAGTGCACCCAGAAACTTCCGCACACGCTAGCACAATAAAGCACCAACTGGCGCACGCGTACACCCAAAGACTTGCCCTCAAACGCTAAGAGCTCTAGGCATTTTTCTTTTTACTTCGTCCTGAAAAACGCACTCGCTTCTGATGGTTCTGCCCGAGGTCGTACCTAGGGACCAAAACTTCAACAGTTCTACAGTAAATAAATCATGACGATAACTCGCATTCAGCACAAGCATCGTGGCGTCAATAAAGTGACAAATTAATCATACGGTAAGTTTTGTGTATGTTACGAGTGCCTGTTTTGTGCTCAGCCTCCCTTAGTCCCTGGTGGTGGCAAAACCTGGTCCGAGTTTGCACCTATTGATTCTTTGATTTTCCCGCGTAAGTGAGTGGGACGAGAGCTTCGCACCGTTCGCATCTTCAACCGAGGAGGTGACGCGGGAGGGGAGACAATGCGCCCACTGCAGCAACAATAACACTAATCACAGGCAGTCTGACATAAGTTCTCCCCCCTTGATCATACTTGAGCGGCTTGTTGACAAACTGCAAAAGCATTAACACCCTTTCTTTATTGTGCCTGCACTGGAGTTGAAATATTGATTTGTACGGGGAAATAATTTGCTTCATCTTGCTGGCAACAAAGGTGCGAAGAAAATATTAAACACAGGCAAGGAAAACAAAAAGAACATAAAAATGACATTTACAGGAAAACAATGGCTGAATGGCTGAATGTTTTGAGTAAATCCTTGGGCGACAGGGCTTTGTTTGAGATTGTTTTATTTCACTGCAACATTTCTCCCCATCGCCTACCCCCCACCCCCTCACCTCCACCACATACGCATACAGTTGTGTTTTTCCTTTTCAAGTTGTCACGACTCCAGGTAAAAGCGTGCCGGCAAATAAACAAAAATAGCTACAGAAATAAAATAAACATAATTGCGGAGTTGTCTGAATGAACGCAATAGCTCGATTGACACAAACAGCAGCTAACAAATGACGTCTCGATCTCAAGTACATTTCAAACAAGGAAAATTGAAAAGAAAGTGTAAAAAAAAAAAAAGAGAATATTAATATAATGCATGAACAATAACTTGGTGACACATTCAAATAACTTTTATTTCCGGCCTTAAAAGCAAAAGGGACGCCCCCCCCCCCCCCCACCTTTCCAGTTGCCTCGTGTCAGGCTAACTGCTCTTGTCCACAGCATCCGCTCCGCTCCGCTTTTATTTTCTTCAGAAAATGATGTATGGAAAAATAAAACATCATTTGCCTCTTTAGCGGTGAGGAGCGGGGCGGAACGGGTGCTGTGGACAAGTATACAGAGGCAAAGAGTGTTTCACTTTGTCATACGTCATTTTTTCGTTAAAAAAAAACGGAGCGGAGCGGACGCTGTGGACAAGAGCGGTAACAATTTGACGTCACACTATCACAGATTTTCATGTACATCTTCAGTCTTCAGTCAATAGGAGCGCGGTTAATTACCGGCCACTGACGCATGTTACAGAATGACAGATAGTCAAAGACGCAAACTCACATACACAGCCACAAACACATCTCCACGCTTGCAAAACTTACTATCATACCACTATATTGACATAGCGCCAACGACCATCATGTACACTGACCAACCATTTTCATCTGGCCTTACTAGACAGAACACATTGTCAGTCTCACTGTCAATGTGCCATGTTACGAAAAAAAACAAAAAAACCACCTTCTCTAGGCCAAATTCACATTTAACATTATTTTATAGAATGAAATGTACTCTATGACTCTATCTTGACTAAAACGAACAATATATTACATCTGATCAGATACTGAATTACGAATAAATCCGGGTGCAACGTTGTTTGTTGTTGTTATTGCGCCTCCTGTAACATCATTTTTTTGGCGTATAGTGTCTGTTCCAATACCATGTTCAGTATCACAGAACAGTAGATACGGTCAAGCAGAGGTTTTCTGAGCTTGAACACACGCCGTCTCTAGCTCATGGGGTCCCAACCTGCGCTAAACAAATTAGTTACCCCGTGCCCAGTGGGTAAAAAACAGGATCTTAAAATTTCCCCTTTATCGGAAACTTTGTCACGGTCGAAGTGTCAACTCAAATTCACGGAACAAAAATGATATCGGGGTAAATATACTTTCCAAAAGTTGACAAGGGTAAACAGAAGGAAAAAGGTTCGGAACCCCTGATCTACCTCGTTTTTGTTTCTTTCGTTGACAACTTCAATGTCGAAGCGCTAACAAGCGCTAACACACATAATGTCATAATGTCACTACACGTTCACAAACTGGCAAAAAACATCATTAAACATAAGAAAAAGCACACAAACAACGCCATTGTTGTGACGAGTATTTGATTAACTCCAGGCTAACAAAAGGTAATTAATCCCCCACCTGTAGGCGAGGCAGGTAAGTAATCACTGTCATTAAGCCCCATCACTCACACATCCACACTGCCGCCCTTTGTCCTACTCACGTCACATTTACAGCAAACAACACACAACAGCTTCACACCACACAAAAATCATTGTCTCGCCCAAAAACCTTAAATCAAATCACGCCATGTTCTTTTTTCTTCAATTGTTATTGTATACTCTTTTTTTCTCTCTCTTTGCGCGATCTTCGGTGTGTTTTCGCGTCTCAGGCTGGGTTTTCGTGTGTACGGAAAACAGAAACGTCAAAAATCCACCAAGCAGTAAAAACAAAGAGTGCTTCCCTGAGTACAAATGAAAACATTCTATTTCACTACTTGAAAGGTTTTTGACGTTTCGGTTTCCGCACACATGAAAACCCAGCTTTATATAATAATATTAATAATAATAATAAATAACATTTACATAGCGTTTCGTCCAATCAACTGCCAGCTCCAAGCATTTTACTGTCACTCTTCAACTCGCTCACATTCAAGAATTCACCGTTACAGAGAACACAACGCGTTCGTTCACAGCGCCCGTCCATTTAACTGATTTTCCTTACCCATTTGGCTCCTTTAATTCAATTTGCCTTCCATTGGCCTTTGGTATTTCACTATCAATGGTTTCTGATGTATTTCTCCATCTAATCTAAACATCGTCATGCCCCATCCTCCCCTCCCCCCCCCCCCCCCCAATCTTTGTTCCATGTCTAATCTTTCTTCCGTAAGGAGTCAGAAATAGGAAAGACAATTAATTATTCTAGGAAAGTCACCCCTGGCACTATCAAGCCCCAACAACGGCACCAAATGAGAACCCCCGCAAAAACAAGGACCTCAAAATACCCAAAAGTGGACGCCTGCTCAAATATGCCAATCTGCGGTCTCTCCTTAATCCTCAGAGAGCCCAGGCGTCATGTCGAAACAGTAGTAAGGTCACAGAAATGTGATTATCTAACAAACAGCAATACTTTGCAGAGCGACACACTTTACTGGACTTCACCGATGTGATTTTCCAGGCATGTACAAGGAAATGAATGAAAAATGTGGCATAAATGAATTTCACACTGTCATGTTAAAAAATGTGTCTCCTCTCCACTGCTGGTAACTAGAGGGTTAAACCACGGCCAAGCAACCAGCCAAACCTACCTACAACTAGTACAAGATGCACACAATTCAAATCTTGCCATACCTCTGACCACGGCAACTTCCTCCACCAACTTCCCCTGTTCTCTAAGGAACACCTACATCAATTACAGAGAAAAACACTTTCAATGCACCCAGACATTTAGTGCACTTTTATTAATATTACGGCTGTTGTTACCTGTACGTACGCACCCCAAGCGTTCAGCGCTAGCGGGGACCTACGTATACGTACCTGTCCTTAACCCCGTCCTTAACCTCAACCCTAAATTTTATCGAATCCCTAGCCCTGCCCCTTGCCCTTTCAACAAAAAAAAAAAGGAAAACAAAAAGAAAGTCTGAAAGAATAATTAATTAAGGCTGCCATTAGGAGTATGTCGGGAGGAGCTCTCTTGATCTGGAATCACAAAAGGCTTTGAAATACCTAACCCCCGCGCAAAAAAACAACAACAAAAGAAACTTGGGGAGGGAACGTGTAAGTAACAACGATCTTTTTCATTCAAGTTTGAGATGTCATTATGTTTTTATTTTCTTTCTTGTTTTTCTTGCCAGCCTAGGATACCCTGCATTATTTTCTTTCCTTATTCCTCTTTTCTCCCCCTCCCCCTCCCCCCTTACTTTTTTCAAACTGTTGCCGACCTATGGGTAGATGTACACAAGGTTGCATTCTATTAACACACAATCACTAGGACTCATTTAATAAATAATGTTAAATTTAAAATAATGTATTGAGTGGCTGGCAAGGGCGTGCACTCTCCCAGAAATAAGGGACAACACTCTCCACAACAGATCAATGCCATTCAATATGAACCAGCGGCAGACAAAATGTGGGCCAACAGGGGCGAAGAAGTCAGGGGGTGGTTGGAAAGTGGAAAGGGAAGGTGGGTGGTGGGGTTGGAAAATATTTTGGGATTACTGTACTGTAAGTTTCAAGGAAGTTAAACATGAGATCACGAGGGCTAAAAAAATAAAAGCCCCAGGCGAAGACATAGGTTTAAAAAAAAATACTTCATTTTTGATGTTGTTAAGATAGTATGACACTCATTGTGAAAGGTTAGATTAGAACACATGGCAATCCCCTTCCCCAACCCCACTACACACACGCATTCGAAGAAAGAAATAAAGAAAGAAAGAAAGAGAGAGAGAGAGAGAGAGAGAGAGAGAGAGAGAGAGAGAGAGAGAGAGAGAGAGAGAGAGAGAGAGAGAGAGAGAGAGAGAGAGAGAGAGAGAGAGAGAGAGAGAGAGAGAGAGACAACACAATCATTGTTACATACACAAAAGCAGCTCTCACTGCCTAGGAGGCGACCTTTACCATGGGCAGCCATGTCCCGATTCCAGATGTACTCAAGTGTATTTGCACTGACCGGCGTTATACTGTGACATTTCGTACAGCGACTTGGACTGTAAAGTTCAACTCTGAGCACCGGGAAAACAGTAGCTTACAGGATGCTACTCTGACATGCACTAACCGCTTTACTCTTAAATGCTCATAAAAATAAATTGAATAGACAAACAATTCTTCTCACGTGGCCAACGTCAACGTTTCCATCCCTCCGCCATTTATTTATTTACTCTTTTTTTTTCTGGGTCGTCCGTTCATATTCAATATTTTAGAAATTTGATTCGAAAAAAAAATGTTTGTTATATATATTTTTTTTTTAAAGGCCGGGGGTAGGAATGAACTGTGTAAATAGCCTAGGCTGTAGGAAATTAAATCAAAATCAATCTTCTACATTAAACATTTAAACGTCTAACAAATTATAGAATAAACAAGCAGGATGCAGCTCGACGCATAAATAAATATTCGAGGCTGACAGGGGACAGGGCTCCGCGCCTCATTCAACCTAACAAATCTATACACATTAGCAACATAACTAAACAGATGACAGCTCAGGACGAAAGTGGGACATCAGAAATTTTCGGCAAAGGTGAGAGTACACCGGTATGACTCTGCGGCGGCCAGCAGTTACTATGACAACAGTCTTTAAATGTCATATAGATATTTGAAACACAGTCGTGCAAGCAGTGAAAGAGTAATTCACACAACCAGTGTCAGTATAGTGTAACTTGAGCGTTACTGAGAAAGGAAGTAATCAAATTAGTTTTCACCTAAACAGAGTTCAAATTCAACTGACAAGTGGTTCCAGCGATGAAGGTTTGATAAGTCCACATCAATTTGGTCACTCAGATTTTCTTATTAATTTTTTCGGCGTAAAATTATTGTATATAAACTCAGGATCTCTGATAGTATCCCTCTTTTCATGGTTTTTGCTTGACCGGATTTGTAGATTGCTCTCTTATTCTATTCGCATAGGTTGCTGGGTCTTTTCAACCCCAGTGGCCTCTGTCATGGAAACTGAAATGTGCACTCTACTGAGATGCCTGTGTAGTAAAATGCAAATTAAATTTACCAGGACCCAGGCGGGGAGATCATTGAAGAATAAGTACATGAAATTTTGTGAACAAATTCCAGATAATATAGAGATTTCACGCGGAGAAAAACTACAATGCATGCTCCGGTCTTTTTTACCCTAACATACGAATCGATTGCTACATTAGTCTCTGAGATCTAACACCGAATAACATAAATTTATTCTCATAGTGAGCAGAAAAATGGCATGGATCTAGGCTGTAGGAAATTAAATCAAAATAACTTCCAGTTATAGAAGTTCAAATTTGAGCATGGAACAGAATGCTTATCTTTAACAAAATGTCAAACTAGACAAGAATCGCTGACTATCCTCAGTGAACCAACAACAGCCAAAACACTATAAAGATACAAATAAGAAAATAACAAAAATTTTCCAAATCGAAAGTTGTAATTTTCAAACAATTCTGACTCCATTCTGACACATTTTCCATGTGATTTGTATTGATTTACCACGACAGCTGCCAAATCTCGACTCGAACCGTTGAGTTGTTAGAAAAAACAATACCCGTACACACCAAAATAACGTGAATTATATCGACAACATCTGGCTTTTTCTTTCTCGTTCTTTTTTTCCCCAATAAATACCAACCTAGTTATCGGGAAGTTAAAAACTACAGGTACTTTCTGCGTCAAACTAAAAAGCCAGTTTAAACAGTTCAAACCACCATTATATTAATAAAAACGAAACAACGACACGCCTATTTTGCCAGACGTTAAAATTCTATTTCGTGTTTTTTGTTGTTTTCACGCCTATAAGCTGTTGTTATTTTCTGGGTATAATTGGAAGTCAGTTTAAACGTTTAAGAACAAAACAGCGCGACAACTGTTCTATTTAGACGCTAATTTGGAAGCACTGGTGGCTGCCATCATCTGTGTGTCACACAGAAAATCACTTTCAATGATTCCGTTTACCAACCAAATTACGCCATAACTATTCTGCCAGAGGTTAAAATTTTGTCGTATGTGGTTAATTTTTTTCCCCTCACCGATCGGGTAAAAGTAAAAAATGCTGTTGTTATTTTCTGAGTCTGACTGAAAGTCAATTTAACCGACAACGCTGGAGAAGGAACGAACTAACGCCACACCTATTTTGTCAGAAGCTAAAATCCCGTCTTTACATTTTTTCTTAATTTCACAACCACGGCGAGGCAAAAACTTTTGTTATTCTCTGTCCCCGATTGAAAGTCAATTTAAATGGCCACCTTGAACGCCACAAGTATGTTTGTCACAGGATAAAGACATGACGCCCAAGCATAATATATTATGCGAGGATAAGCATAGTACATTCAAATCATGTTTCTTTTCGAATGAATGTACAAGCCGGGGTGGGATATAAGAAGTCACATGGACGAGTATAGACAATGAAACAAATACCTACTACCAAATTTTTTGTACATGAAACGCATTCTGAGTTTTCAGAAAATAATGTTTCCATGATAAATGTTTATATCGTTTCTTGCATTGATCTGACCATTTGAAATCAGTTTTGCTTGATTCAGGACAATGCGCGCGCGCACACACACACACACACAGACACAGAGAGAGAGAGAGAGAGAGAGAAAACTGTTTCTCGTTCTTTTTCAAATTTAACTCCCTTCCCTCCACTTTTTTTTCTCTTAACCACACAAAGACAGGCAGGCTGAGGCTTCACTCTGTAACTGTCAGACAACAAGCATAACGCAATCATTACGTCTTTGGTATTTTTTTCCCCCCAATTATCCACCCCCCCCACCCCTCCATCCACCCCACTTCACAAACCACCATACTACCCTGAATGTCAGAAGGACATACCATTACAACAAAGTTTTGTGAGCCAATGAAAGATTCGCCACTTCTCCCTTCTTCACTTTTCCAGAACTTTCCTCATTTCGCTTCGAAGATTCCAATATTTACGTATTTTTGTCTTTCTTCACAAGAATATTTTGTTATTGATAAATAATTAACCAGCTGAGCCCAGATAAACGGCAAAAGCGAACGATAATTATATTTCCAGAGAACTTCGTGTCTCAATGAACTAAAAAAAAAAAATCCTCTCTCAGATTTCCACATCAAGAAATGAAGAATCACAATGTGACAAATAGCAAAGCGTATAAACTGCCAACGAAACATAAAAATATTATTATTATTTCGTTCATTGATAACCATATTTGCAAATTGGAAAAACACACTGCTTTGCATTCCCCAGAACAATTTTCATTCTTTCTTAGCCTATCGGAGAAACATGTTACTTTGCAACTTTTTCGTGTGGTAAAGTGTTGTAAAATCAAGAACATTTTATTATACTCCTGACAGAGCCTATCATTTGCTCGAAATGTTTGGCAAAACAGTCTACATTTCATACAAAAGCCGTATTCCCGGAAAAAGTCAACTAATAAACGTCTACGTGCACAGTATTCGTACCTTGCATAAACGGGTCCAACGCGTCGATAGTCACAAGTTTCTCGTCTTTAAACCGAATTCACCAATTAAACGTTTTGCGATTAAAGGGTCTTACACGTTTCAAATGTTTCATCTAGTTCTGGTTTATTGACAGTCGTATGAAGGAAACAACGCGGTCTATAGGAGGCAGCGGGTGCAGCTGTGAGCGCCATGCACGATTATAACCATCCACATGCAGGTCACAACATGCACGTCTGTGATCCCGATCGACATATGATAGAGGTCGTTGAAGTCATTTTCTCTCTCACGTTTTCAAACATTTATTTGGTATCGATATTAAATAGTTCAATTTCAGTTCGGCGACAAGACGTGGAGGGTTTCATAATGTTTCGTCTTCCAAGGAGGATCGGGAAAACGATCCCCATGGACAAATCTTGGAGCAGTTTCTGTCTCAACTCATGTCTATTCATGCAATCATCGCTCAGACTAACCAGTCAACTCATGCCCTACTGCCAGGGTCTCCATATTCTGTAGCACGACTTCTGACAGCTACCAGTCTGTAAAGTCATCACTACTGTACTTTCGGAGGGGAGGAGGAGGGGGGAGGGGGGCGGCGGGAGGATGCCCTAAATGCGGACTTCTAACACACTAAAAATAAATTGTTCGAAACATTATTTTCAAACATCTGGACACCGACACCACATGAGATTTTCAGAGGAAGAGGACCTCCTGCCAAACAATTATTTCCACTCCTGACTTCCCTATAATACTCTCTGTGACATTTTTCTGGGATATTAGTCACGCTGAAGTCTGATTGCAGTTAATTTTACTGTGACACTCCGGCCCGCAAAGCCTGTCAGATTTATTTCCACAAAAGTTTGGAGACTCCTGTCTTGTCGTATGAAATGGCCTAAAAGTAACTGAATTAAGAAACAGAAATATGACACTAACATCTAGCATGCAGACAACACGTCATGCTCAATGCCCAATGCCCAACCTGACTCTGCCCCGGCTGAACTGCCGACGCCGCAGAAACTGGTCATCGTCCACCAACCAAAAGGATCCGTAGTCATCTTCATATCGGACAAAACATCGGTGTAGGGACAGGTTGGTACGGATGGCATTCTGTAGAGTGGCAAATAGCAAGTATAGGGGGGACTAGGTCACTTTTACTGTAGAGTTCACGACTCTCCTTGCTGGCTGCCTATTGCTTTGCTGGCGTAGAAGGAGCATCGTTAGTGGAGGGAGGGGGGGGGGTGTAGTCGGTGGTACATCATATTATATACCTTGGGGAGGAGAGACAGAGAGAGGGGTGCTAGTGGCTGGAGCGCGGGATGGTTGGTTGTGTCTCCAGAGATACAGCAAGGTGGACTGGGCCAATGTATGTATGTGTGTGGTAAGAGCTGGGGGGTGGGCACCGCAGGAACAGCTGGGTGATCGGTTGGTTAAGGTTAGCTGGGTCTTACAGTCCAAAATAGATAGATCTAGATCTCATCCGAACCATTTGCCCGGAAAACTATATTCTACAGTCCCTGATCGTCCGTCTCTATGCATTTGTGTTCCGGATACCCGACGTTCTGTTTGATACCAGAACTCTGCGACAGGCTTTCGTACAGGACGCCACAAAGCTGTTTCATCATCATCATCATTGCCTTTCTCACCCTGGATCAGGGTATAGGCCACCAACAAACACTTTCCATCCCTCTCTATCATGGGCCAGTCTCTTTACATTATTCCAAGTCTTTCCGCTTCGTTGCACATCATTTTCTCTGGCTCTTCTCCACGTTCCGCGCGGCCTTCCTCTTGATCTCTTGCCCTGGGGATTCCAATCCAATACCTTCTTCGTGATGCTGTTTCCTGGCCTCCTGAGAGTGTGGCCGATCCATCTCCATCGCCTCCTACCAATTTCCTCTCTGACTGGGCTCTGTCTTGTTCTTTTCCATACAATTTCATTGCTGACCTTGTCTGTCCATCTGATCTTAAGTAGCTTCCTCAAACATCTGTTGATGAAAACTTGGATTCTCTTTATGCAGGCCTGGGACGCATTCCAAGTCTCACATCCATACAACAGGACTGACTTCACGTTCGAGTTGAATATCCTCAGCTTTGTTTTTAGAGATATATCCTTGGTTCTCCAAATCTTGCTTAAGGACGTGAAAGCTGCCCGTGCCTTTCCAATTCGTGCTTTGACTTCTGCCTCTGTTCCTCCCTTATTGTCAATGATACTACCAAGATAGCAGAAGGACTCTACATCTTCCAGCGGTTGATCTCCTACTCTGACTTGTGCGCTTGGGGGTGCAACAATTTTTAGGACCTTCGACTTCACAGGATGTATCCTCAATCCAATAGATTCCGAAATTTTGTTTAGAGCTGTAGTCTTTGCTTGCATCTGGTCGTGTGTGTGCGACAATAGTGCCAAGTCATCTGCAAAATCTAGATCGTCCAGCTGTGTCCATGGGGTCCATTGTATGCCATTTCTTCCTCCACTGGTGGTTTCTTTCATAAGCCAATCAATCACCAGGACAAACAGAAATGGGGACAGCAAACAACCCTGCCTAACACCAGTCTTGATATCAAAGCTGTCAGTAAGCTCGCCATCGTGTACGACTCTGCAACTTGTCCCCTCGTACATGCTCTTGATAAGGTTCACCGTCTTCTCTGGGATTCCATAATGTCTCAATATTCTCCACAGTGTTTCTCTATCGATGCTATCAAAGGCCTTCTCGTAGTCAAGGAAGTTCACTATCAGTTGGGAGTTCCACTCTAGCGACTGCTCTACTATGATTCTCAGCGTGGCGATCTGGTCGGTGGTTGATCGATTACTCCTGAAACCAGCTTGCTCCTCACGAAGTTTTGAGTCTGTTGCATTCTGTATTCGCTTGAGAATAATCCGGTTGAAAACCTTTCCTGGGATGGAGAGAAGTGTAATTCCTCTGTAGTTACTACAATTGCTGAGGTCCCCTTTTTTTGGAAGCTTCACGAGGTGTCCTTCCTTCCAGTCCTTTGGAAACTTGCCTCCGATCCAAATCCTCGAGAATAGTGAGTGCAGACCCTCTGCAGCCCCAGCAGCATCTGCCTTCAGCGCCTCTGGTGGGATCTGATCTGGTCCAGCTGCCTTGCCTCGATTTAACTGCTTTATGGCATCATTAATCTCTGCTTTAGTCGGAGGGTCGCAACTGATCGGTAAATCATTTCTTGCGGGTAGAATGTCGGGTGGGTTGCTTGGTGGAGGTCTGTTCAAGAGGCTGTTAAAATGTTCTATCCATCTTTTTGCCTGAGCTTCCTTTCCAAAAATAGCCTTCCTGTTGTAATCCTTGACAGGAACTTCAGGTTTTCCATATTTTCCAGCAAGAGTCTTTGTAGTCTGGTAGAGGATCCTCATGTGTCCTCCTGTTGCTGCCTTCTCTGCTTTCTCTGCTATCATTCCTATGAACTCCTCTTTGTCTTTTTTAATTGATTTTTTGACCTCTTTAGCTGATGCTCGGTACTCTTCCTGGTTACCAACTCTTGAGCTTCTTGTACGACTTGCATTTACCTGTTCTTTTAGGTCTCTTCTTATCCTTATCAAGTCCAGTGATTTTTGACTGATCCATTCCTTGTGTTCCACTTTCTTTTCCCCAAGAACATCCTGGCATGTCGATGTAAATACTCCTTTTACCTTAGCCCAGTGAGTCTCCAAATCTACTGTCTCTTCGAGGTCAACAAGGGGTTTGAATCTATTCCTCAGTGTCAGCTGGAACTCTTCCTTCTTGTCTCCATCCAGAAGTCTCACTTGAAACTTTCTCCTCTTTGTTCCTGCTCTGGTACCTTGTTTCTTGAGGCGGAGTTTGAGTCTTGCCAGCAGCATGTGATGGTCAGATCCAACATCAGCTCCTCTTTGTACTATGACATCCTCCAGTGAGCGTCTGAATCGTCGGGTGATGCAAAAGTGGTCAATCTGGTTTTCAGTTACTCCATCCGGTGAAATCCAAGTGGCCTTATGGATCCTCTTGTGTGGGAATACTGAACCTCCAATCACATAGCTGTTAAATGCGCAGAAACTTGCAAACCGCTCTCCATTCTCATTCATTTGTCCCAAACCATTGCACCCCATAATGTCCTCATACCCTGTATTGTCCTGTCCTATCTTGGCATTGGCGTCTCCCATTATAATGTTCACATCTTTTCTTGGCAATGTGTCAACTATTTCCTGAAGCTGGTTGTAGAAATCGTCCTTGTCCTCATCGGTTGCTTCATTTGTTGGGGCGTATATCTGCACAATGTTCATGTTGATGTTCTTGTTCTTTGTAGTAAATGATGCCAATATAATTCTCCTTCCGTAGGGTTCCCATCCCCTCAGTGACCTCTGGGCGTGCTTGCTCAAGATGATCGCTACTCCTTCTGTATGCTTTTTGTCCTCCCTTCCAGAATACAAAATCTTTTCCCCAGAATTAAGTTGTTTCAGTCCGGACTGTATCCAGCGGGTCTCGCTAACTCCAAGTATGTGCAGTCTGTATCGCCTCATCTCCATTGTAACCTGGGCACTCTTTCCTGCTTCATACATGGAGCGGACATTCCACGACGCAATCCGGAGTGACTTGTTTGATGAAGGAGCAGTCAGGCCAGTGGAGTCCTTTCGGCTTTGTCCATTGTCCTTCATTGAATCTACAGGTGCAGATGCTCCCCCTTCTCCCAAGATAAAAGACTGATTTAAAGTATTTGCTTGTGTTTCTGTAACTGGTTTATTTTTACAGGGTGGGTAGTTGGCCCACCGCCAACTGGCTCTTCTCGGGAGACCAGGACCTTTGCACCTTTAGTCGCCTCTTACGACACGCAGTATCACGTCAGATGTATTCTTTGCTGTCCCTCTTCTGCAAGAGGGCCCCGCATCTGCACAGGCGACAAAGCTGTTTGGACATCAGTAAAATTTGCAACTATTCCGCCTGTTCTAATCCTCCCCACTATGTTTAAACTCGCTCATCAATTATTCTGAACGCGGGAGAAAAAGATGATAACAACCGCCTGCACCTGTCCTAAGTTGCAACATGGCAAAGAACAAGGTTGTCTACCTTGATTCTGTACGAATGACAAGTTTCCCAATCGTTGGAAAATCCAAGCACCGCAGTTTTCGATACGCCTAAGCATAGTCGGGCTTACGGAAATTGGAGCTAAAGAATTTGTATCGGACAGCACGTCCTCACAGAGTCAACTACCTTCACTACACAATACAGCAGCTCAACTTCAGATCAGGGGTCGGGGGCTCGAAACAACTTAATAAAACCTTACAATAATTTAAGGTTGAAAATCAACACAAGATAACCTTTAGTTTAAAATAGAAAAAAAAACACAACAACATAAAACCTTACTTACGATAACCTTAATTAAGTTTAGGGTTGAAAAACAAATTCAGATAAACTTTGCTTTAAAACTGAGAAACAATTTAAGGAATTGATATTGGAAAATTTGAATACCACTTAAAAAAAATGTTATTTTCAGGCGCCTCAAAATACTTAGTGGAATCTGAGTTGTATCTTACCCCCCACCCCTCCTGTCCTCCTTCCTCCTTCACATTGTGGTACAGAGATCTGATCTTGATCGTAAATGATTGTGGGTTTTTCCTGTGATTTAATTTCAACTTCAAAACCTCAAATCTGATTAAATCTGAAGTTATTTCGAGCTCCCCGCGCTAGGGCTGGACAACATTCACACAACAATGACAGCATGCTAGGAAATGGATGACAGATACACTAAACATGTGGTACCGGTACCTCTCCAACATTTCTGAACTTTTGGCACTTTCAACTCTTTGAGCGCACTGTTCTTTATGGGCGTAAAGGGGACTTAACCCTGCATGATTAAGTAAGGGAAGCAATCTGGTCCAAGTCGTACCAGAAAGACCGACCACCCACAGCCATCCTTGCCATGTAAGGATCAGAAACACA
Source organism: Onchidella celtica (assembly GCA_963931925.1). Taxonomy (NCBI): domain Eukaryota; kingdom Metazoa; phylum Mollusca; class Gastropoda; order Systellommatophora; family Onchidiidae; genus Onchidella; species Onchidella celtica. The sequence goes on from OZ007572.1 coordinate 11,753,852, forward strand.
CAGAAATGCTGCAGAACCCAACATGACAGTAAACCAACATCTGAGCCAATTAATCGACTTGAACAGCGTGGGGAAAGGGGGATGCTAGGCCAGTCTCGTACAAACAAAATAATCAGCAGGCCAATGAGTAAGTGAACAGATACATCGGATATATCATTAGTCGAATGTCATGAAAAAAATCAAGTCGAAAGGGGGCCAAATGGGGGAAAAAAAGTCAAGTTGTGTCAAACTTTTCATCATAAAAAAATCAAACAATCCAGCACCCTGCTGTAACAGTGCCCCACAGTTTTGTCATTTTTCCGCGTATGTATCCCATACAAACAAGACGAGGCCAAAATGCCCTATCAAATGGCAGCGTATGAATAATTTAGGGTCTTCTGTCCGGTTAAGTTCATGATTGGGTCCGCGTTAGGTATTAATCAAAACACACGAAAATCGCAGGTTAAAAAAAAAGCCCGGACGATAAAATGTCCCCAGTGACAGCTCAGTTTAGACAAACGACAGAAGGCATGCAACAATACAGTTAAGTTACTTGCACAGGTAGAATGTAGAAACAGGTTTACGTACGATCATGCAGCATCAGTTCAATAACTCAAACAAGTTATACGGTAATGGAATTATGACAGGTCAAGGGTACGCCATTGGACACAAGCCATGCAAGACAATCTATACACCAACCACAGCACGGACAAGACACACAGACATGCCACACAATGACATGCTAGAGTTTCAACACGCAAAAGACACCCCCCTCCCAAAGCCAATGGTCAAGTAAACATTATGAGACAGATCCACCCGCACATGACGCAGGATTTGGAAATTTTCAACTGCCAGATGGAGCATGACAGAACTTGGTTCCATTGAGCTTCAGGAAAGGTTTCAGACATAACTAAATAAACTATTAACATTTTCAGTCAACCATCTGTGCAAACACTTTTGTCACCATAACAGGCAATTGTAAAATGATCTATGTTCATACTTTTGGGGAGGAATATCCCTATACAAAACTACAACTGTTTAATTTGTAAAACTGGCTCACTGACTACACTACAACTGCTTTCATATTTTGGTCTTTCGTTGCGGAATCACCAGAGTGCCAAAGATCTAATATAGAAAGCAATTAAATGTTCAGAGACGACCATGGTGTCTGGGGTCCAACAATGGACAAGATATGCCTGGACTACACAAGGGCCGTCTGGTGACGTCAGTGTCTGCAAATCCGGTGGACCTGAGGGGCCAGCAGGTGGCCGAGAATGAAGTATGGACCTACCCGGGACTTGGACCCAGCTTTTGTGGCCGGCGTTTGTAGAACTCAATCTCGTCCACGGTCCAGACAGCGCCTTTGACGTTTTCCACCCGCATGAAGCATTTGTGCAGACTGAGGTTATGACGTACTGCATTCTACACAAGCCACGACAGGGGAGGGGAAGGGGTGAGGTGGGGTGGGAAAATAGAAAACTTGAGTTACTGATAGGCGCGCTTGGTGAAGTCAACAGACCAAATTTTGTCACTTTCGTGTTTGCAAGAGTAAATCTATTTGACGGACATTAAAAGTGTGGACTTTGGCTTTTTTTTAATCCAACCACATTAACGTTTCCAACAGAATTCTGGCCCATGACCAGGAGGGAATTTCAAAACCTAAAAAATATCATGGAAGAAAAAAAAATGTTATAAGATTTTCCTGCTTTTTTTTTTATTATGTACTGAAAACATAATTACAAATATTTTGGGATCACAGCATTGATTCAGCCTACACCCGATTTATGCCACACATCCACTGCCAATCAGTTGTCAAATTGCCTGTAAATTTTCCTTGAAAAAAAAAATGTCCCAAATTATAGATGAAAAAATGACTCCAATACTGATATCTTGGGTTACTCTACTCTTTCTGTCCGCAGATTTTGTTTTACAAATTTTGGGAGAATAATTAGGTTAAGTGCCTTTACTTGAAGAATCACACTCTTAAGAATGGAGGAAGAGGGGGCGGTGGGGGTCAGGAACTATAAATTATTTCATGATAGTTTCGACAAACGTATATTAATTATTTTTTTTTTTTACTTTTATGTAATATTTATATCTGATTCATTAAATTAATACTGTGTTTGTTCTGAGCAAAAGAAGGCAGGATGTCACATAGCTCTCATCCATCCCTTATCCACAGTAAAACACACATTTACACATATAAAAGGAGGTAACGCCGTGTAGAGAACGGACATAGAAAACTTTGACATCATGCAAGTTCTAAACTAACGTTTCCATTCATCAACAACATTCTGTGAGACTGGAGGGTACCCAAGTTCTGCACAACTCTTCAGTGTCAACACATTTTTCACATCCGTTTTCAATGATTTCTAACCCTACTGCTGCCATGGCCAAATTGCTGAGCCCTGATAGAGGTTTTTTTCAGCTGTAAATGTTAAATTTATATGTTTGATAACTGGAGCTTGTATTCACCTAAAAACCAAACGAAGTCTACATTTCTGGAATACTGACCTCCCGATCATCATTTTAAACTCTCTTATCAGTGATTTTTGTTCACATTTTGCGCCATTATCCGACATTTTCATTTGAATTTGAGTTTTTTGGTTCAACAGCGCGTCCGCACGATCACGGCCACTTTGCACCTTTCGTGTCTTTGTTTAGGCCATTTTATGACAGCTTGATACTCCGAGCTTCATCAATACGGAACTTTCACTAATAAAATGGAAAAGTTCCCTACAAAATTGTTTTATCTTAAAATTTAAATTGCATATGAATGCAGTCACATCCTTCAATCTTCAATGTCAATGTCGCAAATCACGAGACGCCACCCAATCCGCATCGCCCGCTTGAGATAATATCTGATATTTAATTGGTACAGCTCATGAAAATGTCTTTAATTCACTTACCAAGTCGGCAATTTCAATATGGTTAAGGCTCACCCCCCCCCCCCATCCCCCACCAACCCCACCGTGTGCAACGCTTTTAGACTCTGATGGACCTGAACAAGACCCGTCGCCACCTTAACTCTTGTTTGTTCCAACTCCACTTTTTGCGCAGCTGAGAAATTCCACGTTAAACCTTTGCGGGTCTAGTAATTATTAGGGGTTATAAAAACTCGGAATTGTGAAACAGCTTGACGTGTGCCACAACGTATTTGAAACAAGTGACAAAGTGTGCATTTATTATACTTCTTCTACATACTAAAATATCTCTCAATTTTTGTATAATATATATATATATTTTTTTTGGGGGGGGAAATAGACCAAATAAGACCTAAGGTCGTGCAATGATGACACAAGAGTTGGGCAGAACACTCAGCAATTCCTCCAACTCTCAGGGCTAAAACCTCTGTTACCGGATGTGCTGTTCTTACTGTCCTTTCCATTAGAAGAAACAGGACAAAATACACAAAATAACTGACCAAATTTTACTTAACGATCGATCTTTCCACCACCACCACCACCACCCCTCTCTCCCAGATGCCAGAAAGCCTTGCAGCAATGTGAACCATTACATTGAATCTAACGGTGAGGGGGGCGGGGTGGGCGGGGCAGAAATCGGGTGTTTTCTTGGCTTTTTTCCCACAGCTGTGTCTACAAAGTCTTCATTAAGTTTCAAATCTTTGAAAGTTCAAAGACAGAGAATTCAAAATATAAAATAATTTATAGACATGAATAGAGATGCCACATTATCCAGGTATGACCACATATTTATTATACTGCCATGTTCTGGTAAAAGACAGTAAAACACCATAAAAATTTTTTTACTGGAGACGCCAGGAAACATTTCATGTTGGCCTCCGTTTTATTCTTTATTTCCATTTTATGACCACCAAACGAAACTTATGTAGAAAATTATAACCCCTATGGAAAGAAAGACCACATTTCAGTCTATAAAGGTTGTTATTATAGGTACGTACACACTCCATGTGTTTTACTCTAGGGGTACATAATTTAAAACCCTTTGTGACTCCAGAGCTAGGTAGCTCCCACTGAAATATTGAGTCTTTTACCGTAGCATGGCAGCATGTATGTAGATATTTCATGGTGACACAGAAAATGTGAGTGGATCTGGCGAGGCCAGGCTTTGGGTGAGAGACCAAATTCCTGAGAAAACTCTGTCATAGGGACAAAATTTTCTGTGGAAACTGAGATTTTCTCATGGAATACAAAAGATATGCTGTTTTTTTGCATTCAGTTAAAAGATTTGAAATCGTCTTTGAAATATTTTATTTTGAATTTTCAAAAAGGTAGATCTATAAACATTTCACACGAATAAACCTGATTTCACCATTTCCACGCACGAATAGTTCAGTTAAAACAGCTGGTTTTTTCCTGCAGAGGAACTGAATGAGAAGAAAGTAAAACGAGAAAACTGGCACAGACAAGTGCTTCTGTCCTTGAAACATTCATGTATTCTGACTTCATAGTTAATCACAGAAAAATAATAAATGGATGTTAATTTCACATTAAATAAAACATGTATTTGCCCAAAGCAAGTTTTACGTGACTGTTTTGAAATCATCAAAGCAGACATTTAAATCAATATTTTCATACCAGGCATTGTGACAGATAAAATCAATAACAGAAATCAATCCAGGATGAGCCTGGAGAATAAGAATGAAAAAAAGACAAAAAAAAGTCACTCTTAATAACTTTAAGTCTTGCCACACAAATTGGCATCCAGCTCCTTAAACATCCTGTAAAGTTCATGACGGAATCACTGCTACCTATCAATGCTCCAGGGGTGAATTCAATGACAGTTAAAGCAGTGAACAATTAGCTCAGTTTTGCTTACCTTCCAGGTCGCCTCATTGCGTCTGAAATATGCAAATGTTCCCTGGAACCACTGGTAGATTTCGTTAAGAGTGAGTTGTCGATGAGGTGATTCTATGATGGCCTGCGGAGCAAAGGCAGAAACTTATTCAAGAGATAAGGTAAAGTTATCATTTCTGCCAAAAAGAACAATATTTATTACATCTTAACCGCCACCTTTAATCCCATTTTCTTTACCCAAGCCAATTGATGACTATGATGCATGTATAAAAGAAGGGTGTGACCTCTGGGGAAGGATACAAAACAACAACAAACAAACAAACAAACTTTTGTTAACAGAATAATTTTTGTGCTGGCATAAAATCAGGGAATCAAATTTAGATAGATCTACCAATATAATATCAATGATCAAACTTGGAGGGTTTGCTAAATCATGGATTAAGAAACTTTGAAGTAATGACAGCTCTCAGCATTTACTTTGAGAACACTGAAGTTGATTGAACAAAGGTGGCCAGAACATTTCTACAACACTCCTGCCACAGTCAACAGTTATTCACACAGCAAGTGGAACTGACAAGGCCATTAATGACAAAGAACAAGACAGAACATTTTAACTGACATTCAAAGAAGACAGAACATTTTAACTGACATTCAAATTCTCAGGGCTAAAACTAGAAATCAGTAACTCACCTGTCGTATCAAAGAGGCGTAAGTGAAAGGTGGTCGTACATCTGTGTTCTTGTAGAATTCACGATTTCTTTGGATTTCTGGCCACAAAAGAAAACAGTTCAATACTAGTGACATCAGAAACAGGAATGATGGTAGTCGCTTTCTTTTTAGATGATGACAACAGATTGTTCTCTCTTTCCTGTTTTCATCCATCCCTGTTCTATCCACTCATCCGCCTGTCACTCTCTGTTCCATCCATCCACTCACGTTACTTCCCTGCCTCCATCATTCATCCCTCCTTCTGTCTTTCTTTACACCGACCCATCCACTCCTGTTCCTTTCCTTCCATCCATCCATCCACCCGTCCCTCCGTCCGTCCATCTATCCCTCCATCCATCCGTCCATCCATTCATTCATTCATCCATCCATCTTGTTTCATCCCTCCCTCTCTCCTGCCAATACCAACACAATTACAATACAAGCATACAACAACAAACAACTGGACACAGACAAAACCACGTATGTTACATACCTGCAGAAATAGGAAGATTACATTTATCTGAGACCCTCCGCCGGACTGGACCACCGCCGTCACTGCCACCACGACTACTACCTCCACTGCCGCCACCACCACCATTGGTAGGTGTGGGGGGCAGGGAGGATGAGCCGTGACCCCCGGGGGTGCTGACCAAGGGCGGGGGCCGATGTGGCATCGGGATCATAGGACTGGGTACCATAGACACAGGGGGCAGGAACGGTGACCCAGTGAAAGGGTTTAACATTGGAGGCTTTGGCAGAATCTGAGGCTGGGGAAACAGAGACAAAAACAACCAACATCAAATGATGTAAACACTTCAGTCATACCAAAGATACAAAATACGAAAAGATGGGTCAGTCCCTTCTTCACGTCTTTTAGAAAACTGCACGTTTCGGAAGAGGCCTCTCCCACTGTCAGCGCGGTGAGCCAGAGCCTCGCAGACTATTAAAATTTGTATAAAAAAGAAGACACAACTCCGACCGTGTTCGCTTCCAGGGGCAATAACAACGTCAAGTTATGAAAATAATACGCAATATCAAATTTACAATGAGTGTCTGCATAAAACAAAACACATAAAAAGGGCGGGGGAGGGAAAGTGAGAGAGAGAGTGAGATTTTTCATCCACCTCTGCCCCATCATACTCTAATAATATACTTAGGACGGTAAGTTCATGAACAATTTTGCCACATTGCTACTCTTCCCAGTATACCCATCAGCTCCAAACCAATCAGTTCGGTTGTGTGTGTGTGTGTGTGTGAGAGAGTGTGTGTGTGTGAGTGTGTGTGTGTGTGGGGGGGGGGGAAGGGAGGGGTGTGTGAAAGAAGACAGGGTTACCAAATGATCTCCTTAGAATGACGAGGCTCTATCTCCACATTTGGGCTGAAGTAGACTTACAACACACTACATCTGGGGGCCTTCTCCATTGTGTGTCAAAGTATCAAGCGGATTCGGTGTGTAATTTGTGGATATTACTAAAGAGAAGAAAATTCTTTGCTCTTCAATCATCAATTTCTCAAAAGTCAAAGGAAAGGAGTTCCAACCTTGTCATTCTAAGGGAATGAAATATGCACCAGTAAACATGGTACAGATTTTGTCTCCAAGTCTCCTATGCCATTTCGGTGAAAACCTAAATAAGTCTTGAGCGAGCACAATGAACAATAAAACAATTTTTTTTTTTAAAAGAAAAAAAAAATCCGTATATCAGTCTGTAGCTCTGTCGCCAATTCCCACACGAACTCTATATCTTACGACATCTAGAAATCAGGAACAAAATGTGAATAATTCTTACTGACAAAATCAATTGCTCAAGCCTGAAACAACCAACCAACAAAAAGAAAGAAAAAAAAAATGGAGTATGTGAAGTATGAAAGGTAGTCATTATAGCCCATCAAGGGAATTACTCGAACCTTCTCTATGTTTACACAGGCACCAGAGGCGGGGGAACAAATTGGACACGTGATAGGGGAAAATTGCTTACCTAATAAAAAAACAAACAGTCTGTTGCTCAAACGAGCAATTCAACCAGAAAGTTCCACCAGGCAAGAGACCGTTGGCATCAAAGAAATAATTTGCATATTGATTTCCAGGTGAAGACAAAGGGGAAAGAAATCTGTTTTGTATAAAAAAATAAGGGACTAAACTCTGATTTCAAAATAACGATAAATTTTCTCAAATTTGATTTAAAGGGCTAATTTTTCTCCATTTCAAAAGTTAAACTGTCGGGTGTGGTAGTTGGACTGAATGTTAGCATCACCAACCATTTCCCACCAGCCTGAAGATTTTTCATCTATTGCTGGGTGCTGGCAAAATTTCTCTTTCTGGTGTGTGTGTGTGTGTGTTTGTGTGAATATGTGAGTGCCACAGAGAGAGAGAGAGAGAGAGAGAGAGAGAGAGAGAGAGAGAGGAGAGAGGGAGAGACACAGAGAGAGACAGAGAGAGAAAGTGAGAGAACACAGGGAGAAAGAGAGAGAGAACAGACAGACAGACATAGCCACAGAGGTATAGACAGAGAGAGAAAGGCAGAGAAACGGAGAGAGAGCAACAGAGAAACGAGAGACGCACAGAGAGAGAGAGAGAGAGAGAGAGAGAGAGAGAGAGAGAGAGAGAGAGAGAGAGAGAGAGAGAGAGAGCGTGGGAAAGAGATAGAGAGAGAGAGGGGGAGAGAGGAGGGCGAGAGAGAGAAAGAGAGAGAGAGAGAGAGACCCAGAAAGAACACATCTGATCAAATAAGTTTCCAAAATAAGGAACTTTTTGTTGTTGTTGTTGTTGTTGTGATGTTGTTTAGAAATGTGCTACCTGCGGTGTTATGAAAAAAGATCCCATACACAATAAACAACATTTTACAAGAGAGACAAAAACAACAAAAAACAAACAGCGTTGCGCCCTACTCGACTCATTGTTCGATTTCAATTTTACCAAGTCTAAAGAGAAACGAGTGTTCATTCAAAATTATAACTCAGACAAAGTAATACATTTCATTCTCTAAAAACGTCATGACAGTTACAAGTGAATATGCCCTGGACTGGCGACTTAAGCTGTGTTTTCATGTGTACCGAAACAGAAACGGCAAAAGAAACGCCAAAAACCGTTCAGGAAGTGAAACAGCTAGAAACGCCGTTTCTGTACACATGGAAACACAATCTGGTGGATTTTTGACGTTTCCGTCTCCGTACACATGACAACACGGCTTTACAGTCTTTTTTTCAAAGCCCGTTAGTGTGAGCTTAGGAACGCGTAACAGCAGGTAAACAGCTAGCGGCAGGAGAAGGTGGATGGAAATGAAGAAATGGCACAAACTTCAACAATGAAAGAATAAAAAATTAAATAATTAAACTTCTTAGACTGAAAGTGAGATCCATGTGTGTGTGTGCGTGAGTCTGCATTATCTCTTCTGCAGGAAAAAATCAGTGCTCAAATAAGGCCGAATCCATTGTACTCATAGGCTCGCATTCCCTAGCCCACCCCAATCCCTTTAAATCATGTTTTATCTTTTTTCCTTGAGGATAATGGTGAACATAAGTGGGAAATAGGAGGGGGGGGGGGGGGTCGATAAATTTTAAGCTTTCTGATAACTTATGGTAACTTAAGATACAAAATCCTGGAAACAACGACAGGGGCAAATAAACAAAATTATGAAGAATTTGGTCAGTGACGTCAGCCAGTACTGTTCACGCTAGCCAACCAGCGAGCCAGCCTTCTGACCAATCAGTCGATCAGCCATTCAGCAAGCCAGCCAGCCAACCAGCCAGCCAGCCAGCCAGCCAGCCAACCAACCAGCGACTCAGCCAGGCAACCAACCAGTTAGTCAACTAACCAGCCAAAACAGCCAATAAGCAAATCAGTCCGCCAGTCAACTAGCCAGCGGAAACAGCCAATAAGCAAACCAGCCAGCCAACCCGTTTGCAGGCTCACAAACCAGTCAGTTTTAAAGCCAAGCAGGAGACGAGAATAACGTACATATTGTATTGAGAGCCAACAGACATTAGCTAAGCCCCCCCCCCCCCCCGAGAAACAAAACCCACTTACTAATAGGTTCTCTGGCTTGAGGTCATGTGGTGTCTTGGGTGACATCTGGGTGGGCGTGGCCGGCATGGAGTTGGGGTGGGAGGAGGGGTGGACAGCTGCCATGGATGATGAGCTGGACTGTGGTTGTGAGTTCTGTGGTGCTGGCATCTGCGTCTGATGGTGCAGATGGTCCGTCATTGCCTTCAGGACCTTTTTCTGGAATGCAAGCTGAAGAGAGAGACAGAGAGACAAGAAATACAGGTTATCATGTGACAATAGCAGAAACTGTGGCATTAATAAATCCAATATTTCTATTGTTTTAGAGCACCAACGTATTTTACACATGCATCACTCTAATAGGGGTATGCTCGTATTGTGGTCGGGGGGGGGGGGGTGGGGGTTTAAAAGCGTCAACAGATGGGGACGCCGTAAAAAAAATCGGCAAAATCAAGCAGACGCACTTTATGTATGAGCCCTTAGCTCCGCACAGCTTACGGGCCCAGTTTTTTTTTTTCCGGGGGGTTTGGGGGTGGGGGGGAGGGGGGGCAGCAATTATATCCCCTTTGCAACATTCGAAAGTAATAAAGGAAACAAAGGCCATTTTACCTTTTGTAAGCCCGCACAATGGATTGTTGTAAAAAGATCACACAGTAAAACGTACATTTTTCTATATATCATAATTATGTAAATTAGCCCTGACATTCTACTCTCCCCTGCAACACACAGCCATAACCAGTTGTCTCCCTCAACAAGAGGAAAAAAAAACAACAACAGAACAATAGGAGGCAAATTAACATTGCGTTTTCATGCCACTATTGACTCAACGTGGAGACTTCCGCAATTTTTGTCTTAGAATTATAGATCAATTAATATCCATTAATACTTTCGCCTTGGTCCTCAGATCTTCTCCCGTCCCCCCTTAATCATCTAGACTTTTTCAAACCTGATAGCAAACTACATTTTTGGATGCTCCTTGTTGAAACACTGAGGCTAACATGTCTGTGTCTTAGCTCTTTATTTTAGGAGGTTTCGCTGCCCTTGGCATTTGCACCTCGGTTTTTCATGTTTTCAATTTTCTTGTTCTTGTTTCTGTGTGTTTTTGTGGTAGGGACTGGTTTTTTAGAATTTTGCCCAGGCAGCGGCCTTGTTCCGCCTGCTCTTCTCGACTTTCAACTGCCGAGTTGCCTTTAACGTGCGCAACATGCACACGGCCCACCGAGTTTTTCCTGCTTACCCCGGAAGACTAGGTTCTCGATCTACCACAGGATCAGGGGCAGGAATTTTCCCCCCGGAAAAAAATTCCATCATGCCTGCACCGACCGAGAATCGAACCCGGTATCTTCGGCATGAGAGGCCAGCACCTTGCCTCTGGACCAACGTGTCCCCCCTGAGGCTGAGACGTCAGAGCTTGAAGATGGGTAAATGATATTATGCAGAACCCGTGAAAAAAAGTAGGATCTTTGATATCTTCCCCGCTTTTCGGTGTAAACAATCCTTGTACAAAACGTCTATGAGACAGGGCCAACTACTCCTGTCTTCTTTTTCTCCCTCTTCAATGAAAAAAAAAGAGAAAATTTCAGCCCACAAAATTCTAGGCTTAAAAATGATAGATGTTCCAACTCAGCCTTGCGTAGCCAATTTCTCCTTCAAAATTTCTCTCTCTCTCTCTCCTTCTTTCTTTGAGTTCATCTCCTCAAGTCAATTTCTCAATTCATCTCAAGTCGTTATGCATATGTACGCGCCCAAAGCGTTTTGCACTCGGGAAGCGTATTTGAATGCTTTTGTGACTCCAGAGCTGTTACGTACAAGTAACACCAATCATTCTTTACAAAAACAGAAAATAAATTTCCATTCACTTTCATACTCCCATACAGAAAAGTTAAACAACCAAACTCTTTTGTCAAAACGGGGTTACAAAAACAATAAATCTGTTCTAGTTAGCTTTACAAAGGCAGGACAGATTTTTGAAAACAAAACAAAACACAACGAAAAAAAGCAAAACAAAACGGAACAAAACCATGAACACAACTTCTGTGTCGTTAAGTCACTCGGCTTGGGCTGGGGGGTTCTGGTCATGGACGGGTAATAGAGCACAAAGCTGGGGTTGTGTGGTGACAGGACAAGGGTTAATACATTTCAAACATCCCCGCCCGCACATAAATAAGCCATTAAAAATAACACAGTGATCAAGTCAGGCCATTTCTTTTCAACTAGAAACAAAACAAACATCACAAGGTCTGCTTAACAACGAGGGTCCGCGGTTTGTGTACGCTCATAAATCATCATTAAACGTTTTTTGAGGGGAAAATGAGAATTAGGAATTCTAAAACACATCACAAAACAGGGTGATGTTTTCAATGAGGGGTCATGATTTATAAGAAGGGATTTGACTTGTTGTCTGGCCCGCAGGCGAGAGTATGACAACTTCCGTTGCCGTGTCGGCGTTCAGCAGACGAGGCTAGGCCGAGGCGCCATTCAAGTTGCTGAGACAGCAGTGACCTTCACCTTGATGAAAATGTGCGAAACAAGTTCGATCATAGTTCCATTTCGAAATGGCGTAAATTTTTTTGGTCTTGTCCAAAAATGATAGCTGTGTTTTTGTTTTTTGTTTTTTTTTAAATCAGATTTCTGGAAGCCAGACTAAAAACATAGGCAGCCTTCATTTCTGCTTTTATGTCGACAATGGTTACTTCGGAACAGAACGTTTAAACAGAATGGATGGGCTGCCATACAACCAAACAAAGCCATAAGTATAAACGAACACAAACAATCTTTAAAAGCCCCCCCCCCCCCACACACACAATGATCTATCTGGATGTAGATCTATCTGCTGTTCAGAAATCTCTCTCCGTCCGCTCAAACTTTTATCTCCTCAGGCCATCTCTACTTCTCTCCCCCATCCTGCCTTCCCTGCTTTTGTTCCATCAGCTGCTCTAGTCAGTTTGGATTAATAACAGCCTACATTAGAATCACGTTAGATAAGTGATGTCTTCACAACAGTTAAAAACCGCGAGCAGGCGGATGGGGGTGGGGGTGGAGCATACACCAGGGAAAAACAAGAGGTTAAAGGGGGCAACAACTCTGATTAGCCATTCAGGCCCCGTCCTCTGACCCTGACCTACTTTTCTGCAGGTAAGTTAGCTCCGCTCCTGGCCTCCTGCCCTACTCGCATTTCATGGCCATCCATCCATTTCCTCAACATCTCCGCGCGCGCGCGAGCAGGCACGGTCTCAAGTCAAGCTGAACGATTAATAATCTACATCTATTAAATTTAACACCAGCTTCCAAAACAACCATCCAGTGGCGTTACTTACTTTACAATGTCCTCATTCTTTCAAAATGTTGTTGCTTTAGTAATTTTTCTAATTACCGTATGAGAATTAATCATTGTCTTAAAGTTGCTTTAAGCCTGCAGTCCTCATTATCAGATACACATGGTCTTAAACTTTATCAATAGAATAGTCTTTGTTTCATGAAGGCAACAGAGATCTAGCCTAAGGGCTGACGCGGGTAGTGCAATACGATCACAAAACCACATTTATACAAGTGCTTGTAGTACACAAGACATAGGGTGACTGCCATTTTACACCCAATGGTCAAAAGAATTCTCATCCAATCACATAAGCTTACACTTTTGTACTACACAAACTTCAGCAACAAATAGTTGCAATTTTCTGATCCAAACTTCACACGTCGAGGGACGCCTGTGAACAGAAAGTAACTCAAAAATTTTCCATTTTTATTTCTTTCCCCTTTTTTGCGACACATTTTTATATTCTAAAATCTTCAAGCTTGCCTTCGGTTTTTCCCCTCTTCTTTTCCAAATCCTACGAAGGTCGCAGTGGCCAACGCCGGTTGTACTGCTAACTACTTCATTTCTTCCAATCCATTCGTCAACTTATTTTTCTTATTTGCTGTACGGAATCCTTGGGCGGCCACACCGATTTCCCGTTTTTGTTTGTTTTGTTTGTTTACCTAAGCCAGTGAAGCTTTGCATGGTGTTTCAACGTCTTTGAACCCTGACTTATCAGTATATTAGTGATCAAGAAACCACATAATCCTGTCAATTAAGTCAAACTACGACTTGAGCAAGACAGAACCCATTGACTTGTACAGTCGCCAGAGGTGACAGGTCACTGCACTTTCTCTCTCACGTCTCTAGATGGTGGCAGTCAGAACGGCTGCCTGACTGACTGACACATCCTGACCGTCATCAACTGTTACACTTCACGGTTTGACATTGCCACTTGCAAGTTTTGTCTGACGTAGCCAAATGACACTGACATGATTGTTACAGAACAAGATTACAAGCGGCAATCTAGGCCAAAATCACGCTGTAACATTTCATAGAATGAACACAATGTGCCCTGCCTGTCTATTTACATTATAGCGTTGTTTTAGATCTTTATTAGGAGGTTCACTGCTCTTGGCATTTACACCACACTTTTTTGGTTAATGTTTTGTGTTTTTGCGGCGGTTTTTTTTTTTTTTTTTTAAATTTTGCTCGGGCAGCGGCCTTGTTTGGCCTGCTTCTTCTCGATTTTCAACTGCCAAGGTGTTTTTAACGTGCGCAATATGCACACGGGCCCTCCGAGATTTTCGTCCTTATCCGAGAAGACTAGGTACTCGATTCTACCTACCACAGAATCAAGGACAGGAATTTTACCCCCGTATTCCAACATGCCTGCACCGACCGGGAATCGAACCCGGTACCTTCAGCACGACAGGCGAGCATCTTGCCTCTAGATCATCCGTTATCTATGTCATACTTTTATACGACTAAACTTATAGTTTCTTTTGATCATCACAAAACGGAACTGAACTAAGAATAAAGCACAACGCACAGCCAAATGTAGTTCTGCATGTCATGCAAACGCTGCGTTTTGGCACATGGTCTTGTTTCCATACCATAGGCACGATACATGTGCTTGTTCTAGTTTCTCATACATCAAAACTGAATAATTTCATTTTTGTTATACAAGCTACCCAATGGGTGTTTATACGGACGATACCAGCTAGCAATAAAAACGACCGCTCTCCACAATGACACGCCGTACTTCATAGGTGGCCCCCTGTGGCACATTCTCACACTGACAGTAACAGAGACAGACAGAGAGATCGGGACAGTGAGACACCCCTCCCCCGCTTCCCCCAGTGTAACTGACTGAGTGACTGACCTGTGATTCTAGAGAACTGACCACTTCCATCTGGACGCGGGACTGGGCAGTACTTCTGTCGTCCAGTTGATGTTCTGTGTTCAGATGTCTGGGGAAGACAAACAAAGTGACGTCAGTCAACAAACTTGACAGTGTCAGATAAAGCATTGCCTTAGACAGACGGACGGACAGACAGACATAAGCAAGTAAGTAGGTCGCTCGGTCGGACCTAGGACGGAAGGCGGACGTAAACAGCCTGAGAGACAGGATGGCAGATAGGTGGAGAATTAGATAGACAATAGATTTACAGATGTATATACAGGATTTATAGATAAACCAGCAATGGACGAACAGATAAACAGACGGGCAACAAACTGACAGATAAATAACATACAGACAAGAGATTAACAGACAAATAGACAGACAATTCTAGTAAGCAGTAAGAAATCAAATCGGTCTAAAAACCAATCACCCCCCCCCCTTCCACCATTTCCATACCATCTTCCCAACCCGCCGTTTCCGCAATGTAACTGTATCCTCCCTCCAGCCTCACCCCTTTCCCCAGGTCAATATACAAACAAGCAACCGCTGTAAGACTGAGATACAAACATCACCATCTGCTCACAACTCCAGTCGACTACACTTCCTGCTCTCACGTCAGCGAAAACAAACACCGCCTTTCCCCGCCCCCTCACTAACCGCGCCCCTTCCCTCCCCTCAACATTGGGAATTTAAATATACAACAATAATTTGGTAACTCTGAGGCTGTTCTCATCTTTTTCAGAAAACAACTGACGGTACAGACATGAACCTTTGGGAAATGAAAAGTAATGGCATAAGCTAAGGACTGTTGTTACTTGCACGCACGTATCCCAAGCGTTTTGCATCAGGGGCGCGTACGTATAGGTAACTATCCCTAACCCCGTCCTTATCCTCAACCCAAAATCTTATCAAATGCCTAACCCTGACCCTTACCCTTTTAGCCAAAAACAACAGGAGGCAAACAAAATGAAAATCTGAAAGAATAATTAATTAAGGCTGTTGTTAGGAGTATTTCGGAGGGAGCTCTCTGGCTCTGGAGTCACAAAAGGCTTCAAAAAACGTATCCCTAGGGCAAAAAAACTTGGGGAGGGGGGGGGGGTATGCGTACAGGTAACAAAAATGTAAGTTAGGTTTTTTAGGGCGCCGATTTGTGGATAAATTGTTCTGAAAAGTAATTAGACAACAAAATACTGTGAGGCTGTGGATTTTCTCCCAAACTTTGTAAGAAACTGATTCTCCACTAAGCACCACTGAACCACAGACAGCTCAATGGCGGAGTAGTAGGACAGGGTGTTATGCGCCCCCCCCCCCCCAATTTGTTTATAAGAAATCTTTTGAAATAATCCAAATCCTTTTGTTCCACTGCTGAATATATAACTATAAACCATTTTGTTAAACACATAATTATGTACCGGTACCAAGCAGGGTCGTCTTAGCATCAATATGCCCCCCACCCCCCGGGCAATGCAATAGGCTGCGGCCCGCCCCCTACGCAACTACTCAGAAATTTGCATGCATGGGGTCTCTGGACAAGTGACTAGTGTGCCCATGCGCTATGACGGCTCTGGTACTAAGTTCGTGGCATAAAGCTCAGATCCCGTTCATGGAAGGGGTAATACTGCTGGGCAGAGACTTGCTCTGGAGTAATCCGGTTGTTTGGATCATCCAATTCAAAATATCTGCATATCCGGATCACGATCCAAAGTTTAGACCGGTTAAGAAAATCAGTTTCCATCTCTTCCATCCTCCCGCCTTTCCTTTCTATACTGCGCCATAAAATAGGAAATACCATTGAGTTTGAGAGGGTACATACAAAGTCCTGAAAACTAATTTTAAGGACTTTTTAAGGACTCAGAATAGAACTCAGAATTAAAAAAAATTAAGGATATGTGACAAAAAAACATTCCATGTATGCAGCACTCAAACCCCCCCCCCCCCCCCCCAAAATGACAAATGTACAAGTGATGTGCTTCACACATTGAAATCGGACGTTTCTGTATCGCTATCGGAAGATTTAAATCAACAATAGACACACACTGTAAGCAGGCACATACCACACACTGTCTGTCTGTGTGTCTGTCTGTCTGTCTGTGTGTCTCTCTCTCTCTGAGAGGGAGGAACGCAGAGATATCTAAGACTAAGCTTTAGAGAACGTTCTTAGTTCACGATTATGATTGTGTGAAAGTTCTCCAGTAGAAATGGAGATCGGCCGTACAGATCCCTTGGGAGTCACCAACATCACTGGCTGAGGATCTCTGACCTATCACCCCCCCCCCCCCAAAATCCCCCCAAACCACATTAACAGGGGGTGGGGGGATAAGACGAAAATGAAAGGGCAGTTTTTAATGTGCACAATGGGAGAGAATTGGACGTAATGTTTTATGCTTTTTAGCCCCTTTTGCCGACCACAATCCTCATTTTCTCGAAAAGGCTAAAATTCACATATTATAAGAATAATGGCAAATTAATACCTGACGAAACATCCACAGCCGTCTGTTGACATCACAGACACAGGGGACGATAAACAAAAACAAGCTCGATGGAAATTGGAAATATTGGCAGTACATTGTGATATGATTTTGACCAAGCCAGGGAAGGACTCCGACCCCTCCTCTCCCATATCCCCAAGCTCCGACATTCATCCGTTCAACCCCCCCCCCTCCCCGGTTAAAGCTGGAAAACGACTTGTTTTCAAGATGGGATCAAAATATACAGGTGGAATGACGTTATGAAACGTCTAAATGGATTTAGCATATTATCATCTCTATTTGATCTATTTGATCTGATCATGCCCGCATCAGCCCTGCTATTTTTGTGTGTTGTTTTTGTTTTGTAATTTCACTTCTATTTACCATATCACAATCTCTCCATCTCATCACACTACCCCTCCCTCCTTTTTATTTGTTCCGTGTAGTGTTTTTCCACTGTCGGCTCTACTCATTGGCCAGATGGATCCCGCGTGCCAGTACCGTAAAAACTTGGATCGGAACAAATACAGGGCAGGGGTTCCCAATCTTTTTTTTTTTTTTGGTTCAGTTTGTCCCTGGCTACTTTTCGACAGTAAAATTACCCAGCCTTGTTTTGGTCAGTAATCTGAGTTTACACAATAAAGCAACCGAGAATGGGGCAGTTTTCAAATACTGTTTTTAACATCATTAAATTCAAATAACAGTAATAGTAATAGCCTATAACCATGTTACTTATACACATCAAGAATCTATAAATTAACCCCTCTGGGCAGGCCAAATTTACCCCTTGGGGATATCTGCCGTTTTGTATGCAACTGTTTTTAATATCCATCTGTTTTACCTCAACCTGCACCCATGAACACCTTCCCCCCCAACCGTCCTTACGTAACCCCCTCATGTCCACGCCTAAGAAGAAAATACCAAAAAAAAATAAATAAAAGAGACCGGCGGATTTTGGAGGCTGACGTCACGACATCTGAGTTTCAATGGCAGCTCGTACACCAGCCGTCTAGCTGGACCTCACCAAAGCTCTAGGTGATGTCACCGTCTACCTAATCGGCCCATCAAACTAGGCTAGCCCGGGGGGGGGGGGGGGAGGGAGAGGGGGGGGATAAATGTACCCACAACTTGGGAACCCCTGCTGTACGGAAAGGTAAATAAACAACATCTGTGGCGAAGGCCCCCAGGAGACAGCTGACTAGTGTCAATACAGCTATTGATTGGGGGGGGGGGGGCTCCTGTCTGTCTGTCTGTCTGTGTGTCTCCCATCTCTTCCTCTTGCCTTGTTCTTGTTGTTGTAGTCTTCGCTATTTCCTAGCTCCACTGAAGATGAAGATGATGATGATGATGATGATGATGATGACGATGATGATGATGATGACGAGACTGGTGCCGACGCCGTGCTATTGTTGTTGTTTTTGTTATTCTCCGGTTTCCGTGGAGCCCTCGGGTCGAGTGGCGGTCATAAAATAAATATGAGGACAGATCTCGTCAATAACTCAGGGAGTATTGCCGGCTGGTTTAGGGTTACAAGACCTGAATCTACATGTGCATTGTACAGATGTGAATAGCAGAGCTTTATGGAGTTCTGCCTCTTTTTATTTGTTTTTTTTTTTTTTTTTGTCTGGCTGTGAGAGTGAGTGACTGGGTGTGAGTGAGTAGAGACGGATGTGGGAGATGTTATGAACGGGTGGAGCAGTAAAAACAGTCAGAGGGGTACAGTAAACAGATGCGTGGAAAAAGACGGGTAGGGAGTACAAATACATGGACGGGTGGATGGATGGATGGATGGATGGATGGGTAGGTGGAAGGATGGATGGATGGGTCGATGGATGGGTGGATGGATGGGTGGATGGATGGATGGATGGGTCGATGGATGGATGGATGGATGGGTGGGTGGGTGAAAGGATGGCTGAATGGATGGATGGATGAACGGATGGTTGAAAAAATGGATGGATGGATGGATGAATGGATGGATGGATGGATGGATGGTTGGATGAATGGATGGAAAATGAATGGATGGATGGATGGTTGGGTGGGTGGATGAATGGATAGATGAATGGATGGATGAATGAATAGTTAGATGAATGGATAGATGGATGGATGGTTGGGTGGGTGGATGAATGGATGAATGAATGGATAGATGGATGGATGGATGGAGGGAGGGAAGGAGGGATCGACGGCGGAAAAATAAGACGATAAACAAGTCAGACAAACAGACGGACGGGTCACCTATCCATAATTCCTGTTTGCTATGATTCCACAAGCCGTATTCCAAAAAATTGCTGACAGCAAATGATGCAGGCGTCAAGTAATCCAACTTTTGTCACGAGGATCACATCCCCGAGAACTTGGAGACAAAATGTCTTTGTCGACCGAACCGTCAGCTTAGGGTAAATCCACGCCGGCAAATCAACTGCTCTGACAAACAGATCGCATACAACAACAACAACAACAACGGCACTCAGAGCGACAGCTGCATTTAGAACAAGGAGGAAGTAAAAATACACATCTAGATCAATCTTGTTCTGATATCAACCACCACAACAACAACACCTGTTGTAGGATATCCTTCCTCCCCAATACTCAACCCCCCTCCCCTCCCCCACGACTGGCCAACCGTCCTTCTCCAGCAGAGTCCCCCCCCCCCCCGAACCCCACCCCCTCCACAAAGACATCACCCTACTCTTGTACTAAATTCTCCCTTGTTCAGTTCATCTGCAGACCAGGTTAATACCGTGACAAAACAATGCAATTACAACAAACAAACACACATCTCAACAGCTGCTGCACGGACGTGTATAAAAGTGTCATCTATCCCGCCATCCCTGCTGGTTCTCGACTACAGCAGAACCAGAGTTTCACTTCAAGCAAGTCACTTCTCGCAAAGATACTAGACGGAATAAAATGAGACAGCTAGCGCTTTCAGCGTGCGCAGATTTCGCACGGCCACATAGCGGCAAATGCGCAGAGGACATGAACAGAGTCGTAATTTACAAAACCAGGGAAAATATTGAATTTTGTTCACCGTTCAGCTTTCGCTGTCGGCGTTGATTGACCTCACTTATTAATTTTGTAATTATAACTTCAATGGCTGTGGGAAAATTCTGTTCTTTTTTTTTTTTAGTCGCAGTAGTACTGTACCAAATCAGCATGATTAATTTATCTTTATATCATACATTCTTCTCATGCTCTAGGCTATGGGCCACCGATCAGCGCGCTATCTGTCTGCATGGTTTTTTTTAGAGGTAAGAGGAAGAGTGTCTCACCTTATCATTTCAAGTATCTCTGCTTACCCCCCCCCCCCCCCATCCAGCATATTATGTACTTTGTGCAATCCCCCTCCCCCGTCTCCCTCCCCATCCAGCGTATGTACTTTCTGTAACCCCCCCCCCCCACACACACACACGAAGACGCCTGGACATTCAATTTGTTAAGGAAGAAGAAAAAAAGTAGCCCAGGAAAAAAAAAAGTGTTATTGCACACACACACACACACACACAGTTCCCGATTCAACCCAGTGGTGTTTTATCAGCTGTTGTTTATCTCTAACAAAACTGTGACATGCCTCATTTTGCACTCAGGACGAATATTTATTTATTTATTTTCACAATTTCTCATATCGTTTTTTTTATTTTCATTGTTGTGTTTTTTTAAATTTCACTCGTTTTTCCTTCATTTTGCAATCATTTGATTTATCTCTCGATACAGCTTTCTGGAATGTTCTTCATCCATGATTCCTCCCACTTCTGTTAATAAACGCCCTTCTCTCTCTCTCTCTCTCACACACACACACACATCACTCAGTCCTAGACAATCAATAACGACGACCAAAGATTCGAAGTTCATAAGGTCAGACAAGTACTTCCGTAGGCTAGTACAGACGAACTACACCACTAATATGACTATCATTCTCACCATCATCATCATCATCATTATCGACAACAACGACAAAAACAACAGCCACAACTTCACCATTCTACGTGTTCCTGTCAAAGATGCTGCTGTAGTTGTCCACCTCATCCAAACCATGATGTACCAGCATCCATCACATTTCCTACACCAACGACCACCGTAGAGACACACACACATACTAGCTAATACAACCACACAGAGGGCGACCATTCCAGCGCCAACTTCATCGTCCCCAACAACATCGACTATGTACCAAATTAACATCCGCTCTATCGCAAATTCAACTATAGCAGAAGCAACAACAACAATAACAATATCGCATCCATAACTCAAATTATTCTTCTCAAGGACACACTCCTCCTTTTCAGCCCTCCTCTCCTACCGTACTCCCACTGGCTCCCCCACCCCACCTGCCAGTTCCCCGACACAGACTTTCGGTATGGCAACAATGAAAACAGCGCATAACTCACGGCATGCCGCATGGTTGTGTTATTGTGTAGATCTTGTTATTGTGCAGAATCTATGGAGACAGACTTACAGCAGATAGCAAACTGAGGCACACAATAGTGAAGACAAAAAAAAAAGTGTATGTGTTGGCGGAAGTATATGAGGTGTGTGGCAGCGCCGAAGGACAAAAACGGGGAAGGGTGGGGGAAGACAGAAGACTGAAACAGGAAAGAGATATATATATATATATATATATAGAGAGAGAGAGAGAGAAGAGGGGAGGGAAGAGAGAGAGGGGAGGCAGAAAAAGAGAGACTGAGAGAGCTACTGAGCAGGGAGAGACACAGGAAGAGACACAAAGAGAGAAGGAGAAAGAGAGGGAGAGAGAGAGAAGACAGAGAGAAAGAGAGACTGAGGGAGTCAGACAGATACAGGAAGTGACACAGAGAGAGAGAGAGAGAGAGAGAGAGGGGGGGGGGAGAGGACGGAAGGAAGAAAGCAATGAATTTAAACAGAACAGAGAGGGAATGCGCCAGCTTGAAAAATGAATGAAAAAAACAACAACAACAAAACAGAGAAGAAATTCCCAAAAGACAAAAGAATGAAACAAAGGAAAAGACTGGCCTAGCAACAAACAAACAAACAAACAAAACATACACACTGAAAAACACAATACAAAACTGAAGTCAGTGCGCCAGTTGTCAGCTTTCCTATTCCTCTTTACCATTACACAACAACCAACTCACAACGCAGCAACCTTCACCAAACCCTCAGCGAGCTTGTAGTGCTCACATCTCCAGACAATAAAAGAACAAAACAAAACAAAAATACACCGAACTTTCCAGAAACTAGCACAACAACAACAACATCAACAACAAATAAACAACATAAAAATAATATAAAAAAAATAACGCCAGGAGAAAAACAAGAAAAAGTCTTGCATAAACCCGAATCCAACAAGGCCAGCCAAACTTGAGCCAATGAATCAACACGGTCTTAATGGATGGAAATTAAATTTTCCAGCGCATGCGCAGCGCCCAGTGCCTGATAGGAGACGCATAAACAAACGGTAAGAATAACAAATACCGCAGTCAATAAATAAATAATGAAATAAATGGAAAATGTAAATAAAACGTGCTGAGGAATGGGCAGACATCATGCATAAACAAAGAACTGCGCACATCTAAGATTGATGGGATGGACAGAAGGAAACAGTAAAAGAAGAGAGGGAAGGAGGGAAGCAAAAGAAGAAAGGGGGGGAGGGAGAAGGAGGGAGGGGGGAAGATTTGCACTGGATAATGACGTTTACTGGCTGCACTGGCGTAAACACATCAACAAATAAACTGAATAAATAAATAAACATGGCCGAGAAGACACGGAGAGATGAAGGCAGAATTAATTTTATCTTTTCTCTTTGTTCTGGAGATCAAAGATTGTAGGAACTTTGTACTGAGTACAGTGTTGGTAGCTGTACATACATACAATCTGTAACTCTGGCTAAAGCCACAGTTTTGAATTAATAGTACTGGATACACTGAACAACAATCAATTGTCTTTAAGATGTAATTTATGGGGGAAAACCTCAAGCTAGCTAGCTCTAGATAGATAGATAGATAGATAGATAGATAAATTGATAGATAGATAGACGAGTTGGATAGCCAGACAGACAGACAGATAGATAGATAGATAGACGAGTTGGATAGACAGACAGACAGACAGACAGACAGACAGACAGATAGATAGATAGATAGATAGATAGATAGATGGATGGATAGATAGATAGGTAGATAGATAGACGAGTTGGATAGACAGACAGACAGACAGACAGACAGACAGACAGACAGACAGACAGACAGACAGATAGATAGATAGATAGATAGATAGATAGATAGATAGATAGATAGATAGATAGATAGATAAACAAATCCACGAGACAGAAAAAAAACAACTTGATGAAACACAAACATACAAACACAAACAAACAAAACATCAGCTGGTGCAGGAGAAATGACATTTTAATCTTGCCCGTCAATGTTTGACACCTCGGATGTTTTTGTGTTTGTCCAAGTTTTGCACCTTCCCCAGAGGCAGTACTCACTCAACTAGACTGGCTGTGTGCACCTGCTGATCTCTCATGCATGCTGGTCTCTCTGTGTGTACATTGTGTGCTGGTCAGAGAGAATGAGTGAGGGCAAGAAAGAGAGAAAGAGAAATATCAAGAGAGAGGGAGAAAGAGAGAGACTGGCAGAAAGAGAGGGAGAGAAAGAGAGATGTGAGGGGGGGGGGAGAGAAAGAGAGAGAGAGAATGTGAGAAGAGAGAAAGGGGGATGAGAAAAGAGAAAGAGAGAAAGTGACAGAGAAAAGAGAAAGCGAGAAAAAAAAGCGTGAGAAAAGAGAGCGAGAGAGAGACAGACAGACAGACAGAAAGAGAGTGAGGGAGAAAGAGACTGGCAGAGAGAGGGAGACAAAAAGAGGGTGAGATGAGAGACATACTGGCTGAGACAGAGAGAGAGAGACTGACAGAGAAAGAGGAAGAGAGACTGGCGGAGAAAGACAGGGAGAGAGAAGACGGAGTGATGCATAATATACAACATGTACGTACAACTTTCGGTAAACGACGAAATTTTAATATCTTACAGCTACGCCACCGATGCCCCGGCAATATGATCTACCCCCGTTTTCCAATCCCCCGAGTTCCTTCATGGGCTTAGTTTTTACATAATGAAGATTACATTGCAAAACAAAAGAAATCTTCCCTGTATTCTGCTAGTCTAGAATATGTTTATACTTAACAATAAAACCTTTCCATACACATAGTACATTATCATATCATCTACATAACTCTACATAAGCAGTGCAGTTCTTCACGCTAGCATTTACATATAATGTACACATACAGATGCATCCATTCATCAGGGATATTCCTCCTTACTGCCACATACAGAAAATATCTGATAATATACAAGCATACATCACACACACCAACATCCACTGTGTCCCGGCATTTCTTCACAATCAATCTCACTAACATTATTCATACTCACAAATCACGTAAAAACCTGCGCTCACCACCGCCCCCCCCCCCAACCCCCTCTGCCGGCGACAACACACCCACGTCCACAAGAAATGCATTCTACATCATCATCACTACCACTTCTTCCATTTCCACTCCCACACACATGCACACATCCGTTCATTGTAATGCTATCCCACTTCCCTCTCTCTCTCTCCTTCTTCTCAAACAAACTCTCTCACACACACACACATATCCTTCCTTTCTCCCCTTCCCGGGGGAGGGGGGGGCTGGGGAGAGACAAACATACCCACCCATACTCTCTCTTTTTCTTTCCACGGCCACCCCTCCCCCCCCCCCCCCCGTTCTCTCTCTTGCCATTTCGCTACTATTTTTCCTTCCCTCATCTCCCTCACCCCCCCCCCCCCCACACACACATGTGCATTGTCAACAACGGACGTGCGTGTCCGGAGATTGGAGCGACATTACTCACGTGCTGACCATCGATCCGTCCCTTCCCCTGCCTGCCAGCACTCACCACTGGACACTGGTCAAGCCGTGGGGGGAAAGGACTTTTGCTTGTTTTCCCTAGCCTCACCCCCCTGGGGGCTGCTGACCAAAACAAACAGTGGACATCCAGCCAGATAATCGCCCGGCCAAATAAAAATAATCCCGGCCAAATTGGCGATGAGGAAACAGGGGCGGAGAGGGGTGTGGTGGTGGTGGTGGTGGTAGGGGAAGGGCGGGGGGGGGGGGAGAGAGAAGAAACGAGATAACGAACTAACGATCATGCCAGAAAATATGGCTGATTGGGGGAGGGGGGGGAAGAGAGACACTGGCAAATGGATGTGTGTGTGTGTGTGGGGGGGGGGGAGGAAACACTGGGAAGGGCCGGGGGGGTGGGCGAGACAACTGAGTCCAACGACCGATCATACTAGAAAAGACGGTCGAGAAGAAGGGGGAAGAGACTGGAAAGTCCAAGGAAGGGGCGGGGGGGGGGGGGTTCCAGCAAACTATTACATACGCCAGAAAAGATGATCGGGGAGGCGGGGGGGGGGGAGAAACTGACAACCAAATGTATATGCGGGGAGGGGGGAGGAGACCCTGAAAGGACCGTGGGGGTGGGGGATGGGGGATAAGGAGGGAGAGACTGAGACAACCGAATCCATGGAAGAAGAGGAGGATGGAAGAAGAGATAAGGTATAACGAGACGTCCAGTCTTCCATCTCCAGGCCGCAAACTTCAGAGATTTAATTGTCCTCAAACAAGCAAACATTTGGTCTCTGGTCCATTGACGTACGCTGGGCCAGGATTTGATACGCTCCCACATCCAAATAGCCATCTGACGGAATCCGTTACGCCGCTGGACAAATACTTGTTGTTTCTTTTACTTGCTGCTGTTTGCACGTCCGGACATCGAGATAACAAACTTGGCATCTATATATCGTCCCATTAAGAGAGTTCTCTCTCCACATTTTGGCTGAACTGAGTTAGTGGCCTAGTCGATCCACAAGATCCGCTCCGCTCCGCTACTTTTACGGAAAATGACCTGTGAAAAAGTAAAACACTCTTGGCCTCTGTATAATTGCTCACAGCGTCCGCTCTGCTCCGTTCCTCACAGCTATAGAAGCAAAGGGTGTTTTTCATACGCCATTTTCCGTCAAAATAGCGGAGTGGATGCTGTGGACAAGACCACTTACACATTACACGCTACTGCTGCAGGCCTTCTCCATCTTGTGTCAAAGTATCAAGCGGATCCGGTGTGCAATTTTTAAGTATTACCAAAAAGGAGAAAAGTCCTGTCATCAAAAGTCAAGAGCACATAAAACGTCAATCATCAATTTCTCAAAAGTTGATGGTAAGAAATTGGTATCTGGTCATCCTAAGGGGGGGGGGGGGGTGGGACAATTTCGTTTTCCGAGAAATACGTTCATGGGTTGTCTCGCTTGTTCATACTTCATGTGTATAGGATTCGCCAAGTCTCTACAGATTGTCTTTGACGTAGTGACTGCGCGGAGTGTAAGGGCGTGGACACTGAGTGACCACTGTCCACTAAGCTGACGACATTAACAGTGGACACAACCTTCGCTTTCGTTGTCTGAATCTACGAGTATAGTAAACACGAAAGAAAACCATTTCATTTCTCTCTTTCTCACTCCCTCACTCCACCTCTCTCCCTCTCTTTCTCCCCACTCTCTCTCTCACACACACACACACACTCTTTCTCCCTAACCCCATCTTTCTCTCTCTCTCTCTCTCTTTATCTTTCATTTTTCCTATCACATTTCAATTAGTTTAAAATTTTAACTTAGTTTAATTCGTTGAAGCCTTTAAGTAGAACAGCGGCTTCAGAACAGCATCAGAGTATTGAAATAATACCAAAGACCCAAGGACACACAGTTCCCTAACTATCTCGATCTAACTTGTTTACATGTTACATAGCATAACAATCAGAGCTATCACCTGATAGACAAAATGCTGTAAAAAATTGTTTGGGTTATTACAATAAAACTGCGCCCTTTGCTCCACTTTTGGAACGTAGAGGGTTAAGACAACGCCTTCATTACAATCACGTCAACGTAATGCCTGGAAAAGGTCAAAAAGGCAAATTGATCTAAACAAAATCGGGATGGAAGGTGCTTTCACCATTAGCGCACTCTATACTATAATGTTTCTAGCACGCCACGGGGCAGAAATCGCGTTTCCGCTGTCAGACAGCAAGTCCGTTATTCCGCTTTACGATCATATCAAATCCGCGCTGACCTCTCTTGTCAGCAGCCTTGACCCCTTGCCCAAAATCGCTGCCCAACAACAAATAAAGAAGCGGCTAACCCTTGCAGGACCGACCGTCTATCGAATTCTCTCTCACGCCGTTTCTCTCCCCCTTCTCACTTCTTCTTTTTGTCCGCTCTGTCTGTCTGTCTGTCTGTCTCCCCTCTTACTCTCTCTGTGCTGTGGGCATCTGTCTCTCCCCCTCTCTGTCTCTCCTTGTTTCCCTCCTTTCTCTCTCTCCTCTCACCTCTCTCTCTCTCTCTTTCATCCCCACGTTTCTTCCTGATGGTCATAATAATCATACGGATGGAAAATGTATGGGGAGAGTAACACAATTTGTATAAAGTGTCGCGCAAATGACAATAATTATTCTGGTGGCTCAAAAGCCCGATTTTTTAAAAAATTTTTATTTTAAATATTGCATGTATTACTTCTAAATCCAAATCCTTTCACGAAAGCCTAATCATCCAGCTATCAGAATGCACCCAAACTCCCGGGAATACACAAGTTTAGTAGTTCTCCGAACAGGAGACTGCCGAGTGTCAGGTTCAAATCCCCACCAGTCACTGGGATATTGGGAGGGAGGGGGGGGGGGGCACCAGTGCAAAAAAACATGGATTAACCCCCCCCCCCCCATACCCCCTTTCCACTGATGTTCTCTCACACACTGCCAATTCATACCTGCCCCCTCCCTCCCACATAGCTCTGTGTCTTCCGCTTCAATCTCCTCATTAAAGTACTCTTGGGGGTCTCCATTTACAAATACCTCCAATAATTATTTTCTGTTTCTCCTGACCCTCTCACGAGTATTGCACTGTACCGCCTTCCTCCTTCAACCATCATCGTCTTCCAACTCTCTTTCCTCCATACAACCCTCCCAGCCCTTGCCCTCTCCGGAGAAGTGCACAACTGACCCCCACATGAACTAACTATTGATCCAATCTGTGTAGAGATGGTGGAGGCTTCGGAGAGAGGGGGGGGGGAGGGGGGATGGGCGGTGTATGGGGCACTTGGGGGTGGGCGTGGGGTGGAGTGGGGGGGGGGGGAGTAAATGGTCAGTGGATGGAAGAGTTAGGGACAGTCAGTTCGCAAGTAGGACAGGGGAGGGTCTCCCCCCGGCCCCCCCCCCCTCCCCTCTCTCTCATTCAGTGTTTCTCTCCCTCTCTCTCGCAAACATTTCTTCATGTGAGAAGGTGACAACAATAGCGAGAGAGGGGGAGACAGAGAGAAAAGAGAGAGGGGGCGAGAAATACATTGAGAGGGAGAGAAAGAGAGGGAGAGAGGTGGAGTGAGTGAGGGAGGGGGGGAGGTAAACAGTGAGAGAGAAAGAGAAAGAAAGAGGGGGTGAGAATTAGACAGGGAGAGAGAGAAAGAGAGAAACAGTGAGAGAGAGAAAGAGAGGTGAAGTGAAGTGAGTGAGGGAGGGAGGGAAAGAGTGAGAGAGAGAAAGAGAAAGAAAGAGGGGGTGAGATTTAGACAGGGAGAAAGAGAGAGAGAAAGAGAGAGAAAGATGGAGAGAAATTTCAAGGACGACAGAACCATTGCACTACGATGGTCACTACTGGATGTTGTTATTGTGAGTAGATCTATGTGTTGCTATGCCGAACGCGGTCACAGCGCGGAGTGGTCACTCACTCACTATGCATGGAAATCAATACAGGCCAGTGGACAATCCGTACACAAACATGCAAAGTCCAGGGAACGTGCTGGGGCGGGTTGGCGGAGAGGGTGACGCGGGGAGGAGCAGGAGGTTGGAGGGTGGGGGGGAGGGGGGTAGAACAGAGCTCACATTGCAGTTCGTGTCCAGTGGTCTATAAATAACTACTGGCGGACCAACAAGACCGTGTTGACCCGACTTGTCAACAAAGCATCCGGAATGCACATGGACCAATGCGTCAACGAAACAACACAGCCACAAGTCTTGGGCTTTGGCAAAGACAGCGCGGACAATACAGTAAATCTGTGGTAGGGTCACATGACCAGTGACGCAATATCCGGTCTGCTTTTCAACTAGTTCCTCTTTAAATACCCGTCCGTCTAATCCGTCTCGTGCTTGGGTAGATAATCCGTCTTACTCTTAGGCAATGCTGTTATTATTGTTGTTGTTTGCGGCTGATTTAAGACTTGCTCCGGTACAGATATGGCCACCCACGTCTATTTATATTCCGTACGATAATCATTTCCATAATTAATCTGGATTGAAGGACGTTGATGCTGTAATTCAGATAAGATTGTTTTAGAAATCGTGATGTGGTTGGCGTGGACTCTCGCACACCGAGCACAATCTTTGACACACAACAACTTGCTATTTGTGGCTAAACATGAACCCGGGACAAATTTCTTAATTTTGTTAAATCATTACTGGAATTAAATCAACATCAACTACAAACTGCGTCTCAGGTCTTGTCCACAGCATCCCCTCCGCTCCGTTTTTCTTACGAAAAAATGACGTACGAAAAAGTAAAACACTCTTTGACTCTGTATACTTGTCCACAGCATCCGATCTATTCCGCTCCTCATCGCTATAGAAGCAAAGAGAGTTTTCATAGGTCATTTTCTGTAAAAATGGGGGAGCGCATGCTGTGGAAAAAGAGCAGTTATGCCTTGGCGCTCATGACATCACTAACATCTCTCCCCGTACGTCACGTTGCCGCACACATCCAGCAGCCAAGACAACCTTGTTTGTTCAATTCTTAATTGTTTTCTTTCGGCAAACTTGTATCAGTAAATATCTGTTGGTTGTTCTGTCGTGCGTTCATCGATCTGTGCACAGACAGACAGACAAAGCTCTGAACATACCATCATGACATACACTTGTCAAACCGTTTATATGAGAGAGACTCCTGTCCGTTATTAGGAACACATCGACTTCTTCAGCAGTTCGGAATAATGTGGTCGTGAGGTGGGCAATTTGATAACTAGGTTCGCGCTGAACGAGTGATTCTGTAGTATTTCGGTCTGATTTGTCTGTCTTCTGTAGGAATTCTCTTAAACGGACGGACATTTCTTTAACTTAGCAACATTCTTTCCACCAAGAGGCCGATCAACTGCTCTGGTAAAAAATGTCACTGTGATTCTCCTTTTTGATTTACTGAACCATAGGTCCCGCCAAGTGGAAAACTGAAGAAACGCCATGCCATTTTCACCTTTGTGAAAAGTTATTGTTCAGCACCAAAAGCCACCATTGAACATTCAGATACTGTGACCACTAACCATAAAGCAAAATAAATGTATGTAGAGAATTTGGGAAAAGTGAACTATCTACGGTCAGCTATCGACGGGGAGAGCTCTCTCATTGATCTATCTCTATCCTGCATTTCTTCCTTGTCACATTAACGGATAAACGAACCATTTTTAACCGAATCCTAAACAAACAAAAACAACAACAAGAAAAATGTTCGTATTCTCACGAATTAAACAAAATGCAACACTGGCTAATCGGGTCAATTCCTTCCAGCGGGGTGTCCCGCCTACGCGAATGATCCACGGCGCATCTACAACCGATAACTACTCATTTCGACCACCTCAGAGTGCTGTGATATCTTGGCTATAAATAGATCGAGTGCACTCATCGCTCAAGGCCGGGGAGGGAGGGTAGGCGCGCTAAATAGGAGGGTTGTTGGGGACGACATAGACTATAGACTACGCTGTAACAAGCAACAATCCGTACCGTTTATCAGAACTGATCGGCTTAAACCGGCAGTAGATAATTTTACACTCAGCACTGGCGCAAATAACAGAGAATAGGTCGTGAGACAGGTATAAATCACATGGTTTTCCTCGTCGTGTATTGCTAGCTGCATGTTACCCTCTGATTATACCGGCATTGCTGATGTCTACGTGAATAATTAGCTTCGTGCATTTTTTGTTTGTTGTTGTTGTTTAGTACCTAGGGGAGTGCTTGAGTGGATGATCAATTCACGTAATAGTGGGTTGTTTTTTTGTCTTGGTATGGGATAAGGTGGGGTAAGGGGAGGGGGGGTGCGGGGGGGGGGGAAGAAAGGGGTGAAAGTCGTGACGTGCACACCTGGCAGCAACAGCGGTTCTCAACATTTTCTTTTCATTGTTTATCTGGACCCCAGAAATGCAGGAAAAAGCAGGAAGATTTTACCCACCGAACGCCTCTGGTTCGCCACTCTTGTTAGATTCATCGGTTATAGCAATACATCAGAACAATACAAAATTTAGTTTCAATAACGATACAGACATTTATTTTAACAACATCTTTGTCCAGTTTGAATTTGGAGAAAATATGTTGAGACGATAGACGGTATATAAAAGAACGACCAGATAGAGGGAATCGAGCATGAAGAGAAGTTTCGAAAGATAAAAACGAAAAAAAAAAAACGAGTGAAAACGAAAAAATGCTGTCCAAAATTCTGGTGACAACTTTTTCATCCCACGTTCCCTCAGAATCCTGCCTCTTGTTCCATTCCTCTACTCACCCCCCGTTTGTCTTTATTTCTCTCTACCTCCCATCTGTCACATTTCACCATCAAAGAGGTTTACAGGGGTGCAGAAACATGCAGTTCGGAAGAAGCGGAGGCCAGCGAGTTCTCAGTGGTGTACGGGAATTCCCGGACTCACATCGTTCAAATCAATTACTGTTCAGGACAACAACATAATGTCATCTGGGCATGAGTAGGAAACAATGCCAAGTGAGGATGTACCCGTGGGGTGGTGGGGTACAACACAATACATGTACTGGTCTCTTCAAGGGTAACTGCAAAACAGCGCTGGCGCGACCGACAACAGAACAGAGACGGTGTTGACAAATTGTTCCTGGCGTGTTTATTTAACTGTAGAGAATGTCATTACCGGCAGGGCTTGTCAAAGGTTCTCAGAGATAAACAACGTGCTACTCTTTCATCTTTCTGGCCTTATCTTTTCTTCTTTATCTTCCTGTGTCAGTTCGTCCTCCCCCCCCCCCCCCCTACACCTTCCTCCTCTTCTTCTTAACTTTGTCTGTGTACGTGAGTGCTAAACAAAGCGCTGCCTTGCCAGAATCTCCCCCTGTCCTGTCTTCTATTCCCCATGTTGACGAATTCCTCGGTATCAGATTCTATAAATTCCATTGAGCTCAATACAAAATAACCTCAGATTGGTGGAACTTCACAAACAACTACCTAGCTCCCAGCTCTTGCAACAAGGAAGCTACGACTGTTATGTGAGTGAGTTCAATGCAATTATATCGGCTGACGCGGAGCCCAGAATGAAATTCTATAAATTTTATTGGAATTTGGTACACATGTAAAACAATACTGTGTACTACTGTACATAGTTCAACACAAGGCTCTACTCCCTAACCCCCAGCTTGTGTAACAACCAGTCATCACTGCTACATGCCAGATCTCAACACAGCCACTTTGCTGACGAGGAAATCACAACAACTAAACACAATGTCCATTAAACATTCACCCTCCCCCCAAAGCACCACTGGACTTTCTGGCTCCGTTTCTAGTTTTCTAGGAAGGGTTCTCAAACCCATGGAACGTGGAGAGCAAGACGATATTGTATGTGTGAGGCCAGGGCCAGCACGCCGAGATCTGACACGCTCACTACAGAAAGTATCAAAAAGAACCAATGGCGTTTTAAACAGAAAGAGGGTGTGAAGGATTTTGAACCTTTGATGCCCACACCAACTAGTATGGCTCTAAACAACAACAGCAGCAGTAGAAACAACAAAAACGACAACAAAAGCAGCATTCCCAAGACGATTCTGTTCTCCTTCCTCCGACAGTCAAAAACCCGCAACAGTGAACGGTTTGAAAAGAACATTCAACAACAACAAGAACAACAACATTCCTGTGTGTCCTCTGTTGCCGAGAGAACAACAATGTATTCCCTGAGGCCCCCAGTCCTTCCTTTGTCTATGAAAAACCCACAACCGCTTGAAAACACAACAACAAACAACAACAATAAATGTGTCTTGTTTCCCCCTTCGTTTACATGCACTATTGTCCCCTATAACTGACTATTGTGTTGCAGGGCTATTCATCCTCTCTTCCACTATTATTTCACTCACAAGCCAAGGTCAGTTTACTTTTTATTCCTTACTAGACTAGTCGTTTTTCTTCACCTACTCTTTTAAAAGCGGCCACACACGGAAGTTAAAGCAGAGTGTATGTATATTTAGAGAGGTTTCACTATTGGTCGATTTGCACTGCGAGACACGGGAGGCTTTGCGAAACCACTGTTAGCATGGAGCAGAAAGTAGGTCGCTGCGGTAAATAATATCCGTTTGTGCATTTCCACGGGGCGTACGAGCTTACAAACGGCTCGAGATAGTTTCAATCAGCCCAAAAATATGAACAAACCACAGTAAACAGACATGCACACTATCTTCGGTGAAGAAGGTCTCTTTCAATTCTTCAATTTCTTGTTTACCGCAGCGACCTAGTTTCGCGATTTGGCGGAAATGAGATCTCTCTATAAATGCATACTCTCTGGTTAAAGTCTATTCTCATAACTTCTCTGGTTAAAGTATATTCTCATAAATTATTCTCATAATATTCTCACCAAAAAAATTGGGGGACGTACGTGCTTGTAACAACATTCATCACACAAACAACACGGGCTCTAGGCTAACTGTCCTTATGGAAGCATTTCCTTAATACAAGGTGGTCTAGAGGCAAGGTGCTCGCCTCTCATGCCAAGGGTCCCGGGTTCTAAACCCGGCCGGTGCAGGCATGTTGGAAGTTTGGGATTTTTCTCATATTTTCATGTCCCTGATCCTATTGAGGAGTAGGATCGAGTACCTAGTCTTCTCGGATAAGGACGAAAAAATTCGGAGGGCCCGTGTGCACGTTGCGCACGTTAAAGATACCTTGGCAGTTGGAAATCGTAAAGAGCAGGCCGAACAGGCCGCTGCCCGGGCAAAATTAAATAAAATTCATCCCTACCACCCACTCCCCCTCATCCCCCCACCACAAAAAAAAAAAAAAAAAAAAAACGCCGACCGGCGCTGCACTGTGGCGACGACGTGCCTGCTCCAGTTGTAACTGGGGTGCAATGGCACAAAGGCAAAATTTCCCAAATGGGATTAAAGAGTTATACAAATACAAATACAAATACAAATAAACAGTAAAATATGTGTACTAGTTTAGCGTACACGGCAATCTTGTTCAAACACAAGAACAATTTTTTTTGAGCTAGTGATACGTATTTTAAAGCCTTTTGTCACTCCACAACTTAAGAGCTCCTCCCGAAATACTCCTAACAACAGCCTTAATTAATTATTCTTTCACATTTTCTTTTTGTTTCCCTCCAGTTTTTTTGTTTTTTGTTGAAAGGGTAGGGGCACAGGGTTAGGGATTCGATAAGATTAAGGGCTGAGGATAAGAATGGGGTTGCCTCACAGACTAATAAATTAACCAGACTGGAAACACGAGCTTCGGGCTGTGTCGTTTTTTAAGGAATTTCCCGAGCGGCGGTCGTATAACCAACATAGCCGCCGCTCGGGAAATTCCGATTCTAGTTCGATCTGCAGTAGAAATTTCTTTTTATTTGTCAAGATTGGTGGTTCATGTATTAATTTCTTGGTGCGGAACCAAACTTCCGCGTTCAGTAGGCGCGTCAAAATGGTGTCATTCAACATTGTAGCTATGCTGAAGCGTCGGTCGTAAACGTAAACCTAATTTGGCGGATGGTTCATGACCTTTCGCTGTTTTGTGACGTCACACAATGGGATCATCCAGTCTGGGTATTTTATTAGTCTGTGGGTTGCCCACCATCCGATTAGTTTAAGTTGGATCTCATTAAAACTCAATGACGTGAATTCACCATCCAATTAGTCGGCCGATCAAAACCAGCTTGTCAGGGTGGGCCCGGGTCTTAAACTTCACTTAGTGAGCTTTAGCTACGAAATACGCTAAAAATGATATTGCTATAATAGGTTTTGCCGTATCCAAATGATCTTTAACTCCTTTGTCAACACGCCCGTCCACTGCCACAAGCAGTAAACAATCACTCACATCTCTCTACTCCCTTTCCACCCCTAAATCGCTTTTCAATTCCCCCCTCCCTTCCCCGGGGTTTGGGTGTGTCCGGGGGGGGGGGGGTCCTGGCAGTAATGGCTGATGATGTCCATCCAGCTATTGATTGGCTAGCCTGAGAGACCAAAGTAAACAAGCTGGGATGACCAGTCGCCTGGCGCAGCTTTCACGCCACGGCCTGACCCCGAGACTTTGTTTGTTTATTGTTCAATAACGACCACAGATGGACAGGCTGAGAGGCCGGGGAAATTTGTGTGTGGGTGGGAGAGCATTGTGGGTGGGGGAGGGGGAGGGTGGACTTGTTGTTTTGTTCTTGTTGTTAGTTTTCTATCCCACTCTCTCCCTCCTCAGCTCTTGTTTGCTTACTGTAAAACATCTATAATACTAATCATCCCCTTAGAATGACAAGGTTCTATCTCCACTTTCTGACTGAACCGAGTTACCACACTACACACTACTTCTACAGGCCTCCTCTATCGTGTGTCAACGTAACAAACTGTTTCGGTGTGTAATTTGCAAGCATTTCTAAACAGAAAAAAAACAAAAGTGGTATCTCTAAAAGCTGTGAGCACACCAAACTTCAATCATCAATTTCTCAACAGTTGATGGAAGGGAGTTGGGACCTTGTCATTCTAAGAGGACGTCATGCTGATCTGTCAGTTGCTGTATCCGGCGGCCTTTCTATCTTTCCTTTTGTTTTTGTTTGTTTGTTTGTCCTGAAGCTGGGGCTACGGGTAACAGGGCGTGACAGATCTCCATGAGCTGTTCACAACAATATCTCTCGTCCTTGACCTATCTGTGTTACCATTCTGGTCACGCTGTCGACCTATATTATTGGTGTTCCATTATCTCGGGCAGCGATATTCATCAACAACATTTCCGACTAGCTGATCAAGGAGTTTTAAGCCCCTGCGTGCTGTCTAAGAACAATGACCTGAGCGTGTTACAAATGTGGCATAAAAATGAAAATCCCCAAAAACATAGTCAAAAATAGCCAACGCTCCACCTGTGATGTATGGCAGTCGACAGCTGTAAAAACCAGATTTATTATTTAGAATAGTCTAAAACGCGGCCAATTTAAGCCAAGACGGTAATTCTGGGCACTCAAAGTGTTGGAGAAAGCACGCCCGGCACGGTAACGGTCACATTGTGCTAGGGAGACGCAAGACGATAGACAGAATATAGCAGAATGGTAGGGCAGAAGAAGAACCTACCAGAAGCTTCCACCAACCACCTGCTTGGTCAAGGGTGGAGGAAAGAGCGACCAGATTATTTTGCGATACGAAATTGCTACAAACCATATTAAGATACCATAAATAATAAGATGAGACAGCTAGCGTTTTTAGCGTGCACAGATTTCGCACCGCCACCTAGCGGCGAATGCACGGAAGTAATGAATGCAGTATTATACAAAGCCAAATAGGGAAAATAGTGAATTTTTTTCCACTGTTCAGCTATCGCTGCGGGCCTTTATTGACGTCATTTTGTAATTTTAACTTCACTCGCTGTGGGAAACCTCTGGCTATTTTTTCTTTCTTTTAGTAGCAGCGTATTGCATGGTCATAAATTTATTATTGTATCAAGCATTCTTTTCATGCAACGCGCCATGCCCCCCCCCCCCCCCCCCCGATCAGCGCGCAAACTTGAGTGCCCGATGTATTTAGAGGTACCACAAAGAACCCCACGAAGGCAGTGTCTCAACTTATCCTTTCTAGTACCTTTGCTACAACTGACAAAAGTGAAATGTGAACTTACTTGATAAAGTTGGCAAACTCCTCTATATGGGCCTCACAGTTGGGCCACTTGCAGCATCTGTTGACATACAGGGGGTGGCTGGGGGAACCGTTGTTGTTGTTGTTATTGCTGCTGCTGCTGTTGTGGTCGTTCCCCGTCATGTCTTTGGAAGATGGGGTGGAAGAGCAGACGTAGGAGCCTAACATGGAGGATGATGGTTCTGATTTGGGGCCTGAAACGAAATGAAGAAAAACCACGGTCAGTAGAACAGTTTTATCCAATGGCATTAAGTACACTGAAAACTGTCATAAATCAGACTTTGCAAAATTTACAAGACAACAAAAAAAATCGATTACATATCGTGACTATGCAAGTGAGACACTGAGAGCGGTATAAAATATTGAAAGTGGTTTATCAAGGCCAGTTGTCTCTTTTGGGTTTTTTTGGCCCTGGCTGAATTTCAGCGGTTAAATTCATTCGCACATCGTCAACTCGCGCGTTTTTACGACTTAAGTACCATGGCTCTAAAACGTGTTAATATGCCAAATGCTGACTTAGGATATTCCCATGCATTACGGCCGACATTTGTCGCGCTTCATGGGTGACCTGAAAACAATAACACACAACCCGAAAATCTTAATGTTTGAAACAAAAGTTCGTCCTAATTATTGGCAAGAAAAGATGCTAACATGCTTGGCCTGAGTTTGTATTTGGCCGTTGTAAAATTTTCACATGTGGATGTTTAAGGCGTACCCTGTACAGGATATGGCAATTGGTATCTTGAAAACGGAGCAAGGGTTCTCAGCCTTTTTTTTATCCCGTTATCCCTTAGTGACTTTTTCAAAGTGAGTCTACCTCACAATGTTTTGTTCAGTCACAGGGAGAGAGAGAGAGAGAAAAAAAAAGAGGGGAGCAAGCTAGGAGTCACGATCTGCATGGACAGAAATGACCATGCGAGTTTTTAATACACGGAGCTGGTGGTACACCATTGGTAATACACGTATCTTACATAAAACATACACCACAACTCAATAAACTTAATAACAGAGCATACATGAAGTGACATGGTAAGGAACCTTGGTGAAATGTGGCATACATCTAGCTAAAGTGTCTTGCTGTCAGATTTTGTCTGTCGGAAGAGAAGAAGACATTCTAAACAGCCTAGATCAGCAATCGGCTACAGACAAGATCAAATTCTGCACATGGAACGCAGACTGCATGTTTTCTGCCATTGGGGAGAATGCCCCGCCAAGCCTGTTTCGACCCCTTGACTATCATGTTGCAAGGCTCCGGGCAAAGGTTTGTTTATCCTTTTATACTTGCTGATATTTATGCTAGCATGCTGTAGTAATGGTGATACGTCTGTGTATCTCGGCATGTTTTCTGTGTGTCTCCTTGGGCAAGTTCTGTCCGGAATGCCTTGTTGCTGGTCTGTTTCATTTCCATCACTAAACGTGCCATGTTGACGGTCGTGCAATGCGTGGCTGCCATTTTGAGTACAATATTTTAAATGTATAAATGTCAGGTGGAAAGACGCAAGTACTCTAAGGTCAGGTGAAAGCAATCCACTATCGTTATTGTTGTTTTCAAAATATCAATTTTTAAATCTTACTTTTTTTTTTCCCCTTTTGCACATGGGAAATGGGGCGCAAATTATTTATTTACAAAAACATAGTATCTTCACTATAGAGTATGTGTATTACTGACTAGGATCTCTACAGAAATAACTGGCGCCTGGAAACAACCCAAATATTTTATAATAAATCTGCACAGTAGTTATCACAAAAGATTTTTTTTGTTTTGTTGAGTTCTCAGGTCTTTTGAGGCGGATCCACTCCAAGGCGTGACACTGACAGCTCCGAGGAATGACAAGACCACAATAAACAGACAGTTGCACAAAAACAAAAAAACCAACAAAAGCAATGAATGCAGCTAATCATTCTGACGCGAAAGCACAACAAACCACAACCCCATGGATATTATAATGTTATACAACAAGTGGTTGGTATCAAGTGTCGTTGTTGTAATTGTGTGTTTGTATATATTTTTGTATAGTTTTTATGTCTGTCTGGCTGGCTGTTACCCCGAGCACTTTCTGCCATTCATGCCGGGCAGTAATTTAGAACTGGGAGCAGAGGACTTGAGCACAGTGCAGAACAGCTCTATTCAGGACTCCTGCAGCCCTTCTGAGGGCAACAGAAGAACAAGAAGGGGACGCGGTGGCCTAGAGGCAACGTAATCGCCTCTCATGTCGAAGGTACGGGGTTCGAATCCCGGTCGGTGCAGGCATGTTGGAAGTTTGGGATTTTTCTCATACTTTTCCTGTTCCTGGTCCCAAGGTAGGATCGAGCACCTAGTCTTCTCAGATAAGGTCGAAAAATTCGGAGGGCCCTGGTGCACGTTACGCACGTTAAAGGCAGTTGGAAATCGAAAAGGGCAGGCCGAACAGGGCCACTGCCCGGGACAAAATTCTAAAAAAACGAATCACTGCCACAGCAACAAAAGTGAGGTGTAAATGCCAAGTAGGGCAGCGAATCTCCTACAACAAAGACCTAAATACCGCAGAACAAGGAGGGAGGGAAGCCGTGACCAGAAACAAGAGAGTTTGACACTGAGTTTGGAGACAGCACGTTGGCACAATTACGCTCACTTTGTGTTCAGAAAAAGCAAAGACGACAGACAGAACATAACACAGTGAAAGGACAGAAGAAGACCCTACTAGAAGCGTCCATCAACCACCCGCAACCACAAACAAGAACAAACAACAAAAAACAACAAGAAAAATGACGTACAAAATGGCCGGGCCATGATCCTCACAGAACACAACAACAAAGCTCTAGACAAGAACAGGGTACAAGATGGCACCTATACAAGAACAGAGTACAAGATGGCACCTATACAAGAACAGAGTACAAGATGGCACCTATACAAGAACAGAGCACAAGATGGCACCTATACAAGAACAGAGTACAAGATGGCACCTATACAAGAACAGAGTACAAGATGGCACCTATACAAGAACAGAGTACAAGATGGCACCTATACAAGAACAGAGTACAAGATGGCACCTATACAAGAACAGAGTACAAGATGGCACCTATACAAGAACAGAGCACAAGATGGCACCTATACAAGAACAGAGTACAAGATGGCACCTATACAAGAACAGGGTACAAGATGGCACCTATACAAGAACAGAGTACAAGATGGCACCTATACAAGAACAGAGTACAAGATGGCACCTATACAAGAACAGAGTACAAGATGGCACCTATACAAGAACAGAGTACAAGATGGCACCTATACAAGAACAGAGTACAAGATGGCACCTATACAAGAACAGAGCACAAGATGGCACCTATACAAGAACAGAGTACAAGATGGCACCTATACAAGAACAGGGTACAAGATGGCACCTATACAAGAACAGAGTACAAGATGGCACCTATACAAGAACAGAGTACAAGATGGCACCTATACAAGAACAGAGTACAAGATGGCACCTATACAAGAACAGAGTACAAGATGGCACCTATACAAGAACAGAGTACAAGATGGCACCTATACAAGAACAGAGCACAAGATGGCACCTATACAAGAACAGAGTACAAGATGGCACCTATACAAGAACAGGGTACAAGATGGCACCTATACAAGAACAGGGTACAAGATGGCACCTATACAAGAACAGAGTACAAGATGGCACCTATACAAGAACAGAGTACAAGATGG
The DNA here is from genome assembly GCA_963931925.1 of Onchidella celtica. Lineage (NCBI taxonomy): Eukaryota > Metazoa > Mollusca > Gastropoda > Systellommatophora > Onchidiidae > Onchidella > Onchidella celtica. Next base: position 11,794,593 of record OZ007572.1, read on the forward strand.
CACCTATACAAGAACAGAGTACAAGATGTCACCTATACAAGAACAGAGTACAAGATGGCACCTATACAAGAACAGAGCACAAGATGGCACCTATACAAGAACAGAGTACAAGATGGCACCTATACAAGAACAGAGTACAAGATGGCACCTATACAAGAACAGAGTACAAGATGGCACCTATACAAGAACAGAGTACAAGATGTCACCTATACAAGAACAGAGTACAAGATGGCACCTATACAAGAACAGAGCACAAGATGGCACCTATACAAGAACAGAGTACAAGATGGCACCTATACAAGAACAGAGTACAAGATGGCACCTATACAAGAACAGAGCACAAGATGGCACCTATACAAGAACAGAGCACAAGATGGCACCTATACAAGAACAGAGCACAAGATGGCACCTATACAAGAACAGAGCACAAGATGGCACCTATACAAGAACAGAGTACAAGATGGCACCTATACAAGAACAGAGCACAAGATGGCACCTATACAAGAACAGAGTACAAGATGGCACCTATACAAGAACAGAGCACAAGATGGCACCTATACAAGAACAGAGTACAAGATGGCAACTATACAAGAACAGAGTACAAGATGGCAACTATACAAGAACAGGGTACAAGATGGCACCTATACAAGAACAGAGTACAAGATGGCACCTATACAAGAACAGAGTACAAGATGGCACCTATACAAGAACAGAGCACAAGATGGCACCTATACAAGAACAGAGCACAAGATGGCACCTATACAAGAACAGAGTACAAGATGGCACCTATACAAGAACAGAGTACAAGATGGCACCTATACAAGAACAGAGTACAAGATGGCACCTATACAAGAACAGAGTACAAGACGGCACCTATACAAGAACAGAGTACAAGATGGCACCTATACAAGAACAGAGCACAAGATGGCACCTATGCAAGAACAGAGTACAAGATGGTCCGTGCACAACACTGGGTAAAATCATGACGAAAAAAACAACAACAGCAAAGATTCTCATGCAAGACAAAGAGAGTGAGGGGAAAACCGCGCTTAAAACATGGGTGGGGTTGAGGTGAGGGGCCAGGGGGGAGGAAGGGGGGTGGGGGAGGGTTACCAACAGGAAACCAGCAGATGAGACATTCAGGTCTGATGTTTGTTTCCTGGTGTCCAATTTCCATGAGTAAACAATTTGTGGCCCGGCCTTCGGTAAACAAACAAGGGAAGCCCGGACTGTCCGCCAACCGGCCTGTAGTCAGCGCGCGGCGGGAGGAGTACCAGGGGTAGGTAACCCCAGTCAACCTGCCCACCCTCTCACAGAACAGCGTAATGCATAAAATTTGAAATTTAGTGAGCGGTCTATTGTGGTCATCACTATAATCGTTTCTAGATCTAGATTAAGAGCGTTTTTAAAGTTAGTAAATTATTAAAATTGGTCCGCTAATTCGTTATACGTACTGAAGGGATATTTAAGGTTAATTTTCGACCACCAGTGTGCAAAAACCGGCCAAGAACGAAATTCTCGAGAATTCTTTTCGATCCTACTGGATGGAAATGCGTCTTTCTTGGCAGCTCAAATATATCGAAAATAAATAATGACAAAGGCATAATTTTGTCCATTACGTCGGTGTGTCCACTGAATTTATCGTCAAAACTTGAGGCGGTACACACTACACACAGTTTCATCATTTTTGGTCACGCAGTTAAAAAGTCATAGGTGCTTGGATGGTCACCCCATAGCTCTATTATAGTATGATCATGATGGTGATGGTGATGATGATGGTGATGTAGTTAAAGGGAAGGAATTATTATGCAGACTGGTTTGTAGAATCGCTAGAAAAACAGAGAAACGGGTGGGTATGGCTGAAAGAAAGAGAGCATTTATTTAGATTGGGGAAGGGACATTAAAATTTCTACCTGGTACATTAAATTTGTGTTTTGTACTTTTTAGCTGTTGTGTTGGCGTGAGTAGGGCCTAACTTGGGTCCTTATACAAGAGGAGATGTGTGTCTGTGAATGGTGGGTTGTGCGTCCGTGTGTATGTGTGTTTACCATCAGCGACGGAGAGCTATTTATTGTAGGCAACGTTTCGTGTATTTATCTAGAATATTCAATTCACTCTTATTATTGTCCCAGGCTGTTCAGTAAGTAAACAGCTTCACTCAGGAGACTCAATGGAGTTCTTTATTTTCCCATGTCACCATATAATTATACATTCAGAAATGCTTAAAGTAAATAACTGCATTCATTTCTTCTTGCCCCACATCCTGCAACCATCCCCGACCCTTGAACATACACTCTCTTAAATTTCCCCTCTAGTCCCAAACAAACATGCCCCCCCCCCCCAACCCAACACCTACACAAATTAAAACGAGGGGGGGGGGTGATTATTCACACATAAATTACCGCCCCCAAACAAACAAAAATGTTTTAAAATAAGGTTGACAAGTGAGGATCATATTGCCCATTAACTATGCACAACAAAATAAAGTAATTGGGTGTGTGTGTATAGGGAAGAGGGCAGGGGTTGAATACAGAATATACCGGTACTGTAAACTTTGCGTGCATAAAGGTGCCATTTAAACAAACAAAACAGGGGTCGGGGGGATGCGGGTAGCAAGAAGAGATGCTGCCCTTGAATATACTGAAAACTATGGGTTCTAAAAGGTCGCATGAAAACAAACAAATTGGAGTTGGGAGGGAGGATCTAGGAAGGAAGGGGGGAAAGAGAACGCTTGCAGCTGAGACGATGAACATCAAATTGCGCACTGCATGCGCATGGAAAATGATGTGTAAATAAAGTTTATAATTCCCGACCGCTCTCCAAGAGGGTGGAGGTTGTGGTGCCCTTTTGTGCACACCAATACGTTATTTACTCTGGCCGCTGAAATGCATTGTTGATCTTAAGGGCAGGGACCAGAGAGGTGTGCAAAGCGCCTACAGCATAGAGAGTAACCAGACCTTTTGAGCAAATCTGAAGCCAAGATGAAATAAAATAAATAATGTAATGAGGAAAAAAAGAGGTATTTGGATTGTGCGGACATGAGAGTTAAAGTGTCCAATGGCTACCGGGGTACATGCAAATTGCTTTGAAGTTTGTTTCTGATCATACAAAGAGGAGTGCAAGGATTGGCCCTTGGGTCAGGAGCTGGTGAGATGGGGTGGATGGGATCATAGGGACACAAAGTAAGAGCTGACTGTCACCAGGCTAAGTCCATGTAACATTTGGCCGGATCTGAACATGAACTAAAATTTCAAAGAACTATTCGTGGATGGACACAAAGTCATAAGGAACAAACAAAAAAGCCTGGCTTTGGCACATGACATATGACACATACACACACAAAACAGGATGTGTACGATAAAAGCAAAACAAACAAGGAAAAACTGTCACATATTAAAAGGATTTCCCCCTTGCCCACACTTCCTTGTCTGGAATGTCTAGGTTACCGTGTAAAGTGAAGATTATTACAGCAGAATGCACTCAACACATTCTGTATCACGTAAACAGCCCGGGCACAGATAACTTTTATCAAAGCCGCAACTGTAAAACTACTATATTAAAATTTTTTTATTTCCTATATACATTGGGGCTACTCATAAGGTACGCTAATTCGTTATACGTACTTGTACAGAGCTGTACAAGTCTTAGTGTGTGGCAACTGGAATGGTGAATGTCCATGATAAGGGGTTGATATTCTGAAGCCTGTGCTGGCATCTTGCCAATACATACATAAATAAATAAATAAATAAACAAATCAATCAATCAGTCAACCAATACAATCAAACTTTATAATTTATTACCATAATTGAATAGCGTACATACGCCCCCCGAGAACCCCACTTTCTTGTGTAAAGCTATGGAACTCTGGGAATCCCTCCCTCCCTCCCACCCCCCCCCCTCCTCCTCCCGCGAGTGTGTCTACCTAATAGATGGCCGCTTCCCCGTTTCCCCACCCTTCCCATTCCCTGAATGGAGAGAAAATGTGAAAAACTTTACGATTTGTCTTCTTTCCAGTGACGGCGACAACAAGTTTGTATGAAATCCTTGCCCAGAAGTGGATCCTTATACAGGCATAGTAGGAAAGATTGGAGTAAAATACAGGCACTTTAGCACCATAGCAGACTGACAGAGTCAAGTGCGCCGAGTCCTTAAATAGCACAAATAACTTGCAAACTATGAAACAAACAAACAAACAGAACATGTTGCACCGTTCCAGAAAGTCGCATTTCACAAATTCAATTTTTTTGACAAGGCAACTTGGAAGTTTCCTTTTCTTCGTGCAATGAACTAAATATGGTTTTTCTATAATCTCGTTTGTATATCACACGATTTGGGCAACTTTTACACTCTATGATATTATTATTATGGTCCACTGCCAAAGTGAATATTTCTCTAAAAGTTCTTTTTTTTTTTTTTTGGTAAATGTGAAATACGAGTTTCTCCAATTGATGCGTCCAAATCTGGCATTATAGTGTGAAATGACAAAAGAATCGGACAACCGTGCATGACGCACATAACCCATTCTGTCAAAGTTTTCCTCTTCTCTGTATGCATATATATGACATACATATTTGACTGGAGCCAATGGTGGTGAAAGCTCTGCTAGAGGGGGAAAGATGAGAAAACCGAGCGCCACCCCGCCCAGGCTTCAAAGTCAACATAGGTAGATCTGACAAACAAGTTACTGACATTTGCGGGGCGATACTGACCTCTCAGTCACACGGGTATCGACGTACGACATTCGCATTTTCTGGTTTTTCGAAAAAAAAACATGTTCTGGCCAGACAACCTTTGTTTTGTTTCGTGTCTGTTTACTCCCAGTTTTGACCCAAAAAACTTGATTCGAACTGGGCTGAAAGTTCATGACATTTTCAGTCTCCCCAAAGGTCAGTGTGGAATAAAAATGTAAATATTGAAAATGAAAACACGCATAATAAATACAGCCTTCATGTACTTTACGTGAGAGCTCATCAGAAATTAATGCCGCCATAGTATGCTTGCTCTCTCTCTCTCTCTCTCTCCAGCAGTGTTCCAAACAGTTTGAATTCGAGTTTGGGGAAAGCACGTCGATACGCTAACGGCCACAATGCGCTAGTAAAGAAGTCAAGACGATAGACAGAATGTAACAGAACGATAGGGCAGAAGAACATTTTACCAGAAGTGCCCACCATCCACCCGCACAGTATTCCAAACGTCCACACTATTACAATCACAAGACCCCCATATCTGAAAGTCTGAGATTCACTGGGTTACCTACGGCAATACATAGCCCTGCTGCGACCCCACGGTTTTTCTGTGGTTTTTATGACAGTACGACAATACATGAGTTTCTGCAATTGCGATTATGTCACCTTAAAATGACAAGGTTCTAACTCCCTTCCGTCAACTTTTGAGAAATCAAGGATTGAAGTGTCAAGTGATTATAGCCTTCAGAGGAAATAATTTTTTTCTTCTTTTTAGTAATACTTACAAATTACACACCGAACCTGCTTGATACTTTGACACACAATGAAGAAGGCCTGTAGAAGTAGTGTGTAGTGTGTAACTCAGTTCAGCCGGTGACAGGAGCTTATCATTATAAAGGGACGATTAGTGTGCTCACGACTGTGCTAAAAATCGCATTTTATTTGTATCTAATTTTGACAGCTAAACGCAGTGCCGGGCATGGTTTTCCATCAATCCACATAAATCTTGAAAACTCCATTGAAATTGATGTAATTATTTTATCATTTGCCATAAATACTGCAAATTGGGACACCCAGACAAAAAAGATCAAGGTGGAACGAACAATATACTCGACGTGAGTCGAAATCTGGATAGATTCGATATGCCCCAAGTTGGTCCCCGCACGATTTTTTGTTTATTTTTCCATTCCCCCAATGAAAAGGGAAGACTGGGACGCTTAAGCGAATTTGGAAAAAAAAACTATGATCCTGCCCCTCCCTCCCTGCATCGCTTTTATTTTTACTTTCGCCCCTTTTCCTTTCCACAGTCTGGTGTATTTTCTTGCGGAGGAGCACGTTTTGTTTACATTTGTATGTACTGGCTGAACAACGTGCTAGAATGATTATGTCCCTTCTACAAAGGTAGAGTGATTTCCCTTGGCTGAGGCGCGGTCAGGGTTGAACGTTTCTGAATGGGGGAGGAGCAGCAACATCCAACAAGATGGTTACTGAATCAGCACCCTACCTTCTACCCCCCTCCTTTTGTTTTTGTTTTTGGTCCTCCACCAATAACAACAACAGCAACAACAACAAACAGGAAATTCCTCGTTCCTTCCGCAACCACCACGCCAGCATTTCACCGCTATTCGCATGGTTGGCCAGGCAATCTGCACGTTTTGGGTTGATTAATTTTTTTTTAGAAAGAAACCTTAAAATAATTATGAAGTTCGAACCAAATTCCAACGACAACTTACAGCAATAGCCTGATTACGCCGCAGGAGAAGCCAGAAGTAACAATCCTCCCCCTATATATAATATCTACGATGTCTAAATGACTGATAAGATGCGCAATGGGTGTCCCTGAATTGTAACATGTGAAAAAGGAATGGAAATACCTTCAAACATCTTACAACTTCACATCTGCATGGACAGCCGCAACAACAACAACAACAACAACAATAACAATAACACACGGCATCTATTAAACACTTCGACGGCGCTATCGTAAAAGGACACACCGTGGCTGTTGTCGTGCCGACAATGTCATGGCGTTGACACCAAGCACAAAAGCCCTAGCATGACACAGCAAAAGTGAGAACGACCTTTTTGTTGTCGTTGTTTTTGTAATCAAGGAAACAAATTCTTTACTTAAAATGTCTTTCTTATCTCAAATACATTTTTGTTCGTTACATTAATTTGGAATATTACCCTACACTGGTTTAACCCCAAAAAAATAATTCTAATTTTATTATGTAGTGGTGTCATTCCAATCGAGATTCGTCTTTTCGATATAAGTCTTTGTAATGTAATGTTGAATGCTTTTAGCCCTGATTTTACACAACTCTTCAAAATTTCTGTCGTCATTTGCTCGAAAAGGCAAAAATACAAATATATAACAATATGGAAAATACCCTGATGATAATTATGATGCACTGGAAAAATGCCCAATAGAAATGAAGGCCAAGGACACTCACGAAAAAAAAACCCATTCACGGATCGGCCCGAGACTGGACAAACAAAACTTGCACATAGATCACTATGGCGTGCTTCAGTCACGCACTACATCCAATCAAAGGATGTTTTACTGGCAGATGGGCTTAAACGCTGAGCCGGCAGTTTCTTCTGCGGGCTTGACAAAAAGACTAACTTTATCTTTATATACAATATAAATAGATAGGTACATACATAATGCACTTAACAAAGCACGGTGAAAATTAATAATAACAATAAGGAAAACAAAACACCACATACAGGAACAAAACCCCCACAAAAAGTCGATCAAACGTTATTTTTTTATCCCTGCCAACTTGAACGTTTGTATATAACGCCGTTTTTCCATTTTAAACCAACAACATTCGTTGGTAACGGTTCACCACCGATGTATACAAAATTACTGTTCCATTTCTTTTGACTGCACTTTTAAGAAAATTGACTTCAGAGTTTGAGCTCCTCTGAACAAGAAATAATCGAAATATGGAGATGTTGAGTATCATGACATAGTTATGATTTACATAGTTACGGACTTGAAATTGATTAGAGCTGTGCCAGATGTCAATTATAGTCCGTTGATGACGTGAATTCAGTTTTTGTAAAAAGTGGACACAGAACACTCCATTGTCCATCTCATGTGCTGGCGTTTCAACAATATTTACTGTCATTTGACAGATTTCAAAGGTTTTGGTCACTTTTGTTATTCTTGGATGTGGCAAAAGCGCTTCAGCTTATAACTTCAAAACTATTAGACAGGCGACACACAGAAAAAGTTGTTCGCCACATGTCACTCGCCACTCATTACGGGCTTGTAGCCAGCGCCAAGCGGCGAGGGGATGTTCCTTTCTCTATACGGCTGCTCTCCTTTGCTGTAATGTGTTCATTGATATTAACCCTATAAGTGTCATGGTAAACACTGTAATGTCAGGGTCCTTGTTTCTGCGATGATGCTGACAATTTTTCAAACATTTTTAGGCTTCAATGACACAGAAATCTGAAGTACTCTTGCTTTGAATCAATAAATCTGGAAGTTATTGTCATTTACAAACATGGGATATTCCAGTCTAGTCAGGTTAAGAATCTGTTCACATCAATTAAAACCTATGAGTTACAGAATGGCCTCCCGTCAATCGAATCGGCCATCCAACACATGTAGGGTTAAGTCATCTAAAATAACGAGTGGTGTGTGGCGAATGGCGAGCAATTTTCTCTGTCTGACGACTGCCTTAATGATCTGTCATATATATGATATAATAGGTCACTTTGTGAGAATATATATCTCAGCTTGAACACTGATAAGATGTCATAATTCCAAACCGCCACAATCATCGATACGCCACTACGTGAGATGGACGACGAACTGTCAGCTAGAGGTGACAATAATTATGTCATTCTAAGTATAAACCTACTGACCTGTCATGTTGAAACCGTCCACATCCCCGTTGAGATAAGTGGAGTTGGTCTTGGTGGATGGCCCGTTGCTGGTGCTGCTGGAGGTGAAATTATTGCTGCTGCTGCCGTGAGAGCTGGTGGCGGTGCCTGACAGACCGTTGACAGACTTGAGGACATTCTCGTCCATGCCGCTATGGAGGGAGACTTCTTTCCACAGCTGCTGAAGTTCGGCCGGAGACATCATACCTGGTCAACGTGAGGACATGAGGTGTTAGTAGGCATGTACTTACAAGCCGACAGAGAGAGATGAGAGAGAGAGAAAAAAAGAAAGAGAGAAGAGAGAGAGGAAAGACAGATAGAAAATGAGAGATAGTAAACAAGAGAAAGGGGGAGGGAGAGAGAGCGACTCAGAGAGAGAGAGAGAGAGAGAGAGAGAGAGAGAGAGAGAGAGAGAGAGAGAGAATGAGAGAGAGACTGAGAGGGAGAGAGAGAATGAGAAAGACAGAATGACAGAGACAGAAAATGAGACAGAGTGAGAGAGAGGGAGGATGACGTAGAGGAACATTTACAGGGAGAGGGGCAGAGCGAGTGGGAGAGAAGGAGAGACGGGGGGGGGGGGAGAGAGAGAGATAAAAAGAGGGAGAGATGAAGAGAGAAGAAGAGAGAGACAGGGGGACAGATGAAGAAAGAGGAAGAGAGAAAGAGAGAGACAGGGAGAGATGGAGAGAGAAAAAGAGAGGAAGAGAGAAAGAGAGAGCGAGAGAGGAAGAGAGAGTGAGAGAGGAAGAGAGAAAGAGAGAGAGAGAGAGAGGAAGAGAGAAAGAGAGAGCGAGAGAGGAAGAGAGAAAGAGAGGGAGACTAAGAGAGAGGGAGAGAGGAAGAGAGAGAGAGAGAGAGAGAAAGGAAGAGAGAAGAGCACCAGATGAGAGGTCACAACAAAAAAAGACGACCAGAGCCTATTTTTAAATATTCTGGATGAACTGCCCCATTTATTTACCCTGACCTGTACATCTAAGGTTAAAAATATTTTCATCTCAGCAAAAATTCAAACGCAAAAAAATCACGGTGATGACACACGCATCTTTTTCAAAACATGCAATACAACACTGTGGGGCGTTTTCAGTTTTACAATCTATTTTTCTTCTCAATAGTGGGAAAAAACAACAACAACAACAATAAATATGGATGAATGTTTGTGCATTGCAACATACAAGTGCAATCATGCATACACACATACTAAACTATTACATAAACACATACACTGTCAAACGCTCGCAAACAAACAAACAAACAGCGGTTTGAGCTAACCAAGCAAAACACACACACACGTACAGACAGACGGACGGACACAGAGAGAGAGATGGACAGACGCACAGACAGACGGACGGACGACAGACTGACAGACAGACTGACAGACACACAGACAGGCTGTAGAGAAACCAGATGCAACAACAGTGCACTAATGACCTAGTTTGGACTACCAGGTAGATCATACACTATGATATATACAACAATGTTACATACACCAGTTTACTGAACTGTATGGGGGTCACAGACAGTCATAGTCAAAAATCAGGTCATTAAGTTAGTAGGAGCAAGCGGGGGGGGGGGGGGGGGGTCGGCTGCGAATCAGCAGATCTGTGAACAAGTGACTGCCATATGAAATGCTAGCAAGGCAAACCGTACAACCGTTAGTAGTGACGTCATCCTTTAGTCTACATTGGTAAATTGTGCAAAGATTGAAAGATAGGCAGGCAGGAGACTTACTGAGACATAGAGACAGACAAAAGGATAGCGGACAGGCAGACAAATAGGCATTACAGACAGACATAATAATGCTGATATGGACGAGGTAGACAAGCAAACTAACAAACAGACGGATACATAGATGGATAGATAGATAGACAGATAGATAGACAGGCAGACAGATGAACAGACAAATAGATAGATAGATAGATAGATAGATCGATAGACAGATAGAGAGATAGACAGAGACAGATGGATAGACAGACAGGCAGATAGTTAGATAGATAAAGAGAAAGATAGATAGGTAGATAGTTACAGACAATCAGATAGATAGATAGATAGATAGATAGATAGATAGATAGATAGATAGATAGATAGATAGAGCGCCAGCCTGACTGAACAAACAAACACCACTACACAAAGCCTTTATATCATATACCATTAGCCTACAACTAAACCCATCACTGAGAAAAACACCGATGTTAAAAAACCAGCACAAAACAACAAAAAGCTATAAAAGTCATTGACCTACAAAGCGCCGATATTGATCGTCGGATCATAACTAGTCAAAACGTGCTTGTTTTAAACACAACCATTCTGAGCCCGTAGATAAAGAACCAGATAACTTAATAACAAAATATCAGATCTAACTATTCAAATAACACTAGGATAATAATTATCATCTGGAAATCATTCGATCGAAGTTAGGTCAGGTACTGAGAACAATAGAATAGTACACGTGTAACTATAAACTATGTCGCAGGTAGTTTTAATCTTACGCATGCTGCGCTTCCAGGCGTTCATGGTGACTGACAGCTGAAGAGAAGGCCGCTGATGGTGATGGTACGAACTACTCCAGGGTTTGAAATTGAAACACTCAGTAGTCATAATAGCCTTGCTTGTGTACGCTGAGAAAACTTTCTCCACACTGTATGAGCGCAGGACGAGGGCTGAGAGACAGAGAAACTGAGGAGACCCGAACTGCACGCCTCTCGTGGCTGGCTGGGTACACTTGTTGATGTTGTTTGTTGACAGCCGCCAGGCGCGGCGGTTGTTGTTGTTGTTGTTGATTGCGGCCTTGCTGTCCGTCCTGCTGGTGGCCGGGGCGGGCGAATGGTGATAGTGACGGTGGTGGTGGTGGGGGAATACAACGCCGTGTGTGTCCCTTCCCCTCCGTTCCTGCCCCCTTCCCCTTCACCCCCTCCCCCTCCCCGCCTAGCTAAGCCCAGGTTACAGAAGCTGCTAGGTGGGTGAGGAGGGAGAGAGGGAATGCGAGGGGTGAGGGCTGTCATTATCGTCCTGTTTACCACAAGCCTGTTGTTGTCGGCGCGCCGTCTTGTTATCTGCCAACTTGTTCAAGTTGTTGTTGTTGTTGCTGAGGAACTTTTTCCGTTTTCCTTTCTGGTCGTGCCCGATATCTAATTGTGGTCATAATTTGTCTATTCCGTTATGCCTGTCGTTGGGGCTTCTGTGTTACATGCGCAGGTAATTTTTTGTTGTCTTAACAGCGACATTTGAGATTTACTTGCATAAAATACATCGCATCGATGTTTACTACAACATACAATAGTGTCCCCCCCCCCCCCCTGGCGCTAGCAAACATTTACAGATACACACAAATATGACAATATGAAAGTGTTTAACCACATGACGCTATCTTGCGTTTTCTGAATTCTGAAAGTTTTCTATACGTGAACAGATAAGACAGACAAGCGGACAGGCGCATGAATGGATAGACAGACACACACACACACACAGATAAGCAGATAGACAGACAGATAGACAGACAGACAAACAGACAGACAGATAGATAGATAGATAGATAGATAGATAGATAGATAGCGTAGGTAGGTAGGTAGACAGACAGACAGGTAGACAGACAGACATAGGTAGATAATAGGCCTAGATAGATAGATAGATAGATAGATAGATAGATAGATAGATAAATAGATAGATAGATTACCCCACATCCACTCCCACATTCCCCAGAGGAACAAAACACTCTGTACGTGCTCCTTCACACACCCCCGGGGGGCAGAGACGGATCTCGACAACAAATTGAAGAAGAGATAAAAGATAACTCGACTGTACCAAAGCTTAGTTTCTTGACAACAAAGACTTCACAGGCCAGTGACTGAGCTACAGCTACATCACACACAAACTGTTTGTTCCCATCACTGACTAGAGTAATCTACCCCCCCCCCCCCCCACTCTCGTCCGAATAAGTGCACAACACTTTCATACACAGAAGCACAAGCGCAGACAGAGAGCTCTGTCCGGGTTACAACTTTATAAGGATAAAAAATTAATCCCGTACGACTTTTCCGGAAAGTACAAAATATTACTGCATAAACAAACACAATAAAAAAAATGACACATTTCTTCATCCCCCCCCCCCCCCCATTATCCATACTCAAACGAACTTCTGGCACCTAAAGACCAATAGGCATTTATACTCCATCTCCACCTCGTCGCACACTCAGAAGACATACTTAACACACGGACGTACACAAAACATAATAGCCCCCCCCCCCCCCCATATACACACACCCTAATCCCATTATTCACGACTAGATACAAACACTCACAATCGTGCCACCCACTGGAACGAAGACACATTTTCCAGAAACACACATCTCTCTCCCCCCCCCCCCCCCACACACACACACACAACAAAGGCCTACTTGACCTCATACATAAAACACTCTTTTCGACCTTCACATCAATACCGTTCTCTTGCATAATCATACTGGTCATTCAGTTTTACAACAGAATAATTCATGAACAGACGAATACATAAATAAGTAAATAAGTAAATAAATAAATAAATAAATAAATAAATAAATCAGCACGCAACCAATTATGCAAATAAATACATAAGGAAGGAATTGTGCAAAGAAAGAAAGAAAGAAGGAAGGAAGGATGGAAGGAAGGATGGAAAGAAAGAAAGAATGAAGGAAGAAAGAAGAAGAAAGAAGAAAGAAAGAAGAAGGAGGATGAAGGAAGGAAGGAAGAAAGGATGGAAGGAAGGAAGGATGGAAAGAAAGAAAGAAAGAAAGAAGGAATGAAGGAAGGAAGGAAGGAAGAAAGAAAGAAAGAAGGAGGAAGGATGGAAGGAAGGAAGGAAGGATGAAAGAAAGAAAGAAGGAAGGAAAGAAGGAAGGAAGGAAGGAAGGAAGGAAGGAAGGAAGGAAGGAAGGAAGGAAAGGGAGGAAGGATGGAAAGAAAGAAAGAAAGAAGGAAGGAAGGGATGAAGGAAGGAAGGAAAAGGGAGGAAGGATGGAAAGAAAGAAAGAAAGAAGAAAGGGAGGAAGGAAGGAAAGAAGGAAGGAGGAAGGAAGGAAGGAAGGAAGGAAAAGGGAGGAAGGATGGAAAGAAAGAAAGAAAGAAAGAAAGAAGAAAGAAAGAAGAAGGAAGGAAGGAAGGAAGGAAGGAAGAAGGAAGGAAGGAAGGAAGGAAGGAAGGAAGGAGGAAGGAAGGAAGGAAGGAAGGAAGGAAAAGGGAGGGAGGGAGGGAGGAAGGAAGGAAGGAAGGAAGGAGGAAGGAAGGAAGGAGGAAGGAAGGATGGAAAGAAAGAAAGAAAGAAAGAAATTATGCAAATAAAGAAAGAAAAAAGGAATGAATTGAAAGGAATGAATTGTGCAAAGAAAGAAAAAAAGACAGAAAGAAAGAAGGAATGAATTGTGCAAAGAAAGAAAGAAAAAAAGACAGAAAGAAAGAAGGAAAGAAGCAAGGAATTATGTAAATAAATAAATGAATAAATACAGTCAATAAAATCAGGCATCTCCGTGTCAAACAGAACATGTACATGTATGTATGATTGTCCCCTGTTCTTGCTGCATGGTTCTTCTCCTTGAAATTCCTGCTCGCAGTTTTCTGTGACGTAGACAGCACTTCAGGCAGGGCCCATCACTCCATCAACAATTCACATAACTCTCCCCAGGCGCCAATCCAAACGTTTATGTCGTTATTTACATAGCTATTGTGTCAGCTATAAATAAATACGGGCCACATTCTCCCCCTCCCCCCTGTCTAACCTGCCCACCGACTCGAGATTTCAGTCTATCTAAATACAGATAATTGGCCCTTGAGTAGGGGCTGCCTCGATGTGAAGCTAAACATAAATAGCACATCTTTCTAGTCTCACACGAAAAAATGATCTCTTCAGTTCCACGGGAAGTGTTCTTTGTCAGAACAAACGTGTTGGCATCTGGGCGTATCCCCGAGCACGCATTTTATACATCAGTTCTTCAATCAGACAAATAAATAGTCGGCCACTTCATAAATTGTTTACCGTCTACGTAGGACAAATAAATATTCGGCTTCTTCATGAATTGTTTACTGTATACGCCAGACAGTATAAAAGACGTCTACTTCAAAACATTATTTCAATGTTCACTTCAAACAAAAACTCTATAGTTCAGTTGCCTGACAACTCGTCCCTTCAGAATGACAAGGTTCTATCTCCACATTTTGGCTGAACTGAGTTACACACTACACACTACCTTTACGGGCCTTCTCCATCGTGTGTCAAAGTATCAAGCAGGTTCGGTGTGTAGTTTGTAAGTATTACTAAAAAGAAAACTATTCTTTGCCCCCCCCCCCCCCAAAAAGCTATGATCACATGAAATTTCAATCCTGGATTTCTCAAAGTTGTCGGAGGGGAGTTAGAACCTTGTAATTCTCAGAGGACAAAGTGTTTATTGTTTATTGTTTACACCAGACAACACAAAAGACACCTACTTTACCAAATTAGCCGGCTGTTTATTTCCCAGCCGTAAACAATCCTAATAATACAGCAGCAGCAGCAGCAGTCATCGACCTGCAGCAACCACAGCGGCAACCAAAAACAACAGCGTTGAGAAGGACAAACACACTAAATGCTAATCACGCCAAGCTCCAGCAATAGCCAGGTGGGGATAACAAGCCCGGACTGTTTCTCTAGCTTCAGGAATCCATTGCCATAAAAAGGTCGGCTAATCCCCCCCCCCCCCCGATTTATCCCCTCCTGCAGGAAATCCCTGTTGGCAAATTTCACAACAACAATAACACGGTCAATGACAACAACAAAATAACTTCAGTGAACAACAACTCTAATGATTGTTCTCGTCTTTTCTGGGTCTGTTTTGTCTTGTTTTGTGCTGATTTCTCACACAGATTAAGGAATCATTACTGTAGTCTAAAACTGTAGTCTTGCACCGACAGACAGACAGACTTGGAAAATAGACAAACAGATAAACAGACAGACAGACACACAGACAGACAGGCAGATAGATATACAGACAAATAGATAAACAGATAGCCAGGCCGACCGACAGACAGACAAACAGACAGACTAACACAGATCGATGGATGGATAGATCTGATTGACAGACAATGAGACAGATAGACCGTACGACCGACCGACAGATAGATAGATAGATAGACAGACAGACAGACAGACAAATAAATAGATAGATAGATAGATAGATAGATAGATAGATACTCCAAGAACAAAGGACACATGTAGATATGTACCACATTGTCGACTACAAATAACACCGGTACTACCACACCTGTGGTGTATTACCTACTCCCTACTCTCAGTTTCACCACCAGTGTGTTCGCTTGTTTGTCCGCTAGGAAAGCCTTGGGGTGCCTGAGCCTAACTGACCAGGTGATCAATAACTATTTATGACCACCGGCAGCAGCTGCAGGGAGTCAAGAGTTGACGGGGTAAACAACGCGTGGGCGGGGTCTCTAGACTACCAGCAACAACAACTACAGCAATTGAGGTGGTGATGGAGAGGCAGTGACGTCAGGAGGCTGTAAGTCAGCGGTTCTCAGCGGCCAGACAATAGGGACTCTGGCAATGCTAATGATCAAGGTAGATGTTGATCAGTGAGACAAGTTCTCAGCGGCCAGACAATAGGGACTCTGGCAATGCTAAAGATCAAGGTAGATGTTGATCAGTGAGACAAGTTCTCAGCGGCCAGACAATAGGGACTCTGGCAATGCTAATGATCAAGGTAGATGTTGATCAGTGAGACAAGTTCTCAGCGGCCAGACAATAGGGACACCGGCAAAGC
This sequence comes from Onchidella celtica, assembly GCA_963931925.1. Lineage (NCBI taxonomy): Eukaryota > Metazoa > Mollusca > Gastropoda > Systellommatophora > Onchidiidae > Onchidella > Onchidella celtica. The sequence goes on from OZ007572.1 coordinate 11,810,953, forward strand.
TTACTGTCCACGGCAGGTGCAGATCAGTGGTCCTAAACCGGGAGGCACTTGGTTACCATGGAAGGACTTTCAAATTTACGGGGAGGACTTTGGGCAGGGGAGGAATCAGTTAGAAGAGGAAGTCCAACACTCAACAGGAAAGGAATGGACCCTGTGCACTATGTAGACGGTTTATGATCCATTGCAAAGACGGATGTTTGTTTGTTTGATTGGAGTTTCGTGTCATAAATTGTGTCAATAACAGTGAGAATATCTCTGCCTGCCTGTCTCTCTCTCTGTCTGTCTCTGTGTGTGTGTGTGTTTCAGCCTCGCCTCTCGGTGTCTTTCTCGCTCTCTCTCTCTCACTCTCTCTCTCTGTTTCTCCCTCGTTTGTGCGTGTGTGCCTCTGCCTCTCTCTTTTTCTCTGTGTTTCTTCCTCTGTCTTTGTGTGTATGTCTCTGTCTCTCTCCATCTCTTCCCCACCCCCTCTCTCTGTCTCTCTTTCTGTTTCTCCCTCTGTCTCTCTCTCTCTCTCTCTCTCTCTCTCTCACTCCTGCCACATGTTCACCGTCCATCAGTTTGTATGTCTATACCAGACTACCACCAACAACTAGAATACTACAACGTCTGTTTCTACCGACCACACCCCCTCCCACCCCCACCCAGCACATAAAACCAAAAAACAAAACAGCACGGCTATGACAGACCAGAGACAAGACAGACAGACAGAGAGAAAGAAAACAAGACAGAAAGAAAGAAAACACGAGTGTGGATATGGCGACAGGCCCAGCTTGAAGATGAATATTTATTTGGTCTTACCGGCCGGGAGAAAAAACAACAACAGGCGGGATAACTCCTGGTATTTTCCATAAACAGCTCTGCCAGTGCAACCATCAGGGCTGCTTTTCAAAAACCTGTGAATGTTGCTGTGCTGGGGGGGGGGGTGGAGGAGTGAGGAAGGGAGAGGACGGGGCGGGGGGGAGGGGCGTTTCACGAGTTGCCGCCCCTGACACAACAACCAGGAAACAATTACAAGGGAAACAACCCTGGGGCCTGAAACGCGCAACAATTTAAGGTTATCGTAAGTTTACTGTGGAAACTGGAGAACTTTGCTTCCTCAAAACACTGAATTTATTTAAGGTGCTCCCAAATGCTTACCCTTAAGGGCAACGTAAGTTACGCCTTCGCTCCGGTATTTCAATGCTCATTAATTTTCACAGATTTTTGGAAGATTGGTCTATTTTCTGAACACTTATTTTCAGTGGAGACAATGTCAACAATATGAACTTGTCAGCGGATAGGGTGAAGGGGTGGAAGAGAGAAATTCAAAGAAAAATGCCCATACAAGTAGTGAAAGTTGGCTATTCCACTGCCATTCATTTCTTTTCGCCATTCCCTTCTCAGATAGAAGTTTGAACAGATACTAGAAATTCTAATGGTTGCCTTGGTAGAACAAAAATTACATGTAGCACATTGCTTGACAATTATTGGATCCAACAATATTGTCACGAGTGGAGTGAGCGAGATTCAAGGATTACGGGGGCATGGAAGTGTAGGATTGACTCACGGGATAGCGAGGCTGCTCACCTATATTGACTTCTGTTAGTTAACGTGGAAGCGTGCAAGACGTGAGTAAAGTGAAGGCGATGAGGTAAATCTTGTGTAGTGGAAAGTCACTGCAAGTTAAGAGGTCCAAGGGGACAGACGTGGGAAAGCAGTCGGGAGATTGTTGTGTGTTTTCCAGAGATGACTGGTAGGTTGAACTATGATTGATAACGATGATGATTGATGTACTATATTCTCCTATGACCATGATGTAAATAAGTTATATGTGAGGAATGTGAAAGTCATTGATTACTGTGTATAGAGATGTGCGCAATGAGCGATAGATGTAAGTTCGGATCATGGATTCGTAGCGAGTCTGAGTGCTGTGTGGTACGGTAGAGGTGTGTTACCGTAAGAGGTGTGGTGAGTGAAAGGTGGACTATTGTGTGTACGCTTGATAGTTCGTAATAAGTGGTGAAGTGGATAGTAATTGTATGGTGTTATAGAAATGTAATGTTATTCTTATAGGTGCCGGGGTCGGGCAGAGAAGCCACCCGCGGTGAGCGGACTTGTGCCGGGGTAGAGCAGAAGGCTACCCACAGGCCGCCTGAGTGAAGCTGTCGCGCAGGACAGCGGGAGCACATGAGTCGTGGCAGTCTGGCCACCGACAGGGACGTTGTTATTAAGATGTTAATGTGCTATTAAGATGTTAATGTGCCATTGAGAATATAATGTGCTATTGAAATATTAATGTGCTATTAAGACCTCGAGGGGAGATTGAGATACGGAGATTAGGTTGAGCAGGAGCCAATAAGAGAGGCCAGCAAGTAATATATATATAGATGTGAGGCTGAGGCCAGAGCATCCTTTAACGTGCAGACAGAGTGGAGTCCCTATCCTCTCACCAAAAAGGGCCTGTCCCTAATTTGGGGAGAGGTGAGCTTTAAGTTAAAGGAAATGCGTTGCGGTAGACAGAGTGGAGTCACCAGCCCCTCCTCTCCCCTTTTTGCTTGCTCGCCCCAAAAAAGAGTTGGGGTCTGCATTTTAGTGCTGCACTAAAATTGCTCGCCCCTCTCGCACAAAAACTTAACAGGCGACGTGTTGTGCAGTGTTTTGTTTTACACCATTGTCTTGTTTCTTGTAATCGTACAACACGGCCTTTAAACTTTTCTGATGATATTCACCATACTTACTTCGCCATTGGTAAATTTTGTGAACCCAATAACGGCGTCTGTTCAATCTTCTTTTTCTCAACCAATATAAAAGCAGCCACTTAAATATTTCTTCATCCATTTTTAGTGAACATTGAAAATCATAAATACACTTGAATGATGGGACACAATGAATTATAACACACTTTTAATTATCCCGCTTTGAAATAAAAAAATGATTCAAGATAGTGCCATCGCTCGATTTGGGGAGAGCAAGGGGAGGGGAGAGGCCTTCGCTCTGTCACCGACGTTACAGACCTCTCCTCTCCCCTTGCTCGCCCCAAATGGGGCGAGGTGCGACTTGGTGCTTGATGACTCTACTCTGTCTGCACTATTAGAAAGTATTATCGGGGTGTGGACCCGTAGAGGAATGAATGTCGGGAATGCTGACCATTGGATGGTCATTGAATTGAATAATGTAATGCACGTATATCTTTATTTTTATGTATAATAAATGTGTGAGTCTGTTTGGTTGTTCTGTTAAGTGTTATACTTGTTCGTTCGTGATTGTTGTCCTGTCATAATTATTACATTTCCCAGTCTGGGATTTGTGACAAATATGTTCGTTCAAATTACAGGTAGGTAGATTGATAGAAAGACAGACAAGTAGACAGACAGGCAAACGGATAGACAGATAGACAGACAGGCAGAGAGACGGACACACGGACAGACAGACAGACAGACGGACGAACAGACGGACGGATGGCTGGCTGGATGGACGAATGGCTGGCTGGATGGATGGCTAAATGCATGGGCGACATAGACAGACAGACAGACAGAGAGATAGATAGATAGATAGCTCACGAGCCATATGGTAGGCACGACACACCGACCACGTGTGAGGCAAATCCCGGCCACACAGAAACAAAAGTTACCACACCAATTTGTTGTTTTCCTTGCCCCCCCCCCCCCAAACACATATCCACAAAAAAAACAAGACAAACTTCACAAGTGGAATGAAACACCCCCCCCCCCCCACAACCCCAGCCCACTATCCCACCCAGAGGATATGAGATCGGATCCCCACCCAACACGTGAAGAGCCAGCACTAAATGACACAGAGTACATCGGGGCCAACAAAACTCCGAATGAAAATAATTCTTGTCCTTTTCCGCACTAGTTTGGCTAGAAAAACATCGCACCATCGCGCACCTCGCCGGCAGGTGCGTCACAGATCTTTGTTTAGCAACACAGACCACCAGGAATAACAAACACGCACCGGGGCGCGCACTCATATTTGCTGTCAATAATGATTAAAATACTTTCTGTCTGTTTCGCTGGCTGCGTGGTGTGATGTACCCTCTTTTGCTTACCTCCGTCACCTGGGCAGGCTGGCGGTTTCTCTACACCAGTGTTCAGCTTTGATGTTCCGGGTATACGGTATACCCCGGTGTACACGGGTGGTCAGGCAGACTCGGGTACACAGACAAACTAGTGGGCGTAGTGGGAAACATTGCACAGAGACAGATAGACAGACAGTCCGACTAATGGATATGCAGATAGACACAAATGGCTGGCTGGACAGACAGACAAACAGACAGTCAGACTAATGGATATGTAGACACACATAAATGGACAGACAGACAGACAGACAGACTGATGGATATGCAGGCACACATAAATGGACAGACAGACTGACTGACTAATGGATATGTAGACGCACATAAATGGACAGACAGACAGACTGACTGACTAATGGATATGTAGACGCACATAAACGGACGGACGGACAGACAGACAAATAGACAGACTAACTAATGGATATGGAGACACATAAATGGACGGACGGACGAGACGGACAGACAGACAGAGAAGTAGGGCGGGGGGAATTTTATAGTTAAACCAGACTGGTGTCCACTGGATCAAATTTCGGACATGTAACGTGGTGTCTAATGCCTCCCCCCCCCCCCCCCTCTTTAAAAAAAAATATTGTTTTCACTCTAATTTCATATCGGCCTCGGAGGGCCGAAAAAAAAAAATACTAAAGATTTATTAGCAAATAAATAATGGAAATTTCATTCAAAATTTACTTTGGTTTACTTTGTTACGGGTCATTCAAAAGATTTAGAAGAAACACGTTTGAGTAATTTTTCGTTCCAGAACCCAGTCAGACTTTTTGTTTGTTTGTTTGTTTTGTTTATCCCAAAACATAGTTTTCAAATGCGTCATTTTTATTTTTATTTATCTATGTTCCCCATCTTGCCCTGGACGCCGTCGACCCCTATTACGCTCCTGGTTTGGAGACGGAAAGTCTGGCAAGAACAACCAACATTCAAGACAAATATTGAAGTTCGTTCCCAGCTCAAAAAGTGATCGTGTAACACCTGGACGGTTTTAGCTGCAGAAAGTGTTACAAAACACCTCGTGAACACACACAATTCAGCACAGGCCTCAATTTCTACTGATTTTCTTTCACAGTTTTGACAAAACTGAAGCTGATAATTATCGCTATGCCTGAAAAATCAAACACTGAAGGTGTCACGAACCACGCTGGATCAGACAATGAACGACTCCAGATTTTTTGCAGCTTCCTCTGTAATTAAATTCACGCTCTCGGCACGCGACGGAAACTTCAGAAACGATATCTTAATAATAATAATAATCATAATAGATCTAATGATATTCTTGACACACACAAAAAAAACAAAAAACATCCGATTCGCGTACGATTTGTCGTTAAGTTTTGCATGCACATAAGTCGTGACGATCAACGACAGTTTTTGTCTTCCTCTGGGAGATTTCTGTCTTCTTTCTTTCCTGCTCACGGGCGTTTCAGGGGAGAGGGGAGCCAGTGCAGTGTGAGGGATGGGGGGGGGGGGGGGACGTGAGTGGAGTGGGACCGCTCCACGTGCAGTGTCGATTTGGCATGTGACGAGCGACACCCGTCAGGGGAAACAATTTATTTGTTATCTCCCTTGCAGCGCCTCGCAACTCTTCATCGTCCTCGGGGCATAAAATTCTCTCCCGCGTTTGGTGCCAAGTTGAAGTCGTTTGCCGTGACTCCAAAAGAACGAAAAAGAACCATCTCTTATTGGTAGCAAAGATAAGATAATATAATTTTGTTGCCAGCTGGGGGTTTCACGCGAAAACGGACTATCTGTCACCGACCAGTGCACAAGAGGATGTTTCAGTTTGATCCTCGCTGAGGTCCAGGCTTGCACTAAGAGGGTTGGGGTGAGCCAGTGAGTCACAATAAAGAAAATAGCATTAGTTTCGCTTGTTTACTTTTGATCATTTTCCCCACACCCGCGGCTGTGGCCTGCCCAGAGGAAGCTAAGCACTGAATGTTTACACTAGACCCACCATAAACAAAGTGGCAACTCTCCAGCTGGGACCAGTGTAAACAAAAAACCCGGCCGGCGCACAAGCATAAACAAATCAATTATAAATATAGGGCTCCACTCCTCCCGGATATGGGGGGTGGGGGAGGAGGGGGGGAAGAGGAGGTAGGTGGGGCAGGGTTTGGTTTGGGGGGAAGGGGGGTGGGGATAAGTACAATCTAGAGCTATTTGTGAATGGTGAACGGTGGAGTGAGGTAAATAAAGAAAAAAGGCGGAACTTAGATGAGTTTTGAATTTGGGTTCTTATTTTCTTTCTTATTTTTTTGGGATCTTTTTTTCCGGTGTATGTGTGTTGGGGGGGGGGGGGGAGGTTGACTTCAATAGTACTGCTACTATCCAATCTTCTGGCTTGGGCACCAAGAAAACAGGGGAGATAACAGTCAGATAACGACAAATCTGTATTCGCCAGTTATTGTTCTATGGCATGCTGGTCCGACCATGATTCCTTCCGAATACTTCTGACCATGATTCCTTCCAGATACTTCTGACCATGATTCCTTCCGAATACTTCTGACCATGATTCCTTCCGAATACTTTTGACCATGATTCCTTCCAGATACTTCTGACCATGATTCCTTCCAGATATTTCTGACCATGATTCCTTCCAAATACTTCTGACCATGATTCCTTCCAAATACTTCTGACCATGATTCCTTCCAAATACTTCCGACCATGATTCCTTCCAAATACTTCTGACCATGATTCCTTCCAAATACTTCTGACCATGATTCCTTCTGGATACTTCTGACCATGATTCCTTCCAAATACTTCTGACCATGATTCCTTCCAAATACTTCTGACCATGATTCCTTCCAAATACTTCTGACCATGATTCCTTCCGAATACTTCTGACCATGATTCCTTCTGGATACTTCTGACCATGATTCCTTCTGGATACTTCTGACCATGATTCCTTCCGAATACTTCTGACCATGATTCCTTCTGGATACTTCTGACCATGACTCCTTCTGGATACTTCTGACCATGATTCCTTCCAAATACTTCTGACCATGATTCCTTCTGGATACTTCTGACCATGATTCCTTCCAAATACTTCTGACCATGATTCCTTCCGAATACTTCTGACCATGATTCCTTCCAAATACTTCTGACCATGATTCCTTCCAAATACTTCTGACCATGATTCCTTCTGGATACTTCTGACCATGATTCCTTCTGGATACTTCTGACCGTGATTCCTTCCGAATACTTCTGACCATGATTCCTTCTGGATACTTCTGACCAGTATTCCTTCCACACACTATCAACAGTGATTCCTTCCAGGCACTTCTGACCACCATTACTTCCAGAAACGTCCACAAAAAGGGGGCACGGGTGAACACATGGAGAACTGGCCAGAGATGACATCGACATTCGGGACGCGGGGGGGGGGGGGTGGGCAATGAGCGCAGAAACCGTCAACTGGCACTATCAATTTAGTATTTGCATAGTTTAGGAACAAACAATGCACGAGCGGGAGAAGCACGATTTGGGGAGGGGGGGGGGGGTGGGGGGGGGAGGGGAGAACCAAAAGTAAAGTCTGATATCAAAAAGATTCTATCCTGCACATCCTCACCCCTAAAACCAACGCTTCAGTTAATGACATCAATAATTTTACTGCCGACCTAAACTAGGGGATGATAACCTTTTCAAGTGGGCCGAGGGAGGTGAGGTTGTTGAAGAAACGGACGAGTAACCAAGTGATCCATTTTCAATAAGAACAGCGAGGTACAGTAAAGAAAAGGGGAGGGCAAGTGGCTGAAATAGAACACAGATAATAAATAAGGAAACGAAAATAACCCATCAAAACTTCCTGCCCCCCCCCCCCAAATAAATTAACAATAATAATAATATAATTATTTTCAATTGGCAGATTTTGACAGAGAACTTAAAAAGATAAACTATACGGCTGGTCTCGGACGAGTTCACAATAACAATTTGTAGATAGACCCAATACAACACTGCAGATTTTCTTCATTCGAATCTTCAATTGGAGAGAAACTTGACACTGCTTGCTTAACCTCACCATATGTTTCTGTATGCACAGGAGACTGGAAATCGTAATCATTATTATTATATTTATTTCCTCTCTTTCTCTCTCTCATTCTTTCTTTCTCTCCCTCTCTCTTTCTTTCTTTGTCTCTCTCTCTCTCTCTTCCTTTCTTTGTCTCTCTTCCTTTCTTTCTCTCCATCTCTCTTTCTTTCGTTGTCTCTCTCTCTCTCTTTCTCTCTTCCTTGCTTTCTCTTCCTCTCTCTCTCTGTCTCTCTGTCACACCTACCTCTCTTTCTCTCCCCCCGCCCTCCTTTTCCCCCCTCCCTCCTCTCTCTCTCTCTCTCTCTGTATCTCTCACTCCCCCCCCCTCTCTCTGTCACACGTAACTCTCTTCCTTTCCTCCACCCCCCTCCTTTTTTTCTCCCCCCTCCCTCCCCTCTCTCTATGTCTCTCCTATTTCTAATTCCTTTCCCCCTTTCTCCCTACCATCTCTTAACGAGCGAAGTTAATGTTATGAAAACTTCCACCTCAGCAGCCCCTTCTAGCATAATTTATTGTCCACACAATCATGAAATATTCTCAGTCAGACAATAATAATATATGTCTGCTGCACCGGTAGAAGAATTCACAATGACAGACAATAATCTCCGTGCAATATCCGCACGAATTACCGTGAGCTTATTCTGGTCTATTTAGTGCTCACACGTCATACATGACGGTTAAATGCGATAGAAAATTAATCAAGTCTGATATGTTCGCTTCCCCAGAGGAAGTGTAGATTATTGCATTAATTTGACACCCTGGGAACCCAAAATATTTATCTATTTACACTATTAACACTTGAAATTATACAATTTCTAATAATAACAATTTGAATCTTAAGTTGAAGTAATGTGGAGAGACATAGCGTAAGCAAGAAGCTCTCGTTACCAGATGATTCAATTGAAATGTTAGAGAGCCAGGGTAAATCTTATGATCACGAAATAATTCTGCCAGTCGTTTCTGTGTTCACCGGAAAACCTCAAAAAGTTGACAGACAGACAAAAGGCCCAAATAAAAATGGAGGAAAATACAACCAAAACCTCCTAACCAACTCTACCAAATAATAACAAAAAGATAAAAATAATGAGGTCTTTGTCCGTTCAGCCATTTGTCCGTCGATGAAGTGTCCGTGCTGTGAAGTGTCCTTTTTTGCCGAGTGTCTGCCAGTTCTGCCAAATGTCCGTTCTGTGAAGTGTTCTTTTTGCTGAGTGTCTGTTCTATTACCTGCCAGTTCTGCCAAGTGTCCGTTCTGTGAAGTGTTCTTTTTGGCCGAGTGTCTATTCTATCACCTGTCAGTTGTGCCAAATGTCCGTTCTGTGAAGTGTTCTTTTTTCCGAGAGTCTATTCTATCACCTGTCAGTTGTGCCAAGTGTCCGTTCTGTGAAGTGTCTTTTTTGCCGATTGTCTGTTCTATGACATGTGTGCATTCTGTGAAGTGTCCGTTCTGTGAAGTGTCCGCTCTGTGAAGTGTCCGTTTTGTGAAGTCTCCGTTCCGTCAAATACCCCTCGGCCAGGTGTCCAGACACAGTACCTAAGCTGGCGGGAAAAGTACCAAGCCTATCGCACTGTCGGAAGAGAGGCTTAATAGTACAAGCCCGTTTATCTTTAAACCCCATTTCCGGTCCAATTAAAGACATCCGATTCTATTGCCAGGTAAATTTTGTGGGATATTAATAATTCCCATGTGCTGAATTTTCGGTCTGGCGTTTTACACACGATTTGAGAAAGACTGCCTAGACGTGCACAAGCCGATTTTGGTCCGTCGACTGGTTAGATGGGAACGTCATGACACTTTAGTTTCAATGAGATTCCCGCAACAGTCAACTAGTTTGAGCTTAATAAAACTCAATGAATCCAGTCAGAATCCGAGTGGTCTTAGCACTGCTCTCGAGGACCGGATCCGCTCCGCTCCGCTATTTTTACCGACACTGAAGTAACACACTCATCGCCTCTGTATACTTGTCCACACCATCCGTTCCGCTCCGCTCCTCACGGTTACAAAGGCAAAGTGAGTTGTTCATACGTCATTTTCCGTAAAAATAGCGGAGCCGATGTTGTGGACAAGAGCATGCAGTAAGACTCTGCTGTGCTCATCATCTTTTGAGGATTATGTAGAAACTGCTAGAAAATAATAAAAGCAAGACATATTGGGACAAATTCGAGGTGACCGGATTAAATAGGTCAGATAGGCAGGGTCTTGCGGGTCAGTGTGTCATGGGCTGGCTGCGTGTGTGTAGCATCCCGAGCCCACCACATTATTGCCGAGTAAGAATTTTACAGCCAAACGATGTAATGTCGCAAATACAGTGAAGCGTTTCTTTCTTTGAGAAAATATACTAAATTTGTTTTTGAAAAATGTGATTTGTTATGTTAACCTTAGTACATAGATATTTTAGGGCAATCATCGTCAGAACTTTAATAACTGAACTGGATTCTTAATTTGGCCACATTTTGGCCGACTATTGCGGCTCCAGCCGGCGGCATTGTCCATTAGTTTAAAACATTAAACATGTCTGTAGCATCAGTTGATGACAGTGCTCTCTATTGTGTATTTTTCTTCTGGGATTATTGTATGAACCAGACAACTTGATCTTGTCACGGACCATGAAAACATTCGCTAATCATTCATGGAATTTCATTCCTGTGTTTCTTGGGTTGTAGATCTATTCTGTGTTTCTATACTTTTGAAAACATAGGACTAACCTAGAACATAAATCTAGATCTCTAGATCTAGACGTCTAGATTTCTCAGAGGCAGAGGGCCTACTCAGGCCTACTAACTCGATCCAGATCTACTACTAGATCTAGATCTAGTACTAGATATCTACTACTGGCAGTACTGGTGTGATTCAGGATGATCTAGATCTAGATCTAGGTCTAGACATTCAAGGTTTATTGGAAATTGGTGAACCATTTCACAACCTAATTCCTCATTACAGCAAAGTAGCCTACTGAACTGTGTAGATCTAGATCTAGTGTAGTGTAGGCACTGGCAGAAGAAAACACTTCTACTGACCACTGATGACCCTACTCGACATCAATATGTTGCCCTTGGCTTTTTTACCCAAGACGACATTGAGCATCACTTCGGGCACTTCAGGATGGCTGCTGGTTGCAAGTACAACATCACAGCAGAGGACGTGGCACATACTCATGCCATTGACAAGGCGAAGTTGATGCTCAACCTCCAAGCCTTGGATATCACTTATGACCAGTCTTCGCACAGATGTAATCAATGTGTGAATATCACACTGACTGATGCAGAGCTTTTGCTTATGGACGACCTACCCAGCAAATTGGATAATGTGGCCCCGGATGTAAAAATTTCCTTGTTTCACATCGGTGGATATATTGCTCACAAGGAAAATGGACTGGCAGGAGATTCGAATGAATTGCCAGAGGAGATCAGGAAATATACTGACATTCTAAGCAGAGGTGGTCTTGTTTATCCTGCGAAAGACCTTTTCACTTTCATTACATATTGTTACCTCTTCGCCTTTGCCTCAAGTGACAATACCTGCAGAAGCCGTTTGATGCATATCCTCAAGAAATTCACCACCACCTACCGCATGGACATTCAAATTGGTGATAAAGCCATCCGAAAGATCATCAACATCTTGATGAAAAATCTGTCAGCAAACAGAACCACAAGCATCAGAGACAGTCAAGCGCCCCCAAATGCAAAGCGTAGCAAAGTTGCCAAGCTGTCGTCACAATAACAGGTGAATAACATTTGTATTTTTTTCAGGGAAAACATGCTGTTTGGAAGATAATGTAATACTTTGAAAACTGGTACCTTCACAGGAAAAGCAACTGCAGGATGACTAACAGCATGACTAATTTTCCCCACCCATCACAGTACTCTCTCTCTCTCTCTCTCTTACTCGCTCTCTCTCTCTCTTTTTCTCTCTTACTCGCTCTTTCTCTCTCTCTTACTCTCTCTCTCTCTCTCTCTTTCTCTCTCTCTTACTCGCTCTCTCTTTCTCTCTCTCTTACTCGCTCGCTCTCTCTCTCTCTCTTTAGAGTGCTCCTTTATGCGAATCTTATTTTTTAGGCCTATATATGCCGTTACTAGAACTAACTGTACCATGATAAACAAAAACCGTCATGATAGAATCACATCTCTCGCTAGCCCACCTCTCACTTCGTTTGCCTCACTTGCTCCCCGCATCGTCCGATGGGCCCCACGCCCCGCGGCGAGGCACACAAGCCCACAACACGCTTGATCTAATTTAGCGGCTATCAGACCTATACTATTCCGTTCACCTAGGACAAATTGCATTGCTGAAAATTCTGAGCTTATCAGTTTTCTGCAGATCGAATGTTCTATTTCATTCCTCTAATAAATTCCAACAGCTTTTCGCACTCGACAATCATAAGAACACACCCTAATTTTCCTCCCACTGCTAAACAAACTGCGACAAGCATCTCGTGTTGATTGGATGAGTCACATGATTACAATTCGGGTGTCCTCGCCACTTTAAACATCTTCGGCATTTGTTAATCAGCACGGTTGCTATGGGGAGGTTCTCATCCTTGGCACTGACACCCCCAGATGAGATGTGTTTATCAACACACTTGTGTACAGGAGATGCTGGGGGTGAAAGCCACAGGTTGACACCTCCGTCTATTCCCCTAGGAGTGCCCAAATACACCACAGGCTTTTTTCCGCAGATCCCAATATAAAAATCGAGTATGTTTCGTTTCATGTTGACGTGTATATAGGACTGAAATTAGATCTGTGAAATTCTTTGACATCTTCTGATGTAAGCATTCTCTCCTTTTCTCGCTCCTCTTTATCTTTCCCTTCATCTGTCCACTCATCCACCAATCCATCCACCCATCCGCCCGTCCGCACGCCCGTCCGTTTATCCATCCATCCATCCGCCCATTTATCCATGCGTCCATCCATCCATCCATCCGCCCATTTATCCATGCGTCCATCCATCCATCCATCCATCCGCCCATTTATCCATGCGTCCATCCATCCATCCGCCCATTTATCCATGCGTCCATCCATCCATCCATCCGTTCGTCCGTCCGCCCGTCTGTCTAACATGACGTAACCCAGAGGATTATCTTCATTTAAAATTAATACTAAATCAAACCGCTTACGACGTTTTAAAGCCAGTAGTTGTAGTTGTACAGAAAGGAGCACAATGACATTATCCCCAATCAAAGTTCTTGTCTATTGTGATACCAAAACCACCCAGTACTGAACACCATCATGTCGTTTGAAGAATGTCTCATTACAAAGCCAAAAGATTTATAGAGAAAATACCGGGTTGTCTTCATTGCTCGGCAATGGCTTATCATGTAAAACACTACGCGCTCCTATCAGCAGGCCTAGTTTTAATTATGAGTTGAATTAGAACCACGATCTGTACGCTAGTCATAGAGATGAAAGAAGTTTCTGCAGTACACATATCTGCCCCGTCAAGCTAAGTGAACAGATACCAAACATCCAGCACTGAACACCATCATGTAGTTTTAACTGTTACTTGAACTAGACCCACAGTCTGTACGCTAGATAGAGAGGGATAAAAGAGAAGTTCCTGCAAAACGCAGATCTGCCTTGACAAGCTAAGTGAACAGAAACACTCAGCACTGAACACCATCATGTAGCTTTAATTGTTACTTGAACTAGAACCACAGATTGTGCGCTAGACAGAGAGATAGACGTTCCTGCAGTACACAGATCTGCCCTGACAAGCTAAGTGAACAGATACCAAACACCCAGCACTGGACACCATCATGTAGCTTTAATTGTTACTTGAACTAGAACCACAGATTGTGCGCTAGACAGAGAGAGGGATAAAAAAAACGTTTCTGCATGATCTGCCCTGACAAGCTAAGTGAACAGATACCAATCATCCAGCACTGAACACCATCAATCATGTAGTTTTTAATTATGAATTGATCTAGAACCATAGGCTGTACGCTAGACAGAGAGATGGATAAAAGAGAGGTTTCTGCAGTACACAGACCTGCCCTGACAAGCTAAGTGAACAGATACCAATCACCCAGCACTAAACACCATCATGTAGTTTTTAATTATGCCTTGAACTAGAACTCTGCACGCTAGATAGAGAGGGATAAAAGAGAAGTTCCTACAGTACACAGACCTGCCCTGACGCATGACAAGCTAAGTGAACAGATACCAATCACCCAGCACTGAACACCATCATGTAGTTTTTAATTATGCCTTGAACTAGAACTCTGTACGCTAGATAGAGAGGGATAAAAGAGAAGTTCCTACAGTACACAGACCTGCCCTGACAAGCTAAGTGAACAGATACCAATCACCCAGCACTGAACACCATCATGTAGTTTTTAATTATGCCTTGAACTAGAACTCTGTACGCTAGATAGAGAGGGATAAAAGAGAAGTTCCTACAGTACACAGACCTGCCCTGACGCATGACAAGCTAAGTGAACAGATACCAATCACCCAGCACTGAACACCATCATGTAGTTTTTAATTATGCCTTGAACTAGAACTCTGTACGCTAGATAGAGAGGGATAAAAGAGAAGTTCCTACAGTACACAGACCTGCCCTGACGCATGACAAGCTAAGTGAAGCCTCGCCCTAGCAAACCAACATAATGCCCTGCGCAAGACTTTCAAACCCGAATGTTTACAAAAGCGTTGGTTTGTTTGTTCCTTTCTTTAATATTTAAATTGTGTATGCCAGAACGTGGGTCTGCGCTGTTCTCCCGACACAGGGAAAAAGCTGGCGCCCCAAATGATAAACAAAAATTGTATTGTGTGAATGTAGGTCAGCCAAACCTTGGGAGCCCCAACGACACCAGTATGTCAATATCGTTGTTATGTATTGTTTACATCAGCCCAAAACAAACACGTCGAGCTGACATCTTTGTTTGGTTGGCCATTATTCTATAAATAGATCAACCGGATTATGAGATCACCTTTCTAAGCCGGCCGCCTGTTCGCAATGTCATATCACACACAAGGTTGCTTGATTTCACTGAATAGAAATAAATGCGCAAGTTTTTGTCTTTTATCTTTGTTTTTTATCAGAGTTCTTGTTTTGTTCTTCTCGTTCCTCTGCTTCTTCTTCTTCTCTCCCTCTCTCTCTCTCTCTCTGCCTTTCACATCTAGTACCACCCCGACCCGACCTTTCTTTCTCCTTGTCTCTTTAAAAAAAACTAACATGAAAAAAAAAAAAACATGTTTTCACCAGAACCTTCTGGAAAACCTGCCAGATTTGAAGGCATCAGCAAGCTTGACAATTACATCAACAACCCCTGTCTGCAACAGCACCATCAACAACAAAGAACCATCCCTGCCATCCTCAAACAAAATCTGCCTGCTACCATCCCAGTTTGTAAGGATGGAAGTCAGTCATAAAATTACTCTGCAGTTGGGTTTTTCTTCCTTTCTAATGGCCAGTGATAGACGAGTACTTTTTGCCCAGCAGTCAATCTGTGGCCTGCATTACAAAATAGTGAATAACAGGTCAGCTGGCTGGCTGATTTTACTTTTTGAAATTGCAAACAAGGAGTTGATTGGTTGATTACTATTTTCGAAATCGTAAAGAATGAGTTGATTGGTTGACTGCCATTTTTTTTTTTTTAAACAGTTAGTTACCAATGAGCTGATTGGCTGATGACTATTTTTAAAACAACTAAATGATGGGGTTAGGGGTTAGCAGTTACTTTCTGTCATTCATTCACCGCTGGGGTCAACTCTGCAAGCAACAAAGTAGTTGATATAACTACCTCAAATATTCAAACGTATAGAAAATGTGACAGCAAATCAGCGCGGGTTTGAATGATTTGCCGGTTACTGTGTTTACACAATATTATTCTTAATGACAGAGTCTGATATAAGGCCTACTTTGTGTCCAGTACATGGCGTATTCAGTTCCAAATCAACTCTACAACCAATAAGATGACAAATACATTGATTGCCCAAGGTTACCACAGCCACTTGATTCATAAACATCTCGTCGATATTGTTAAATGGAGTTTGTTGGGGGTGATTAAAGTTGTTTTTGTAGCTGTTGTTATTGTTTAAACAGATAAACTAATTACAGAGATATATTTTTTTGTGCCAAATGTTCCATACTGAGGTCATTTTGGCTTCATATCAAAGTAAATTGGCTGAATGTGGCGTGGTTTAATGCAGAAACTGTGATTTTGGTTGAATATGGTTTAGTTTAGTGTAGAAAATGTGATTTTGGTTGAATATGGCGTGGTTTAGTGTAGAATATGTGAATTGGTTGAATATGGTGTAGTTTGGTGTAGAATATGTGATTTGGTTGAATATGGTGTAGTATACTGTAAAATATGTCAACTGGTTGAATATGGCTTTGTACTGTAGAATATGTGAAGTCTCAAATGAGACAAAGCCAAACGGTGCATGGAATTTGTTTAAGTGTTTGTAACATTATCTTGTTTTAAAAACGTTCTATCTCAAACGTCCCAGGTTGGTCCAGGAAGGGTCTGCGAGCGGACGCCAGTTGTTGTGTATAGAACTGACTGACTGACTGAGTGTTGGTTGGCCCAGCACAAAATGGGTCTCTCCCCCGGCTTGTCGCTAAGATTTTGCACAAACAAGAAATCACAGCCGGCTCGGGCTCCACTTATCAATGTTGACCATATTTCAAGCCCAAACAAAGGGCGTACACAATGGTGCAAACACGCTGGCCCACATACACAGCAAACCCCAACACACACACAGTTATGTAAACACACGGGCAGGCACACAAACACCACAATACCCCAGCCCCTTATCAGTGACGGTGGAAATGGAATGTTCTGGGTGAAATTGAAAAACAAAATGATTAGCGGCGGTCTGGTGACAGGCTTGAAACAAGAGGTCCCGTCTCTTTGGTACAACACAGAAAAACTTCGGGTCCGTCTCAGCGCTGGAAAGACACACATGGGATTTAAATGCCCCAGACTGAAAAAACACAAAAATTCGACTCTCACCAAAATGAACTAAAACGAATCCTCCATCTGTGCACGGGTGAAAAACCCCAAGCAAATCAAGATAACCCTATGACGAAAGTTGAACATTTTTTTAATGTAACTCGAGATAAACATTGGGTGAAGATTAATATTTCACTTTCCCAATCCGCTGTCAGCGGCTCATTCGAAAAACATGCAGTTCAAATAGCGCATGAAAATTACACTGTTTTCTCCGATACATTTCCAATAATCTGGCAGTTTTCTGCATCTCATTAGACTTTCTCAGTGCCATACTAATTGACCACTGATTCTCACACTCTGCAGTATGAGGGCCCTGATTCTCTTCAGAAAACCAGCTGGAGGTCAAGCCGGCTGGCTATAAAAAAGAGATTAAGGATTTAAATACCAGGACCTTTAAATGTCAGTTCACAAAGCAGCCCATTTCCCAAGTGGCTGAAACAGGGTATCCCTTCTGATAATCCTACCTGACAACTGCCAAATAAGACCACCGAAACTCATCATTTCAGTCTGAAACGACTGCCGTGAAAGACAACTATGAAAGTAACCATCGCAGTTTAAAATCAGAAACTGTAGGAATTCAGTAGTTGCAAAAAAAGATCAGTTATGATAAACTGGGGTTTCTTATTTCAACCTTAAAATTTACGGACATTGTTAAGGTTCAGGATTCCCAATTCAGGAAGGGTGTACCCTCCAGTATTACGATGTGGGACGTGTCCCCTAAGTATCGGGGTTAACTAGGGTTCGACTGCATTATAAATCGAGAGGTTTTATGTGGTGTTACTTGTTAATCTAAACTCTAACTTTCATACCATGCACTGCTGGCACACTACAGAACAACCTGTGTAGATTTAGTTAAACAGACCTGCAGGGTCACAATTTATTACACTAAGTATCCTAACAACGTTGGCTAGATCTAATTATGTGGAATGATAATTATCAGCAGCATCAATTTCATAATCAATAATATGTCATTACAACTCTAGCTCTAAGGTTCCTCTAACATCATTCAACTTCTATGCTCGCTACCTGTCTAATCACAATTCCTATATATGTCTAATATATAGACTGCTATTGTATGGTGCTCAAAATACTAATATTATTATTGTCTCTGGAGACATAAGGTCATCTCAGATATTTAGATTCAAGTTATAGGTCTAAGTCTTGCCCGTCGAAACGACGTCGGCACAGTTACATGTAATTCAAGGATGGGCTGGTAACTCCCAGCCTCACCCAGACAATTCAAACACAATTTACAATTATGTATCCATACGAAACTACTAAAACTATCTGCAGCTCTAGATGAGATTATGCTGCATACACGTGGGTGGACTCCTCATTCTCCTATCGGAAATATGCGTGCTCCGTTAAACATCATGAGCTTGGTCCGATATTCAACTTACAATTGTTCTGGCCGATTAAAGGCCAGAAACAGTATAGAAAGCGTGGTTCAGTTCAGTTAGACATATGGATCCATGACAAGATCCCCATCAGGTCATGCAGTTAGTTGTACTTGGGCCCATCAAGCCGGGCTCACGCTGAGCTCCTCACAGAAAGGCTATTCTGTCTGAAGTGAAGAAAGTAGCACGGACCGTAGGGTCTGCGCTGTATCGCGATTCTTCCGCTAACCTTCATTGGTTAGCCCTTTTACCTATATTATAATTTATTTGCATACTACTGCTTATCACGGGGTCGAGAACTGCTCTGTCATTCCTAGCTATACATTATTCTATCTCGCCCCACTTTCTTTCCATCTATAAGAAAAAAATGTTACAAAACAAACTGCCCACGAGAACAGCTCAAGGACAAATTACGCTGGCCATAATCAACAAACTCGTAAAAAATTAACACACTAACTTCGTGACCTAGCACGGCATTTTTAACTTAACCTGCTCTTGACAGACATATTAAGTTCTGTCGACCTCCCGGCCCCAGGGCCTAAAGTTGAACGGTTGGTCCCCAATCCTTACAAAGAGTACGAACGTCCTGGTTGTTACAGCTGGTGCTGTGTGTATGTCGCAAGAGTTTCTGTCTTTGCACCTTTGACCTCTCAACTTCACTAAAATACCTGGCAGGACACGGCAAGCTCGTGCTGAAGTTGAGGATGGGGGAGTGGGGCGGCGGCAGCGGCCAATGTTGACTTGTTTGTCAAATGACTCACACAATGGGGGCAATACTCGGGCTGGTAAAAAAAAAAAAACCAACGGTTGACACTGATTAAATCTGTAGATGTTGAGTTCGCGCGTCGCCATTGAAACACTGACAGTGACAAATGTAGCTGCAACAGAAAATCTTAACTCGCAACTTATTATCATTTTAACGACGTCCAGGAACACCCACAGACAGGATAGACTCTGGGTTTGGGTTTGGGTTTAACGGCACATGGGCACGATCACCGCCACTTTGCGTCTTTCACGATATTTTCATCATCTTACTTTGGGTCAGATTTCAGATTTTTATAGGATAAAATAAGACTGAAATTAAAAATCTAACGGGAAAAGGAACATAAGTATTATTATGTAAAATGAATTTTGTAAATATGATAAATTCTGGATAGAGATATAAAAATTTAAAAAAAAAGACTGACCCCACCGTGATTAAGATTATTATTATTATTATCATTACTGCTATTATTACTATAACTATAAAGCAAATTTTCCAATAAAATCTGAGAACTTTGTTTTTTTTTCTCCCAGCCTAACAGCATGGTTCATGTAAACATAATAGACTGACCGGATCTTGGTCCATATAAGCACTGACTGACCACACGCGTTGTCGAACCGATCAGTTCCGAAAGTGACCAGCACGTTTTCAACAGAGACAGTACTGTTTACATTACACTACATCCGACTACTGTTGCAGGCAGGCAGAGCCACT
This sequence comes from Onchidella celtica, assembly GCA_963931925.1. Lineage (NCBI taxonomy): Eukaryota > Metazoa > Mollusca > Gastropoda > Systellommatophora > Onchidiidae > Onchidella > Onchidella celtica. The sequence goes on from OZ007572.1 coordinate 11,830,895, forward strand.
AACACCACTCAGCGCATTCTTTGCTTGCCAAGTGCACGTATATCACGACTTCAAATAGGACATAATCATTTGGGACACACTCTTATTTATAGAACTACTTAGAGAGAAAAAAAACAAGCACGAGTGGCTGAAATGTTGAAAGTGCCAACTTTTCCACCTACGGCAGCTGCTTTTTTTTTTACATTAAATTAAAGGCTCAAAATTACGGGGAAGTGTTCTTTTGAGTTTGCTTTTTGTCGCTGACTTCGTCTCGTCGTCTCTCCCCCCCCCCCCCTCCCCCCTTTTTTTTTCTTCACACGAACGCATGGGCTCGTGACTTACTGGTGATTGATTTAAGTCAGTCTATGCCGGAATGATTTTTTGTTGTTGTTAAGAACACGGCACTTCTTTTTTTTTTTTGTACATGGGCTTGGGACAAAAACATTTCAAATCCGACTGCCGAGCGTGCATTTGCGTGCTCGTTCCTGCACGCTCTCTTCATCCCACAAACTCTGTCACGTTCATAACTTTCCATTCTCTCATGAAACACAGTATCTCCAACTCACAGCAACCCCTTAATTTGTCGCTAACGTTCAAGCTTAAAGTTTAGACTTAATTTTGTTATTACCGTGTTGAACGTGGCCAATCGTTATCAGGCAGAAACACCAGCAAATATTTCATACGGCCAAACATTGCTGACAAACAAAATTTGAGAAAACGGTAAACACTGGGACGGGGGAGGGGAAGGGGTGGGGGCAGGACCCCTCGGGCAAGTGGAAATCAACAAGAGCAATAACTGGTTGGCAGAAATTATAATAATGTTATATGTACCAGCTACATTAAAGAACAAATATTATATTTACTGGAAAACCAGCAACTTACTCTAACGGGCAAGACTTGTTAATGTATGGCTGTATATATGGGTTAATGTGGGGAGTATGTGTGTAAGGAAGATGGTGAGGGGGTGATCTTGGGGGTGGGGTTGTGAAGTGGGGTGTAGGGGGCAGGGGTCGACGATTGAGCTGTGTTGTGGCTCAGCTGCAGAGCAAACAATGATTAATGCCACAACACAGAACAAACAAGTATGCGAACATGGGCAGGGGGGGGGTGGAGCTGCGGGATCCAGCACTGCCATCAGACCTGGGGACCTTTGACAGGTCAGGACAGCCCCCGCCCAGGGGGTGGGGGGGGGGGGCTATCAAAGAGAGGCTGAGAGGTAGATGGGAGACAAGGATTTCGTCCACCACTATTTGAGTATTATATTATTACAAGCTGTGTAACCTTCAGTCAGAAAGAGAGGGGGGCCGGGGGTAGGCAAGTGAGTTTGAGTTTGAGTTTGACGTAAACACGTGGACACGACAACGGTCACACTGTGCTAGGAACATGCAAGACGATAGACAGAATAGAACAGAATGATAGGACGGACAGAGACACAACTGGTGTCCACCAACCATCAGCGATGTGGTAGATGGAAGAGTTTGGGTTTGAGTTTAACGGCGCGTCGGCACAATAACGGCCACTTTTCGTCTCTCACGGGTTTTTCCTTCTCTCTCTTTTTGGGCTAGTTTTCAGCTCTCAGCTGCCTGTAGTGGAAGACGTGGGGTGCAAACGCACAGATCTATTTCAATCATCCCTATGGTCAGGGGTTCGATAAGATTCAGGGCTGAGGATAAGAACGGGGTTAGGGATAGGTAAGCGCCCCTAGCGCAAAACGCTTGGAGTGCGTACGTGCTAATAACAACCTTGAATATAACCTAGCAGGGCCAGTTGTTTTACCCGTCCAGCGACCATGTTTTGTTTTTTTTCATAATGATGTCAAGAAAATGGCGTGGCACTGAAATTGCAATTTATAATGTGGTTCACATAATTAACAAAAAGCGACCACCTCAGTTCTTGTTTGTTCCAGCTCCACTGAGAAATTCAATGTTAAACGTTTGCGGCTTTAGTATTATGATAAGGAGTTCGAATAAATCGGGTCTGTGAAACAGCTTGATAAGTGCCACAACAAACCAGTGTCAAAATGTCCATTTGTATTTATTACCTCTTGTACACTGTGCTCTAGCTTTTCAGAAAATGGAGATCAAACAAACAAGACCTATGTTCGCAAAAAGCTGTCCGCTTTTCCACCTCTAAGGCCTAGATGGTTAAGTTTGACAATTTTTTGTTTGTTGTTGTTGTATCGAAACTTTTCTCAATTAAGGTACCATACAGACTGAAACTTGGGTGTCGGCTTTCCTCAGACAGCACAGAACAATCTGATCCCAATTTTCCCCCAAATCAAGAATCAAGACTTAGTGTCATGTCGTTATAACCCAATGCCAACTTCAGGTTGGAACACTTAAACAGACGTCAGTAACTAGCAATGCTGTCTCTCTTTGTTAACTCAAGCCCTAGAGTCCACCTGCGAGGACACTAAAATTCAGCTGGTTAAAGTGACCGTGATTTGCCTCCCAGAAAATAAGGTATTTTTGTTTTGCGAGTCGTGCCTGGCTACATACCCCGTAACATCTGACACAATGAACAATGCTACAGCAATACAAACAAATCAATAAATCGATAAATCAAACAGAAATAATCACCTACATCATTTCCAGTACTCCTCTTCAATTTCTTTTTTACACTCTTGACTCTTCCATTTTTCTTCTTTCATTCTCTCTAGATCTCTTCCACTTTTTTTTTCACCTCATTCTCCCTATCTCTTCCACTTTTCTTTCCCTCATTCTCCCTATCTCTTCCACTTTTCTTTCCCTCATTCTCCCTATCTCTTCCACTTTTCTTTCCCTCATTCTCTCTATCTCTCCTCCTTTTCTTTCCCCCATTCTCTCCATTTCTTCCTTTTCCCCCACTCCAGAACTTCTTCTACTTCTCTACACTCTCTCTCTTACACACACACACACTTTTTCCCGATTGCTCCTTTCTTTTATTTAAGCTAGCAATGACGTCTACACTCACACAAACGTACACACTGATTGGCACAACCACAATACCAACGACACCAGTCTAATATCCCCCCCCCCCCCACACAAATCTCCTCCCAATTACCTACTCCAATCCGGCACCACTCGCCAGAGTTCGCTGCTTTACCAACTATGTAGTTTGTAGGTCCTGTTGACTTGGGCTAGCGAGTCCCCAAAAACTGCCGTGCCACTGCAAAGTTTACTCTCTGTCTTGGAGTGCTTTGAAAAAACAAAATTAAGTAAATATTGGCCCGCCTAAGCAAAAATACGTCGGCCCAAAGAGAAAAGGGAAAACCTTTAGGCTATGCCGGTCTATTGTGCTGGCAAACTTTGATATAAGAGAGAAAAAACGTGACGAACTAGACCTTTCCTTGAGTACACAACAGGAAACATCCCACCTTTTGCTTTGTATATATGTGTTTTTTTTCCTTCCTTCTCAATCTTGCCTGCTTTATTTTCCTTCATTATATCTCTGGCTTTATTTGGGTAAACTTTCAAAGGTAAGAGGTATAGAGGAGATGTTGGTTTTTTTTTCAAATCCGAGGCCCGATGGCTTGGTGACGTCATCAAATTAATTATAGATATTAGGCAAATAGGCGGAGCCTGTTTGTTTTTCCTAATCCCTTCACAACATAGAACTAGGAAATAAATGTTGACATTAAAATAATATGCAGTGTCCAATATCTCTTCCACAAACCAAAAGGCTATTGTGTCGCTGGAGAAATGTTCTCTTTTAGTTGGGTTGGGAGGAAAATGGCGGCATTGTACATACCATTGGCTTGAGCAAATAGTAGGTTCCTGATCACGCTGAGGTAAATATCACATGTTTAGGGGAAGGGGGTGGGGGGGGGGCAATGAAGGTAAATAGGAAAGTGTAGATGGAAAGGGGGGACGGGAGGAAGGTAGCGGGGTGTCAATCTGGGAAAAGACACGACGACTGTTTGTACGTACCCCGGGGAATTTTACTCTCTTTGGCAATAAATTTTGCACTAAAGTTTTTTTTTTTTTAGCTACCCATCAAATATTTATTTTTCCTCGGTGTTTCTTCTCTCTCTCGTGTCACAATCATTTGCTGCTGCATCTATTCCTCCTCACATTCATGTCTCAGCATCTTCCTTGTCTCTTCCCTTATTCGCAGACATACATACATATAATGTATACTAATTATCAAAATTGACGAAATATAAAAACCACAGAAAAACTGTGGGGTCGCAGCAAGGCTTTGCTACATACAACTTTTTCTTTCTGCCAAATTTTGACTATACTAATTATCCTATATAATATACAGGAATGATATGAAAAAAAAAAAAAATCGTAAATAAACAATATCAAAGACTGAAGTTTGTCCAAACTGGGTGTGCCCAGGTGATTTATGGGCAAAACTTGACGCGGTATCGTACACAAAGTTCCATAACTTTTGGTCACGAAGTCAAGAAGTTGTAGCTGCTTACATGTTGAGCCTCCAGCTCCATTTTGCGTACAGTATGCGTGTGTGTTGAAATATTCAGATCAACAGAAACATCTTTCTGGCAGCCATTTTCATGACTGTTATCGAACATTCAGGGGAAAACACACATACACAAATATACACACGTACAGACAATCACATCCACAGGCAGAAAAAGTCATGTGTACAGACAATCACATCCACAGGCAGAAAAAGTCGTGTGTACAGACAATCACATCCACAGGCAGAAAAAGTCATGTGTACAGACAATCACATCCACAGGCAGAAAAAGTCATGTGAAAGGCCCTCTTACAGTAGTCGGTTTTTGTTGTTGTTGTTGCTATGGTTAAAAGAATGGTGACGAGAAAATCTCTGACAGTGATGGCACCACTCTGGTGAGGGCTTGTGGGTTGCTCCGCCCCGTGACCTGTATGGGCAGGGGACATAACATAGGACACTAATATTAATCATTGATTAGTCTTATGCAGGCGTGGATTTAACATCCTATTTTTCCTATCCTTCCCTCCTCACCCTCCTTCTACCCGTTTCTGTCTACCCCAGTCAATCAGACGAGCAGTCAAGAACATTATGAAAACTAATCCATTTACCATAACCCAAAGATAACCCTGGTACAGAAAGGTATGGTCATTTATTTTAACAATACAAAGTTACTATATTTATGGACTGGAGCGGGAATAATTTTTAAAAAAAGAGAGAAAAAGTCATGTGACAAAAACATATACACAAATACACACATGCAGACACGAACACATCCACAGCCAGAAAAAAGTTACCCATATAATTATTATGCTGTTGCCCATACCTACAAACAACAACAAAAAACGGGTTATCCAAAGGCATACACTACAGCAATTTTCTCCTTGCCAAACTGACTGAGCCTGCACCAACCTAACCCCCCCCCCCCTCTATCCACCCCGTCCATATCTCTGCCAGCATAAACAATGTCACGCAGCAAACAAACGCATTTCTGATGAATGTTTGATAAGCCACCAAAGTCTTCACCCCCGGGCACTCGCCACTTACTTCATGCCAGGCCCCAGCCCCTGCGGGCCGAGTGGACCCAGGGTTGGGACTCGTGAAAAATTCATTCCTATTTCCCATACACAGGGCTTCACCTATTTCCTGCCCCCCTTTACCATCCCCTCTACCACCACACTATCACCATCACCACTATCACCACCACCAAAGGCAATCTAGCCAACAACTACAATAACAGTACGACACTTATGAGCATGCACGCGTAACAACATCAACACCACTTCCAATTAAAAGAATGTTTCGACTAAACGACATTGTCATTCTGGGTGGCTATTGTGCACAAGACACGAAACTGCAATTACCCGGTGTTGACATTTTACAGGAAATGAACAATTTGATCTCGTGGCTGCTTCATTCTTCAAATATTGCTGCTAAAATATCAATTCTTTGTCTTTGGTTCATGCACATAATAATGTTGATAAAAGTGTTTACTCAAATATTTTGTTTCATTGTAGTTTTATAAGGCTATGTAAGAGTCGAAGCCTGTGACACCGTCATATGTGGGGTTGCCTCCAATCTAAGCCAGTGTCTTAGAAACTGCAAGAAATTTCCCTGAATTTTGCCCCGGGCGGGATTGGAACCTGTGACCTGTCGCACAAGGGTCTAGTGCTCTAACCACTGGACCACTACGCCGGCTACTAGACTCCATAATGATGTCATGTACTGTTCACTGTAGTATAACAACTGTTAATTTACATTCCTCATTCCAATTTTCCCCCCGCGTTCTTTCAAATTCAGATGGATGAACATCTTAGACATTGTCAGTCTGTGTGTCCTACATGAATAGCCTACACGCAAGCAAAATAATAATAAATAGATAAATAAATAACAATAATAACATAATAAATGACTATTTACCAACAATCCCCTAAGAATGGCAAAGTCCCGTCTCCACTTTTTGGCTCGTCTGAGATACACACTACACACTACTTCCACGAGCCTTCTTCATTGTGTGTCAAAGTATCAAGCAAATTCGGTGTGTAATTTGTTAGTATTACTACAAAGAAACAATTCTTTGCTCTAAAAGCTATGATCACATGAAACTTCAGACCTCGATTTCTCAAGAGTTGATGGAAGGGAGTTAGAACCTTGTCATTCTAAGGGGTCGTAGTTTCGAGTTGTTTTTCTTTTTACAGGGAAAATTAGATAAAAAGAGAGTCAGAAGAGCTGCTGATAACGGCTCCAAACAAGCATCAAATCTGTTTTATCAAATCTCCATTCCGAGAAACCGTGTGGCCACTAAGTGGGATGAGACTCGGTTGTTTCGCATACGTAAGGCCGCCCTCCGGCAGTTGGCAAACTCACAAACAAACACACTCGCACACCAGCATAACCTGGTAACGAGCTCGGCCCATTGACCAGCGGTCAGGGACAAAGCGGCCTGGGTTATTGTTGACCAGGCGAGCGCGGTCGGTCCTCAGCGCGGTCACGTCAGGCCCACAACAACAACAAAAACTACCGGGGCACGCCCTGACCCGGCATGTGGATAGTGCGACTATGGCGTATTGATTTCACTTGACCATTGTCTCCATTTCTGTCCCACCAGGTCACCGTTTATGCCCCGGCCAAGGCTCTCAATGCTAAATTCTGTCCCGTTTGACCGAAACCCAAGTTCATGAAATGACGTCCCATCTCTGTACAAACTGAGCTACTGGCAGTTTTGACCTTACCGACTAACTTTACTGGAAAACCAAGCATTTCGTTTCATGAATGTAGAGCCGACCAAATCAAACCAATTCAAATACCTGTATCATTATTTATACCAGAAGTTTGTTGTTGTTTTTTAACCTTTTTTTTCCGATTTGTCTATAGGTCTATTCATGTAACATTTATCATATTTGTGTGATATTTTGGTGAGAAAACAACAACAAAACCATGTATTTATGAGAAGAAGAAAAAAGAAACAAAGAAACTGTTCGCTTGTGTTATATTTGGTAACACTTATAGTCATAAATTCAACTGCACCCTAGCAGAGGGCGCAAGCAGAAAATGGGTCTAATTAAATATAAATATCGTCGATAACCGCCATTATGAAACGTTCAATAGTATTCGATATTTACTGACAAAGTATATAAGTACGTTTTTATTTAAGCTGACCATTATTATAGTCTGAAATTATAAGGAATGTTCATTTGCCAGATGACTCCTAAACCCATGATTAAAAATGTTCAAGTAAGAACACTGTACAATTTTATTTTTTTTAAAGGAGGGGGTGCGGGGGTTGGGGACATGCCAATATAACAGTACGACTTTCCGTCGTCATAAGATATACCAGAACCTTCGCTGTTGACGGACAGTTAAAATTAATCTCCGACTATATCCCATGCAAAACTTCCTTACATCAAAAACCAGAACAGTTAAGTAGCCGTATCAACTACCTTAGTACAACAGATACACATCGTTTCGTTTCTACATCTTGTCACTTGATGCTACTGAATCAAAAAATAAAGAAAGTTTAATCTCTCCGCTTGCGGCTTTGCATTCAAAACCAGACTAGACGGGCAGAAAATCTGGGGTGGGTAAGGAGAAAGTGGATTCGGCCAAACGGGTCATAACGTAGTGACCATTGAAAAGTTTTGTCTTCCTGTACTTAAGCAGCGACTACAAAACGTTTGTCCATTTGCCTGCCCTACGCCTGGTCAGGACCCGGGGCGGTGCTCGTGTTGACCTGTTGTCTTTTCATATTGTACTGTTTCCCGGGTTGCTGCATAAACAAAGGAGGAGGAGGGGGAGGAGGAGGTGGGGGGGGGGGGCTCTCCCTCACAGAAGACGGGAAGAATCAAGGAGGAAAGGGGGAGAGGGGGTCGCGCGGTTACCGCACTGGCGAGCAAACACACAGATAACCGATCCAAGATAAACCATGCCAGGTATGGAATTCTAAACCGAGCCCAGTGAGTGGTGGGGTGGGTAAGGGTGTCAACCACTTCACAGATTTGTCCCTGGGATGGGCGAAATGTGGTATTGTCACGTGGTCTATGGACAGCTGGTCTGTCCAGACAATAAACCAATCTCGGCGAGTCAACACTACCACTGATATTTCCTGTGCAGTTCAACACCAAAGTCCAACTGACCAATTCGGAGATGGTGCAATCTTTGTGGTGAAGTAATCGTTTGGGAATAGACCTGGTTTAGAAACCAGAACCAGAACCAGAAATCGAAAAATATTTTGAATACAATATTACCCCCTCTCTGACTGGTAGGCATGAGACTTCCTGGTTTATTTTACAATTTAACTGAAACAAGTAAATTGAAAAACCACAAAATAATACACACGGACGTTTACAACTTACACTTTCCTACATACAGACAATGGCTCACAGGCTGTGTGTATCGTAAGGGTTATCGTAATAGGGTTTCAGTCATTCATACAACTCCCCGGTGTTTCAGCTATACAATTTCACATACATTATAGTAATATTGCTTAATCCTTTTGCTAAAAATTCTCCCATTTAATTTTACATCCATTTCTAGACAAAATGGCTGATAATTGACAATTAATGTTTCCACACCAGTCACCAACAAAAGATAATTATGGCGTCCCTTTCCACGGTGACTTGTTGTCAAGTAATTTTATTACCGTGGCATCCTGGGATTCCTCCCTTTGTATCTCCCAGCCAATGGTGGACACACCACAAATTTGTCGTGGTACCGAAAAAGACCATAAAAGTCAAATTTGGTCCAACTCACTATTTAAATGAACATTTAATGCTATGGATTGAAATGTGTTACGTGTTGTTGGGTCTGGGTTATTCAAATTTCACTGTTACCAATGGCAATGAGCCCCCCCCCCTCCCCACGCTTCATTGTGTTTCATTTTACTTCACACAATAAATCTGTTTTACCCCTATTGTGATTACGCATTATCTTCCGATATCCAGTTTAAAATCATTTTATTTTTTAAATTCACAGCCACTGGCTTTCGCTAAATTACGTCAATAATAATATGTATAAAATGTGCCACTTCCGGTACTTAACAATAATAAATTAATACTTCTATTCTGAAAATTTTTTAAGACTAATGGTTAATTTTGGTCTTCACAAAGGAATACAAAATAACGTACAGCGCAACATGATTTTTGTGTGTGTGTATCTTTAAGTGTGTCTCATGTAAAATTTTGGGGTTTTGTGTATACAGTGTTTTCTCGTACCGTCATAGAACTGTGACCAGGTCTTACAGTAAATAAACATTTCAGCGCACAAAACAAAAGCTCGAGCTTGACCTTTATTATTATTTTTTGTCTAATGTCCAAGGTCCCGTGCTGGTCTGACCTGGTCATGGTCCCAGTAGGTGGCGTTGTTGTTACACACACACACACACACGGAACAGACAGACACGACACGACACTAGGGACTACTTGGCTTGGCCTGGCCCGGTCCAGCTTTGGTTGGTGACAGCAACACTCACCACAGGTTATACAATTTCTGGCTTTTTAATGATGGCTTTAACCCAGTGACTGAGTTGCCCTTGATCCACCGTTGAACTGTCTACAGGCCAGGGACAAGCTAGTGGCGCGTGACACTATACACTGGTTCTCACACCTTCCAACCTCAGGGTCACAGGACAAGGTTACCTGTTTGGCTGTTTTCGGAGTTGATTCAGTTTCTTATTTTTTAAGAACTTTTCCCATTTCCTATTTATATTCCTACTAGATGAATTTTCTTGTTCATTTTATTTAATTTCGGTGGGTTTTTTTTCCCCCCAAGTCACAAGGTACATTGCTTCTCAGAGAAATTTAGCTTAAACTGGATATCTTTTGTTGATTTGAAAATATTTCACAAAATGCTAACCAAATTTGGAAAATCACCATCATCAGCAAAGTCTACGACTCTGACAGGGCCGGAGATACAACAACAAGACTCTTTATCGAAGAGTGTTCAAGTATTCTCTGGCAAATCTGCTGGTTTGTAAATAAATTTAAAAAATATATATGATCTGCTAACTGTCCTGTACGAATCAGAGTGTAAGCCAAGAACGACAGCTCTTTCTCCTTGTCGAGGATTCTGTTTTAATTGTTTTCGCTTTCTTAAATCTTGCGGAGGAAGGTCTTTCAAGATCGAACGCTTGCGTTGTTTTTCTATTGAAATTCTTTTCTGATCTATTTGTAAAATATTTTTATTGTTTCTAATGGGGGACTGTGCATCTCAGTACAACCCTCTCTCTCTCTCTCTCTCTGACTCTCTCCCTTTCTCTCTCTGCCTCTCTGCGTTTCTTTCTCTCTCTGTCTCTCTCTCTGTCTCTGTCTCTGTCCCTCTCTGTTTCTCTCTCTCTCTCTCTGTCTCTAACCCTCTCTGTTTCTCTTTCTGTCTCTGTCTCTCTCCCTCTCTGTGTCTCCCTTTGTGTGTCTCTCTCTGTCTCTGTCTCATATTTTAACTGTTGAGTATCAAATGGGTCACTGAAGGAGCCGGGCTTGAGAACTGCCAGGCCGTGGTTTACAAGGCTGTCCGGCTAACACACAAGAAGAAAGCGGATTTACTTCACGCTTATTTGCCTGGCACACGGAATTGCCACATACAAACACAAGTTAATCTACCAAACCACTGGGCCAAAAAAAAAACTCAGTCAAACCGAACGACAAACACTTAAGCCTGACATGGACACTCGGCCACTAGTAGTTTACACTCTTATAGCCCAGTCGTTCGTCATTATTTGATACGTGTCATCTGTATGCCATTTGCTCCATTCTTGGGACACATTTATCACTATATATTTTTTGGTGAAAGCGTTTTATTTATTGGTCAATTTACTTATTACTTATTTGTTTATTTATTTTATTCTATCCATTCATTTTATTATATATAAATTTATTTATTCACTTCTATTCATTTGACGAGCCTAAATCTTTCTTGCAAATATATAAGAATTTATGAAGAAGAACAATCTATGCCTTAACATTAGATGAAACAGACCAGAAATATTTCATTTTCACACACTCAGGCGCGGCGTGCATCCGCATCTGATATCTCTGACGTGGTGCGAAACATTCTAAAACTTCTAGTTTTTGTTTTTTTATAGTTTTTTTTTTACTGACGTCACTGAAGTTTTCCTGACCGACGGTTCCTATCAAAATATAGTAAGTTGAGAATTTGGAAAAGAAGAGAAGAGGTAGAAAGCCAGGCATCGGTTCGATTGAAAACCTTCATTGAGCATCTAGTATCTTCCAGAAGACCCTCATTACCATTCGGTGTCATAATTTCTTGGTCCACCAGCTAATCATCAGAACTTAAGTCCGATTGGTAATGTGCAACTGAAAAGGCTGTAAGGTAAGAGACCCCCTCCCCTTGCCACCCGTCCCCCAGAATACAACATTGTTCACCTCTACCTATCCCACCCCACCACCATGATCAATTACCCACAAACAAACAACTGAATTCCGCCCCCGTCAAGTCCTCAAATCTCCCACACACAAAACCCACCACCTCGCTAGTCTTGTTTCGTAAAGTTATCATCCAATTACTGGGTAGAAAAGACCCCAGAAATGTTTGCGCTAATTCCCAAGTCCAGCAGGCTAGCGACAACCGCCGTAGGTGTTATAATAACAAGTTAGGGTGAAGATTATGGAACGTTTTGTTCGGACGTGTGGTCGATAGGAACCATCAAACTGAACAAGTAATTAGGAAAACAGGCAGTGATTGGACGTGGGGGGGGGGGGGTGAAACAAATGCTGGAGGAACAATACCAATAGACGCAAAGGACAAACAAACGTCATCCACTACATCAACATCCTCACGGTTGACACAACAGCAACTACGCACCCGTTAATACAAACATGGATATTTCGGCCAGACAACAAAGACTAATTGAGGTGAGTACAGGACCATAAGTGGGCTGTCAGCTCATGATGTCAGTTGACCATGAACAGGATGAAGTCAGTTGATTAAAAGCGCACCAACATTTAACTGATATTTCGACTCTTTATGCACCATCGCCACATCTTAAATCATCTGCAGACACTAAAAAGTTTAAAATTCCTATGATGTCCCTTAACACCGTGGGTGAAAAATCTTTTCCTTTTCAGGGGCCTCAGATCTGGAATTCTATGCCTCTGTCTTTGTGAGAGACTGAACATTTTATGACTTTTAAACATCAGCTGAAGAGTCATCTTTTTACACTCTGAATGTCCATCTAGTTATTTTTTTCTATATTTTCCAGAGTAAACCTGTGTATTGTGTGTATGATTTATACGATATAAATGTTGTAAAGTGCTTACAGCCTGGTTGTTAACGAGATGAAGCTCTATATGAATGCTATGTATTCTTCTTCTTCTTATCATTATTATTGTCATGAAATAAATGGCATTAGAAAACGGTAAGTACAAGGCATAGGTTGGGGGTCAAAACACAGGACGTCACACGATCACTCAATCACTTACAGATAAAAGACATCGGAAAGAAAGGGAAAAAGGTCATCGGGGCCAACAGCACTATGCTTAGGCCCCCGAGAAACAAAAGAACTCATAGCGCGGGAAAAAGGTCAGAGAAGCAGACAGACAGACAAATAATATGTCTTCATATAACTTAACGATGAGTAGACAGACTTTCGACAAATGGACAAAACTGTCCAGCGAAGTCAAACGTCTCACAGACGATCCACTGTCGTACTATCATAATAATTTACCTCTATACTAAGGTTTGCAATATGGAAACATTGGACAAAATCACATTAAGAAAAGCGTGATTCGGAAAACCAAACAGTGCATTACAGAAAGATAAAAGAGTCTTAACACGTGCCATGCAGACCCAGACTGGACGGGAAGAGGGACGGGAAGAACAAAGAAAAACTCTGTATGGACAAAAAGACAGACAGTCTGAATATTGTTAGAAAGAAAAAAGGAACAAAACTTATTCCAGAAAAAAGGAATGTTTTTCTGTACACGCCACTGTAACCCTGAGACTGTCTGTATTTAGTTCAATTTTCTTTCATAAACACAACGTCATTGATACCGGGCGACTTCTTTACACCGACCACGTGACTGGAACGCGCTCTATTTATCCCGCAGCAAATCCCAGCCAATAAAAACCCTTTTAGAAAATTGCAAATTCTGGGCGAGAGGGGAGACAATATTAAAAACAAACAGGCTTTAATGAATTATCCCCGGCCGATACGAGGCGCGCTGATGACATCCAACGCCAAAACACTTAGGTGGGATGAGACAACCGGAAGTTGATGCTGCAGTGGTTTTTCTGCGCAAGACAACTGGCCGCTTTTTGGCAGATGATGTCGCGAGAGGAAGAAAAGAAAAACTGCAGATGTAATCCATGCTATGATGAGCGTCTTGTGCAGGGAATTGAGGGAGCCAAAATGATGTATAGAAGACAATACAGATGTTGCTGGATGTGTCTGGTCAGTGCCCCATTTGCCAATAGGCTAGACAGGCTGAAGCCTTGGGCCTCAAAATCTAAAGGGGGCCTCGCCACCTCAGGCCAATCTGCATAATGTTTTGTGACATGCGCAGGCTTTTCTTACAAATGATGTTACAATGCACTGTAGCTTCTGAACAAATCTTTTGTAACTTACCTAGCCTTAAAGTTCTTTCGAATTTTAAGCACCCATCACCATCGTTAACGTTACTGAAATGATCTAAAACACTTTTATCTTTCTCTAGGGGTGCAGGTCGGGAAATGGGAGGGGCCTCACAGCTGGGATAACCTAGGGGCCTTTCTTCATCTAAATCTGGCCCTGTGTCTGGCGGTCTTCAAGAGCGGGATGTCTGTCGAGGGACAATATTCCAAGCAGAGACCTTGCTGCCAGATACACCTCTACAGAGATGGTCACTTGCAGGGCGGACAAATTAAGGCATTAAATTAATTGCCAAATGTCCAAGGTGATGGGTGTATATACGGAAACATGGTTTTGCCGGGAGGAAGGGGTTTGGTGGTTGTGGTGGTGGTGTGTGTGCGAGGTGGGGGGGGGGGGGTCAATAAAACCTCATATTCAAACTTGAAGAGATGGAAATCGGTGTGAAATGGCGGCGGCATCGCTGGTTATGTTAGTGAAAAATTGCCAGGCAGGGGAGGTTAAAGGAAGAGAAAGAGAGGAAGTGGGGAGGGTGTCTGAGGGAAATAAGAGCTAACAGGGACGTGCCAAAAGCGTATGCGATTTGTACACATCACATCAAAGCCGCAGCCGGCTATTGACAGAAGACAGAAGGAGGGAAGATCACACGAGCCACTATCTAAAGCTTTGGCGGGGAGAAATTTTGAAATAATATTGTTTATTTACGGCGCTTGGCAGCCCCGAGCTGGTGCTGCCTGCTTGCTTGTGGGTGTGTGTCTGTGTGTGTACGTGTGTGTGTGTGTGCCCTACCCCTCCTGCCCCCCACCCCACCCTCGCCCCCTGTTATTGCTGGACCCAGCGCTCCATCGACCACACAAGAAGAACGTTCTGCAGCTTTCACACACAGCCAGGAACAACAACATGAGCGAGGCAGAGGGAGATGATTCAGTGGATGATTGGAAGACAAACGTCTCTCCAGACAGTTCCAACAACATCCAATCACAGCGACGACAACAACAACAGTAATATCGTCATGTGTAATGACAGCTGCAACCGCCAAGTCCTCGCTGTTTCAACACAAACACATAATTATATGACAAATAAATTATATTATAATAATTATGCTGACATGATGATGGTGATGCTGGTGATGATGATGACTACAAAGATGATGCTAATGATGACTACAATTATGATGATCATGAAAATGACCAAAATTATGATAATTATGAAAAGGTGTAAAACAAACAAATGTGACCCTGAAGGTATGACGAGATCGTCGATGATGACTCTGATAATCATGATAATGACAATAACAATAAATATGATGACGAGGCTATACATGTATACAATCTCATTAACTTGAAGGTGATAAAGCAAGGAATGATTATTATAACCCGATCAGCTTCAGCCACGCATATTACACTATAAAATGTCTCCAAAATACTCCTCTACATAAGGCATCCAAAATACTGCTCTACATAAGGCATCCAAAATATTGCTCTACAAATCATTTCCGAAATACTGCTCTACATAAGGCATCCAAAATGCTACTCTGCATAAGGCATCCAAAATACTGCTCTACATATCATTTCCGAAATACTGCTCTACATAAGGCATCCAAAATACTGCTCTACATAAGGCATCCAAAATACTGCTCCACATGTCATTTCCGAAATACTGCTCTACATAAGGCATCCAAAATACTGCTCTATATATCATTTCCAAAATACTGCTCCACATAAGGCATCCAAAAATACTGCTCTACATAATGTCTCCAAAATACCGCTCTTCAAAATATCTCCAAGATGCTGCTCTGCAAAATATACCAAAATACTTCTCTTACAAAATGTCTCCAAAAATTAAATCACGTACGCTGCAAATTTAAGCAAAAAAGCAAGACAACATCTATCGCTGTGATTCCGACTTTCATCTGGAACAGTCAGAGAAATAATTGGCTCTCACAACAATTACGCTAAACGCGTATCATACCTTGCATTGCGCTACCAAAAAATCCAGAAAAAAAACTGCGACAATACAAATAGTGGAGTCTATTTTCTCAAGGAAAGCGAGAATTGCCTCCAGGTTAATGGGGTGAACTTTTTCATATGATCTCTTTCCTGTTTGGGTGTTCAAAAGGGGGGGGGGGGGGGATAAAACGGGTGGTGGTGACAGCGGCGGGTAGGGTAGGGTGGCAAAAGTAAGAAGGAAGCACAGATTGAAGGATTGGGTGATGAACAGGGACAGGGTTGGGGGGAAAGAGAAGATCGTGTGATGTGTTAAAAGAGTCAATATTGACACTGTGTTTGATTATTCGTCTAGATCTGGCGCAAAAAGCTGCCACCACAGGAAAAAAAAAGAAAAAACGACGCATCTGAAGCAGAAGGAAAGAATAAAGTGAAATAATAATAATAAAAAAAAAAAAATGTTGGGGAATTGAAGTTTGTGTACAAAGTGTCATGGCAGATCAGCGGGAGGAAGAGGATGACGACAGCTCTCTCTACACACACCCCTCAGCATGTACCGTCCGCCCCGGCAGGTTGATGACCACCGTGATAAAGATACAGATGATGGAAATGGTGATAACAGCTTGTGATGTTGTCGCTTTTTTCTTCTTCTTTTTTTTCTAATAAACAACAGCTGATAATGATTACTTGAGGGGGCGGTGAGAGGGCGGTCGGGACTTCGAGGGGAGGGGTGTGAAAGGAGGGAGCAATGAAGGGAAGCCACCTCTGAAAAAACCCAAAAAAACCAACACAATTAAAACGAAGATGAAGAAGAGAGATCAAAGGTGACATGTTGTTCTGTCTGATGACGACACTGACGCCAAAGAAACGTGCTCACGCAGAAGTTGGTCGGTGGTAAACGGGCTAGAGTGATGATTTTTTGTGATAACTGAGACTGTGATCATAAAATTTGGATGAGACCATCAAAAACAGAAAACATCTCCATGTCTCAATCTCCCAGCCAGTGACAGCTGTGTGTAATGCACACCGACCTCCGACATCTCGCTGCACGACAAGACAAAGGACCATATTAAACTCCCATCCTGGGAAGCCAGTCTTTTTACTCATTCACAAATTCAAAGACAGAATCAATTATAGGAGTATTTTCTGCAGCCATTCCAATATGAAACCACCACCAGCAATTCAAACATGAAACAAAATCCTTCCTATCAAACGAAAACCTATCTCAAGCAAAAGAAAAAGGCAAATCTGGGTTCAAAAACAAGGCATACGGCACACTGGAAAATGATAAAACAAGAGATAAGATAAATAGGTAAGCAGGGCAAGTGCCCACAGGCAACAACAACGACAACAACAACAAGATTAAGTCAGAATAATTCATAGAGATATAACAAAAATACCACGTGATCTTCATATCCCTCAGTGCAGCCAAACAGTATCCACGTCGTATTGGTTTTATTTCATATCTCTTTATATTTTTTTTTTCTAAAATTGTTTTCAAGTTTCTTATTGTTATTATTGTAACTTTTAGCCTGGCGAATTGCGAAGGTCCTCGGAGCCAAAAATTAAATTGCCTCGTGTTTTCTTTATTACTTAGATTTTATTTTTTTATTTCGATGTTATCGTTGTTGTTTTTTATTTAGTTATTTGTTTTCGCATGTCCTCGCAAAAGAGGATTTTTCTCCCTCTCTCTGTCGTGTCATTATTATTTCCACTCTGAGGAGTACTAACTAGAATAATAATAATAATAATAATAATAATAATAATGTATAGCATTTATATAGCGCATATCCATTTAAAATGCTCTATGCGCTTTACAGAAACAACATGTCAACCACAGAGCAGAATGGAGCTGCCTGCGAAGCGCTCAACACACTGCACTGCTTCTTTCTCTCTCCCTGTCTCGCTCACTCTCTCTCTCTCTCTATCTCAGAGCAAATTGTAACGCAGCCTGTTAGGCGCAGTTCACAACTCACAACAGTTCACAACTCACAACAGTTCACAACTCACAGCACTTCACAACTCACATCAGTTCACAACACACAACTCAAATAATATTTGAATATCTATTAATAACAATATATATTTAATAATGAATAATAATAAATTTTGTTGTTGCAAGGGGACAAGGTGGTCTAGAGGCAAGGTGCTCGCCTCTCATGCCAAGGGTCCCGGGCAGTGCAGGCATGTTGGAAAGTGGATTTTTCTCATATTTTCAAGTCCCTGGTCCTATTGGGGGATAGGATCGAGTAGTTCTTGGAAATTGGATTTTTCTCATATTCTCAAGTCCCTGGTCCTATTGGGGGGTAGGATCGAGTACCTAGTCTTCTCGGATAAGGACGAAAAAATTCGGAGGGCCCGTGTGCACGTTGCGCACGTTAAAGATACCTTGGCAGTTGGAAATCGTAAAGAGCAGGCGGAAAGGCCGCTGCCCGGGCAAAATTGAAATTAATAGATTAAAATTTATCCATATCATCTCCCCCCCCCCCCCCCCCGCCAGAACAAGAAATAATAAAACAAGTAAAGTGAGGTGTAAATGCCAAGGGCAGCGAACCTCCTAAAATAAAGACCTCAAATCAATTTTGTTGTTGCTGGTGGGGGAGGGGGGATAATATGGATAAATTTCAATCTATTAATTTCAATTTTCAATTTTGCCCGGGCAGAATGATCTATTCCATCACTGATGTCTACACAGATTTCGCTCAAATATGAAAAGTTCTAGTCACAGACAGGCCAATCAGACAGTTCGGCTCATTCAAAACTCACCGAGTGCTACAAGTACAAGTCTCCATTTTCAAAAAAAAATAAAATAAAATTGGGGATCTTTTGCAATGTAGAACAAGTGTAACATTTTGACCCTTGTTTAAAATGTGTTACGGCACTTGTCACGCCATTTCACAGTTCCGATTGATTCCAACTCCTTATCATCGACATAATTATCATAAAGGTAGTAAGGCCTGCAGAGTAATCATGAAAGGCTTTTTTACCGCTGGTCCTAAAAATTCTACAAAATATCATATTACGTATAGAAAGACATAAAAGTGTACGCGGGCATATATTTAAACAATCTTGAAGTTCGGTACATTTTTAATCTTTTCGTTGATTTTGAGCCACAACCGAGTTAAACAGAGGAAAGTTTTCCGACATTTTGAACCGGAAAAGAAAAAAAATTCCATCGAGTAGAATTAAAAAGTATGACAGGAAATTTCGTTCTGCGGCTCAGTTTACACATTGTGGGACCTTAGTTCTTGTAATACTAAAGCTGGAAACGTTTAACGTCGAATTTCTCAGCTGCTCAAAAAGTGGAGCTGGAACGAACAGGAGCTTAGGTCGCCATATGTAACATGTCTAAAAACAAATACACAGGTAAAACAACAACCAATTGTTCAACAAATCAACAACAACAACTCTCACACGTTCTGCTAGAGAAGAAATGCCATCTATACCATTGTCCTCCATCAGTTATTTGACTGATCATTATGTCTCTGTCTGTACAACTGTCCCACCCAAATGTCCACTGGTCACTAACAGTGAGGATGATGAACAACGGTAATGTCAGAGAAACCTACCCAACATTCTGGGAAGGTGACCGCTAGCGCCACGGTTCTAAAAGATTAAACTCTCGCCAAAGACAAAAACTGCGGAAAATATTTGTTTTGGAAAAGGGGAAAATGGAAAAGAAGAATAGTAAAAATGTAACAAGTACCATCATAATTATATATTTAAAAAAAAAAGAAAGAAAGAAAGAAAGAAAGAAAAAAAACAACAACAATAAGAGAGAAAGAAACACTAGACTACACGTGCCATTTACAAGCACAGAGAAACAAACCCCGTCTCCTCCCTCCAAGCTCCCAAGAGCAGAAAAGTAAAAGTGTCTAAAACATAACAAACTGACCAGTGTCCCCCCCCCCCCCCCAAGTAAATTAACTTTGGCATTTACTGTAGGAATCTTGGACTTGGTCCTATTTATTTTGCTTTGGCCCAGTGTTTACAGCCCTGCTCGGAATGGGGATCACCTCATTTTCTGGACGTTTCGATCCAGGCGTTTGTTTGGCAGTTCCCTGGTCCATACAAGTCGGACACGGGGGAGAAAGGCGGACATTGGGAAGGGAAGAAGAGGGTTGGGGGGGGGGGGTGAGGAATCGGGGACACAATTGGAATGAGTGCGGTGGGCGGGGTTATGTACCCTGTCAAATCTGAGCGGACTCTTTGTTTAGCAACCACGACATGGCCCTCACGTTATCGTCGTCCACCACTGTAGCGATAGCCGCGAGTACCCGGGGTATGTGGTCACTAGTTCAGCACATAAACTATGTCATGTAAACTGGTATCCACGGATACGTTTCTTCCAAGCACACACCCAAAATACAGTCGCACGAGAGCGTCCAAACCATGCATAGGGATTCTTTCCTCCCCATTACAGTCTTCAAATGTAGTCTCTCCTTCAGCTATGATTATGATGCATATCAATCAATATGTTCATTTATTTAAAATCATATCACCTTAAAACACAGTCAATCACAACTGGAAAATTCAAAACTCTTATAAAGTCCTTTCAGTATGCCCATTGTTTCTCTTTCGGCCACCACAAACTTTAACATGATCGATTATGAAATGGACTGTAAAGACTTCAGTTCTGGTGTGGTTATTTGACAGGTTGGAAAGAGAGATTTGTTAAGGACTGGGTCAAACATTCCACGGACGTCAAGGATGTCTAATTTCTGTCTGGATTCTCCCTGGGTCACCACGTCCACAAAACTGCACTGCAGATTCTCCAACCCACATGTTACAAGAATCAAGTCTACATGTACCCACATGAATACACGCAAATATCACACAGAACAAAAAAGTGAGAATTTCTACTAGGTAACATGTATAAATTGCCAACTCTACTTCATACAAATCGACGTGGTTTTTTCAAACGTTTATAAAATATGGAACAAACTAAGCACGTATCTGTACAAACAAGAGTTGGAAATGTAACGTCAGAGCAAACAGTTACAAGAAACCCGGATGTTTCCACAAGGTTTTGCTTCTTTCCAAGAAAACAAAAGTAGTCACGCCGGATCCAAAACTGTTCAGACTTGCATGACGTGTCCAAATTTGTACCGGTAACATTCTGTTCGCTTCATGGAATCAAGCTGAGTAAGAGTATTTTCTCAATCATATTCACTTCCTTCATTGAAGTTTCGGTTAGTGACGTCAGTGCCAGCCAGCGACAGCTCCATCTGGAGCAAGGATTAGAAACATCGGGAAGAAAATCTTGGACGTCAATGCTGACTCGCTGGAGATCCTGGTGTTTTGTTCTAACTCTTTGTCCAACACAGGAATTTCAGGATCTTTGCACGGATTTGATAAACATTCGTACATGCATCTGGTGGAATATCAAGTCCTTGAACTTTAAAACCTGAGTGGCCATAGTCATTGGATCTGGAAGGAGGGAGCGGAGCGGGAATGAAGAATAAGAAGACGATACGAAAAGGGCCGGTAATGATTTTGTAGCAGGAAATCCCTGGAAGCAGAAAGAACGAATGAGCACATGAAGACTTTGCTGGATCCAATTTGAGACTGGATGCCGACCAGTGAGGACGTCTGTGGTCAGCCAAAGAGGAAAAGTAGAAGGTGGAGGGTGGGGAGAGATGTGTGTGTGTGTTGGAATCTCGCCCCCCCCCCCCAGCAATGGCGAAGATGGCAAGGACAAGAAAAAGAGTGAGGGAAGTCTATCAATAAAACAAACAGTCTGGGACCATCTGTGGGAGATTTCCTTCATTTACCGTTCGGTCTCCACTGAGATGTGGACAGTTGACCCAGGGATAACGGTGATGATGTTGTACACGGTGGTGTAGATGTGGCAATTACCAGACTGACCTGTGGGGCCAGTGGTCACGGTAACAACACTGTAACAATGGATGGGGAGACCAGGCAGAGAGAAGAAACAAGTGGGTGGAGATGGCGGGTGGATATAACGAGGTGAAACGAGAGGTTCACTGAACAAATCAGTACGGGATTCGAACTGTTTTACTCTTTTATGAATCCAGAAAAAGAACTAATTGACAGAAAGGCCACGCGGACACATGCAAACTATAGATCGGCAGCAAATCAAATGCGAAAAAAATAAAATAAATGTACACATAAATTTAATAAAAACAGAACTCCAAACCGGTGTCACCTATGAAACTCTCTTTTCTCCATCAATCCACTTGGAAATTTCAACACAGTTTACTTGGCCATTGAAGATGATTTTTTTAACAGTTTGGCAGACCCACGCATTGACAACGAATTTTCAGAAAATCAACAACAACAACATATTTTCATGATACTTTTTTTTTCTAGTGATCCATGTTTCACTAATACTATTAACTAGTAATACTAAAAGGCACCGATGCAGGTTTATTCGGGTACTTTGTCGGGTACTTTGTAATAATATAAATATACAGCAGTTAATAGTTCCAATGGCTGACACTGAAGCGGAATAAAATCAGGGCAAATTCCCGGGAGTGCCAGGAGTGTGTCGGGGGACGGGGGATGGCAGTTACACAGAAAGCAGACAGACACACATACACACTGAACGATGTACACACTACACCACATCATCCAGGCTACAAAAGACCAGGTAGCTGAAAGAATGCGTGATCTCTTTATTTACTCACTGGCTATTTATGACTTAAACTATCGATAGAACTTAAGAACGAAAAAAAAAAAAAGCAAATAATTGAGAACGTTTGCACCAAATCAAAACCTCTAACAAATAAATGGCTCCATACACATATGCCAGTAAGTGCCATGGTTATTTATGTCCAAGACAAACATGATTAACTTATAAATACAGATGTCAACACGACCAGGAAGTTGCGAGACTTGCAAGGAAATTATACCCTCGAACGTCATTCACACAGACCATCAACCATCTCCAGCGTGGATTGATAAAGTTGTGTAAACAACCACCGACCTGCTGACGTCAAACCATTCACAAAGGCACCCATCGCGGCTGATTCACTTCCTGTGCTCACGTCTTTGTACACTGACATATACGTGAGTTCTGTTTTCTTTCATACACGAACGCTCTCGCCACGCAACACAAGTAAAACAAAATAATGGTTATTATTAAACATGAGCATTAAAATTTCAGCTGGCATTGTGATTAAATACCTTTGATGATAATGGAATCTCGTTCTAAAGCCTGAGATTTTTTTGTTTTCTATAATTCTATTTTCTGTCTCAGATTCCAGCGGCATGGAAAAATTAATATGAGGGCGAAATTCTTAACAAACGACTCGGGTGTATCATTAAAATTCGGTGGAGAGGGATGAGAAAGAAAGAGAGAAAGGTGTATGTGTTTGTGTGCAAGTGTGTTTGTGTATGTGAGAGAGAGGGGCAAAGAGAGATAGAGAAACAGAGAGGTGAAAAGAGACAGAGAGAGAGAAACAGAGGGAGGCAAAGAGAGAGAGAGAGAGAGAGAAACAGAGAGAGTCGAAGAGAGACAGAGAGAGAAACAGAGAGGCGAAGAAAGTCAGAGAGAGAGAGAAACAGAGAGGCAAAAAGAGACACACACAGAGAGAGAGGCGAAGAGAGACACACAGAGAGAGAGAGAAACAGCAGACAGACGGACAGACAGACAGTAGCAGTAAACAGCAATTTATTTTAATTTGTCTAGCGTTGGGTGGAACAAAACAAACAGCTCGTCACCAAAGGCTGGGGCAACTCAAGTCGCGTGCTGGCCACTTATCACATTTTCACACGATTTTGCGACAAAAAAAAAAAAAATCACTGCTTTGGGCAGGCAACACAAACACACATACACATGCACGTGCCCCCTCTCCACAGTCAACCTGTCTCTACATTCCACCCTCCCCCAAATTTACTCTTTACTCAACCTTGCCCTCTGCCAACCTGTCTTCAAAGCCAACCCCGCCCTCTGTCGCCAACCTATCTCCATACCCAACCCTTTCCATTGGCCAAGCTATCTCTTTTATTTCAAAACGTAAACTTTATTGTCTCAGATTAAAGTACTGATTAAAAAAAAAAAAAGCCATGTGACGGCGCGAGCAGCCACTTGAAACTGTGCTCCCAGCGGCGTCACCAATCACCCAATACACAATCATCATTTTGAAATAGACGCTAGCAAATTTGCCACCAAAGACGTGAAAAAAAAGGGCGGTAATAACAGCAATTACACTTCGATTTCCCCACACACAAATAACAATTACCCACAGGAGAAAATAGCATCTTCTTCTCTCCCCCTTACCTGTCTCAACGTTTATCATTAGCTAGTTTCTCAAGTGTCGACGCCGTCCAAAGTGAGACACATACAATGACTCTTCTCGCCTCCAAGCGCAACTTGACAAAAATGAAAAACAACAAACGCTCAATTTTTGTTTCCTTCTTCTTCCTCCAGTTCCCCAGCCCGATTTGTTGAATTCAAGTACAGCTGAGCACTCTTCAACTAATCGAACCCTCGGTAATCGCAGAGGTTACCCGGTTTACTCGGTACCGTAAACATGCTATTTATCAGCCAGGCGTGAAACAACATGTATTTATGTAACACAAAGGTAAAAAATGTCCGCTTTCTTATGCCCAGTGTGACATTATTTGAAACAAGTAAATTAGTGCCGGTTCAATGTCCCATAGATTCTATTTGGAGAACGTTGCAATTTATTGCCTAAAGAAATTTGCATGATACATTTCGTTGTTGTTGTTGTCTTTGACTCGTATGGCTGTTTAAATCAGTTTTGTAAGTTTCATTCTTTTTGGATGGAGTAGTCTAAATCTGGTAACCAGGGGATTCAGAGAGACAGAGAGAGAGAAGAAAGGGGAGGAGGAGAAAGAGAGAGACATAGAGTGAGAAAGAGAAAGTGGGAGGGAGAAAAACAGAGGAGGAGGAGGGGGAGGGGGGGAACAGACAGACAGACAAAGACAGAAAGAGAGGGGGCGGGGGAAACTAGCATGTATTATTACAGCAAGCATCAAATAAGAAAATTGCACGACAAATTTTAAAGGAAAAATAACTTATAAATTGACATTAAATAAAGTCAGCAAACTTTCCCCCAATGGGGACTTTGGACAAGCCTAGAAAGACAGAAAGACAGAAGGAAAGAGAGAAAAGAAAGAAAGAAAAAGGGCGTACCGGCGAAGGTTAACGCTTGAATCAGCACGATCTGATAGTTCTACAGTGAAAACGAATGTGTAAACGTTCTGTCTTACCAACAGACGGTGACAGGGGAAAAAAAATCAAAGATGCTTAATTTCTCCAACAAAGCCAGCGCATGGGACAGGTAATTATCCAGCATCCCTGCCAATAACACAACAAACGAAACACGCGCGCATAAACAAATAAATTTTCCACTTAAAAGAAAAACAGAAAGCGTGATAATTTCTAGACAAATGTTAAAAATAAAATAATAATGATCATAATGACGGGAATGTCTTTTCTTGGCAGATAATTTCCATGTGCTGACGGCGTTCACAGCGGTGGCAAAAAAGGAACATAATGACCTGAAATTCAGTAAAAAATCTGGCTAAAATGACGCAGCTGTTAGTGCCTGATATTATGCGTGTATCAATGGCAGATCTTTGAGCTTATTTTGTTTTTTTAAATTATTTTTAAATGGAAAGATTTGACCATTATTATCTCCAGACAGAAAGGAGACATCGAACACGTGGCCAACTAAGCTAAAATGTTCACCTGCTTAACTGGTACCGTTTAGTAGTGTATATCTATAACTGGTAGACAACACAATCAGAGTGGCTGCTCTCGGACGTTATGAAACGCAGTACCATCAATTTGCCGGACTGGCTTAAAAAAAAACTCCAATGTCCTAAATCTGACCTACTCTGGTGTTAAACTGATTGGGTTATGGGAACTCAAAGCATGTGGATTCACCCTCCCCCTTCCTATCTTTTCCTTTCCTATTTCGTCACTGTTCTACACTAAGGCATAGGTCACTTTTGAGATATTAAGAAACACCTCCGTGTTTTCCTGTCATTTGGTGACGTACGCCATTGGGCTTTTATTGAATTATTACAAATTCCTATTGGCACATTTCTTTTTCTATAATATTACCTGATAGTCCTCATGCTCAGGGATGCAATGAAGTGTCAGGTGACTTTTAATATAAGTCTGATATATGCCATTATCGTAGACCAGTGTCGATTTTTTTTGTTTGGTTACCTTCCTCTTATCTTTCAAACGATGCGCTAACTGCATCTCACCTTATAAATTGAGCCACAGGGTCTATTTAACAACTGCCCTGTGCTGTACTTGTCTTACATGTTATGAGTTGACACTGATGTCTTTGCAGAGCGTTGAAGGAGATGACACTTATGAGAGATCTGAACGCAGAGTTAGAGGCAGGGCCTGATTTAGATAGAGGCTTTTGGCTATTCTAGTTGTGAGGCTCCTCCCAATCCCCGGCCTTCACGTCTAGAGGAAGATGGAAGTATTTTAAATAATTAGAGTAACGCCAATGATGATGATAGGTGTTTGAAATTCCGCGCTTCGCAATTCCTTCTCGAAGGAATATGTGCTAGGAGAGTTACAAAAGATTTGTTCAGAAACCACAATGCAATGTAATATCATATGTAAGAAATAGCTACACGTGTCACAAAATATTATGCAGATTGGCTGGAGGCAGCGAACCTAGATGTTGAGGCCCCAGGCTTCAGCCTACCTAGCCTAATGGTAAATCCAGCACTGGTTAGAGGAAGACCTTGGCAGACCACGTCTATGAAATCTTATACAAAAACGTTAGGATTTTCCCAATTATTGCCTCGCAATCCAGACAGCTTGCCGTATGTGTTCATTTGCTGTTTAGTGTGTGTGGGTGTGTGTGTGTGTGAAAAAAAGAGGCGGGGTTGGCATATCCTTATGCATCGCTTGGTTATTCTAAGAGTGAGGGCTCTTAGAATTAAGGTGCTAACTTCATGCAAGTTTCACTTGTATAGCTGACAAGCGTCATTATTTGTTGTCAAATGAACGAGAAGTGAGATTTCCGAGTAAATGTAC
This sequence comes from Onchidella celtica, assembly GCA_963931925.1. Taxonomy (NCBI): domain Eukaryota; kingdom Metazoa; phylum Mollusca; class Gastropoda; order Systellommatophora; family Onchidiidae; genus Onchidella; species Onchidella celtica. The sequence continues at coordinate 11,857,800 of OZ007572.1, forward strand.
CTCAGAAATGGAGGAGGGGAGGAGAAGAGAGAACAGAGAGAGAATCAGCTGTAGAAAGTTGATCCAAGTGCTCAGAGGCAGCTGATAACTGGCGACTGTGCAAAGGTGTCAGATGTTGAATAGCTTAAGTGAGGCAGCTGATGTACGTTATCTCGGCAGTCTAGCAGGTGGGAGAGCTGCATGAGCACTTAACCTACATTCACCAGTGCTACAATGGTGAGCATATGAAATTGTCGTGACTTTTGTCATGGTGGTATGGGTAGGAGTGGTGCTGGTGGTGACGATGATGTAGTGCAGGTATTGTTGTGGAAGAGGTTACAATAGCACGGGTTGCAGAAGTTGCATACTGGAGCTGCTGGTAGCGATGACTGCAGAAGTGGTAGCGATGATGATGGTAAAAGTACTAGAGTGCTGGATGTAGCGATAGAGGTAGGATACGTTGTAAGAATGAAGATGATAATAATAGTGCTAAAATTATTGGAAATCCTTCCACACGCAGGAAAACGCGCAACAAAGTCAACTGTCTCTCCTCACCCCTCCGCTACTGCTAATATTCGGATATATAAAGTAGGTTTTACAACATTTTGATTCTCAAAACTTGACAAACACCAGAGTTTACACAATACATAGTGCCCGGACAAACGAAAATGTGAGACCAGATGAAAAGAACGACAGCCACAGAGAAAGAATGATTGTATTGATAAAACTGAAAAAACTACAAGACAAAAGACAAAGATTGATATGACGAAATAGTTATGCTACATTCCCTTTCCTCAGCAAAATTGAAAATCTGTCGCACAGATAATCATATAAATATTTCATATTCTGTATTTGTAGCACATGCCTTCAGCCCCGTCACCTGGCCCGAAAGTGGTCAGTAGGCCAAAAAAAAAAAACCCAGGAAAACTGCCGTATTACCGAAAAAGACCGTATATGTCAAACTAGATCAAATTCACTTTTAAACATTATTTCATAGAATGAAATATGCTTATCTTTCTTATTAAGTTATAATTTTGTACGACTAATGGTTTCTCTTGAATATCACAACTATAAATTGAACAAAAATTAGAGTGAAATGTTTTTTGCATCTCCTGTAAATTTTGTTTTTTTTGGCATTTGGTGTTTTTTCATGAAACGGCAGAACTGTTCCCATCCCGTAAACGGAAGATCCCAACTGATCAAGGCATCATGCACAGACAGACAAACGCACAAATCTGATAGATTGAGGTAAGTCCAGGAAACACAACCAGGCAGAAAAATATACTGCTGTGGGATGAAGGCAAGAAACTGTGGCGGAAGATGATAAATAAAAACAATTAATAGCAGTGACAGAGGGAGAGCAAATCTTAACAGAAGAAAGCAGAAAGCAGACGAAGGAGGACAGCAGAAAGTGTTACAGGAGCAAACATATAAAAGAAGTCGACTATGAAGAACAGAAATCAGACAATGAAGATGGACAACATAATTAGTGGTAATTAATGATAATTAATTCTGATAAGTAGGAGGATAAAAATGAGGAAAAAGTATTAAATACAGAAGAAGAAAAAGAGAAGAAGAAAAACAAGAAGAGGAAAAGGCTGAGTGAGAACACACAAGAGAATGACATCAGGACTAACCACAATTGAACAGGTTAGTTCAAGAACGAGCTTAAGTCACAGTTTCCTAAAAATAGAATTGCGCATGTCAGTGGAAACTAGATAAAAAGGACTACCTTCTTATTATACAGTAACATCATCTTTCTATGGTTAACCAACGCTGAGAAATTTTGATTAGATAGTGAGCCACATCAATGCAAGAAGAAGGTTAACCTTATTGCTGTCAGGATGGAATTACTTGATATGGCCAGGGGTGTTTGAACTGCAAGTCTTCATCTTAGGTCAGTAATAATTTGAGACTGTCTCTGATTGAGAAATCCGGACAAAGTACACATTTCTGGAAAGCTGATTCAACTGGCTATGACAGTCAAAACTATCATTAATTGTCTTAAGACAATAGTAGGGTTAAGTCCAAGTTTTTGGTTTTCTTTTTTTCCCCCTTTTTATCAAAATTACTCAAATGTGACTTAACCCTCATCTTGAACTGGCCTCTTCGATTGTTCACCAAACAGAAAATTACCGAAGAAAGCACGAAGAAGAGATAGCAGTGAGAGCATAGCTATATCCTGTCACCAGGGGCGAGGCTTCCTCATAATCAAATAATCAGTGATTACCCTTCGAATATTAATTATAGAATTATTGTGCTTTCCAGATCGAGCCCAACTCCAAGTCCATTTAGTCAGTTTAGCATTCTATTCTACGTTGCTATTTTGGGTTTGTTGTTATAGTCTAACACCCCTCACCAAAACACATCTTCGTAGGGACTTACACCATATGAACTGGTCCAAAATCAGTGATTAACAAAGACGAAGAAGGCTTGACTACACCCAGACGCGAGCTTGAGCATAGCCTGTTTTCTTGAAAGCGGCGCCGCACACAGCAAAATAGTGGGGGGAAAAAATAGGTTTAAAATCAAGGTTTGACCTGATTTTACGTACTTATGCAGGTTTTTCACTATGCAGTCGTTTTCATCCCAATCGAAAGGTAAAGAGTAGAGTGAAAGAGTTTGTGTGGATCTTTTTGTTTTTTTTTTGTTTGAGGTAATCTGAGAATAATTTACTCTACGCACAGCAAGAGCTATCAAAGAATAATAATTATTATAGTCTAGATCTAGATATAACTGTGATCAAAATCAGTCGAACGTATTAAGAACATCAATTCACTTGATAGGTCGCTCGAACCTAAACCGCAACGGCAGATAGCCACTTCTCCGAAATCGCTACACATTGTTGTGTCACAGAGATGCCACTTAAGCACTTTCTACCATTTAATGTTAATGGGTCCTTTCGGAGAAACTTTATGAGATGGTAGAATAACAAAATCTCTGGCTATGAATATGACAATGAAAACGTGCTGTTCAAATTATATTTTAAAAAATGGGTGAGAACTATGCGTTTATAAGTCTGTTAGTATGAATGAATAGTTTTTCAGATTAGTTTGGCTTGTAAATTGCTGAATTCCTGTCCTGTTGACAAGAATAGTCCGCCCTCCAGATTTTTGCAGTGCCTAGCAACCGTTTCATTGTTTTTTTTAGTCGCTGCATTTGTAATTATGTACATATGATGTAGCGATACGTCCTATTATGAGGATCTTACTAGCTTAAATTCTGATTACCCTCCGCAGAGGGCCACGCTTCGCCCCTGCCTGTCACTTACCTTGATGCAGCGCAAAGGGTTGCAGGGCGAACTGTCTCTGTACCAACTGTATTTGTTGCATGATTTGTTGATGTTGCATGAGTAAGGCCTGCAGGCTGTGGCTGTTGCTCCCGCCGCTGCTGGAGGAGGGGCCAGACTTGCTGCTCTTGCAAGATGGATCTTTCATCAGCTGCGCCTGGTGCATCAAGTTAGTCTGCAGTTGTTCGTTGAGAAAGTGCAAGAGTTGCTCATGGATCTTCTGTTGCTGGAGCTGGGGAAATAGTCACATAACACAAATCATGAGACAATGGAGCCCCATTGTGTTGCTTTATGGATTTAGGGTCAAAATTTCCTTTCTGTTTTGTACTGTTGAGGGAGATCAAGAGTTACAACAGTGTGGTTTCTGTTGCTGGACTTGCAGAAAGGGACCCGGACTGTTTGTCAAGGATGGAACAAGTCATGACAAAAATAAAATGGTCACTGTTCTCTAAGACAGTAATTAGCTCCAACAATTCGAAAAATGGATTTTTATATATATATTCAACTGCATTCAAATCCGCATTGAATGACATTGGTTCTAGAAACCTAAGCCGAAAAAATAATCGAACAGCAAACTTTCAAAAAGTCATGGTCGCCAGACCAGTAGATAAGTGCTAGAATTAAAACAGTTTTTTGTTTCTCCTGGAAAGTAGTCAAAACCAATGACTACAGCTTTAGGGATCTGTGACCACATAGTTGTTCAATATTCTATCGCCTATCTAACCCATGGGGGACAGTCACAGTAATCTAAATATTTCCTTTGTTGAGTCCAGGTGTGACAATGTGGCTATGTTCAGAATTCTGATGATTGTGCCTTCTCTTCCTTATAGCAATTATACATACATTTTAAGACCTTTTTCGGGGGAGGGGGGGGGGGGGGGGTTACTGGAGTCGCTCTGCTGGAAAACCCAAACCATGCCATTCTCTTCCCTTCCCTTCCCCTGCCTCACCTGCTGCATAGCCATGGTTTGCTGTTGCATCATTTGTTGTAGAGGATTTGGTAACCCCTGTTGTTGTAGTGTTTGCTGAAGCTGTTGCTGGGAAATCCCCTGCTGGGCCGCCATCAACAACAGATTCTGTTGCTGCTGTTGTTGTTGTTGTTGTTGCTGTTGCTGGGCTTGGCTGTGGGCGGCGGCTGACATGGACACGGCTGCGGCTGCCGCGGCTGCAGCTGCCTGATCCATAGAGGGTTTTCCTTTTCTCTTGGCGGCGCCGACCAGCACTGGACTGGACTTTGCGTTGGCCATGTTCGGAGGCTGTGGAAGACACAGGAACTAAAGGTTACACTGGAATATATGTAATATAATATTATTATGTAATAATTAACTTGTACAGCGCTCAAATTCGAATCCACAAAAAGTGATGTGTTCTAAGGCGATGAACTAAAATTAAAACAGGATTAACACAAAATCAATTCATCATGCTCCCACTCACACACATTAACAAACACTTGCTCTACTCTCATCCTCAAACCTCTGAGATAAAAAGGGACACCATTCAGTTTCAATGAAAACAGCCCTAAACAATTGAGTTTTGAGCCTATTCTTAAATGTGTCTAGGTTTTCACTATTGCTGGCGTCAGCGCTGATGTTGTTCCACAATCTAGGCCCACCAATGGAAAAAGCTTTTTTCACCAAGCGACAATCTGACTGCGGGTGTCTCAAGTTTCGCGTCTACTGATCTTAAAGTGCGTGATGGTTAGTATGATTCCACTAGCTCTGAAAGATGTTCTGGGGCTAACCCGTTCAAACATTGAAAATAAAGCACAAAATCTTGAAGTCTATTCTTTCTTTAATAGAGGAGGCAGGAACTGCAAGCAATACCGCAATGTTACGGAAACAAACCGGATTCACCAATCTAGTTCAAATTCGCACCTTTATCATGATATTGCAGGACGGAATACTCTTTATCTTTCTATTTGGGTTCCAATTTTGTCCAACTGTCATCAGAAATTTAACAAAGAATGAGGGGCAAACTGCAACATGGATTCTGCTTGTCCTGAACGACAAACCAATAAACTGGGAACAACTCAAAGTCAAGGAGAAGAAGATGCTCCATACAAAACTACAAGATAAAGTGCCATGTTGTAAAATAGGAAAAATGACAGTGGTCACAGACGTAATATTAAAGCATGTACTCAAACAGAAATGGAACTTGGCCGCTGTCCGAGTAAAAAAACAACAACAACAAAAAAAACAACAAGAAAAGTGAGATGTAAATGCCAAGGGCAGACAACCTCCTCAAATAAAGACCTAAACACGAAATGGAAATGGGCAGGACACAAAGATGTACTGATTGGCAACCCCAAGAACTGGGAAGACATCCAGAGGTAGACCAGCAAGAAGATGGCAGGACGGCATCATTTTGTTGCATGAATACACACATTCCAGTACAGTGTTAAACTTTGTATAACATTACTGTCTGAGCCAGATGTAAATGAAAATAATAACTACATTAAAAGGAAAAATGTTCACATTACAGATACAGTGACGATCTTTTCTAATGTCATAGTTTTACAGAGTCTGGGACTTGCTGAATTCCGTGTCGGGTACAGGTCCATGACAACACAATGGCAAATTGTACAAAGATCAAACACGTACATGACAATGTGGCGGTGAGGAGAGGAGGGGGGGGGGGGGCATGGAGGACGAAAATACATGATTAAATTAATTGGTCTAATCAATAAAAATAAATAAATAAGTAAGCACACAAACTGATAAATAAATAATGGTAATGAATAAACAGAAATAATTAAATTGATAAATAAATACATACATAATTAAATGAACAATAGCAAAGATTAAATAAAGAAATAATAATTGATCTGGTAAATAAGTGAATAAAAGATAACTGAAACCATAAATCATCATTAACCCACCGAGCGCTATCATCCTGCACCGACAGAGGTGTAATTTCAATATTTGTTCTTACCATACATGCATCAGCCGTGCATTAGCTAAGGGTGCCGGGTATACTGGGAGATTCTATTCCCCTCTAGCCCAACAGTTGCCAGTGTCTGGCTCAGGTATCGGGTTACCTACCTATCAACACTGTGGACACACCAGTACATACACGACATCGCGCCCACAAATATCTGCAGATGTTCAGGTCACGCCCATACTACACGGGTAACTTTATACACCAGGTCTCCTATCCCTGTCCTCCACCTCCCTCTACTCCCTACCCCTATCCTCCATCTCCCTCTACTCCCTACCCCTATCCTCCATCTCCCTCTACTCCCTACCCCTATCCTCCACCTCCCTCTACTCCCTACCCCTATCCTCCATCTCCCTCTACTCCCTAGCCCTATCCTCCATCTCCCTCTACTCCCTAGCCCTATCCTCCATCTCCCTCTACTCCCTACCCCTATCCTCCACCTCCCTCTACTCCCTACCCCTATCCTCCACCTCCCTCTACTCCCTACCCCTATCCTCCAACTCCCTCTACTCCCTACCCCTATCCTCCACCTCCCTCTACTCCCTACCCCTATCCTCCATCTCCCTCTACTCCCTACCCCTATCCTCCACCTCCCTCTACTCCCTACCCCTATCCTCCACCTCCCTCTACTCCCTACCCCTGTCCTCCACCTCCCTCTACTCCCTACCCCTATCCTCCACCTCCCTCTACTCCCTACCCCTATCCTCCACCTCCCTCTACTCCCTACCCCTATCCTCCATCTCCCTCTACTCCCTACCCCTATCCTCCATCTCCCTCTACTCCCTACCCCTATCCTCCACCTCCCTCTACTCCCTACCCCTATCCTCCACCTCCTTCCCCCTATCCTCCATCTCCCTCTACTCCCTACCCCTATCCTCCATCTCCCTCTACTCCCTACCCCTATCCTCCACCTCCCTCCCCCTCTACTCCCTACCCCTATCCTCCACCTCCCTCTACTCCCTACCCCTATCCCCCACCTCCCTCTACTCCCTACCCCTATCCTCCACCTCCCTCTACTCCCTACCCCTATCCTCCACCTCCCTCTACTCCCTACCCCTATCCCCCACCTCCCTCTACTCCCTACCCCTATCCTCCACCTCCCTCTACTCCCTACCCCTATCCTCCACCTCCCTCTACTCCCTACCCCTATCCCCCACCTCCCTCTACTCCCCCACCTCCCTCTACTCCCCCACCCCACCCATACCCTCATCACTCCACCACCCTGCCCTACCCCTCACTCCTGCTCACTTCTTCCCCTCAGAATGACAAAGATTTTATCTCCACTTTTTGGCTGAACTGAGTTACACACTACACACTACTTCTACAGGCCTTCTCTATTGTGTGACAAAGTATCGAGCAGATTCGGTGTGTAATTTGTAACTATTGCTAAAAAGAAAAGAATCTTTGCTCTAAAAGCTACGAGTACATGACACTTCAATCCTCGATTTCTCAAAAGTTGACGGAAGTGAGTTACCCCATCCCGTCCATTTTCTACCGCTACCCTACCACCTACCATTCTCACCCCCCGGGGTCAGATTTCCATACCAGTCTCGGATCGTTCATAAACAAACATGTTTCTGGAAAATTCCTCCATGCCTGCAGAGGTCTCAGTGAGCCTTAAGTCACTGACTAGCCAGCCAACAGCAGCTCATGTCCAGGTACATTAACAACTTTCCCTTCCCGCTAAACACAACAAAATGGTCAGACGGTGGAGCTATATTTATGATAGGGCAGTGGAGGGGGGGGGGGTGGGGGAAGGTTGTTTGTTGCTGATGTAGAAGTGGAGGTGATAATGATGCTGGGTGATTCAGATGGGGTGGGGGGGGGAGTGACGATAATATCAGTCACACAAACTTTGAGGGCCATCGATAGGAAATCTAGTGTGTTTAGGTCTTTATTTTAAGAGGTTCGCAACGCCTGGCATTTACACCTCACTTTTCTCGTGTCCATTTTTCTTGTTCTTATTTGTGTGTGTTTTTGTGGTGGGGATTCGTTTCTTTTAAAAAGAATTTTGCCCGGGCAGCGGCCTTGTCCGGCCCGCTCTTCTCGACTTTCAACTGCCAAGGTATCTCTAACGTGCGCCACTTGCACCCGGGCTCTCCGAATTTTTCATCCTTATCCCAGAAGACTAGGTGCTCGATCCTTCCTACCACAGGATCAGGGACGGGGAATCCCCCCCCCCCACTCCCACAAACAAAAAAATCCACCATGCATGCACCGACCGGGAATCGAACCCGGTACCTTCGGCATGAGAGGCGAGCATTTTGCCTCTAGACCTATGTGTCCCCCACAGTAGGAAATCTAGTTGTTACGGCTGGAACTAAAAGTAGTAGTAAACAATGGCTGGACTTACCAGCTACAATAATACACGGCATCATACTATCATGGAGCTAAAGGGTGAGCACGTAAGCACCTAAAACTAAATGACTCTGTGATTAAAAATCATGAACATATGTGTACTGCCTCAATTTTTGACAGTACGTTGCGTGGACACGTCAAATTTGGACAGAATCGCCTTCAAAATTATTAATGTACGATTTTTTGAGTCACTAAAAAGAGACGCAATCAATTTCGTCAGATAAAAGCGAAAATGAGTGATCGGAAATTTTGTTCACCATCTCTCTCGCCTCTTTTTACACGTTGCTGGTCGAAAATCAAATTTAAACAACCAGTGTACGAGTACGGGAGACAAGAGCAGCTCCACTCACCAGAACAGGCCGAGTGACTCATGTCACCTGGTCACCCATACCGAGTCTTCTGACACTCGCGTAGAACTAGAGGCAGCAGGACAACCGACAGTGTGATAAATGTGACAATGTCATCGCCCTACTGATACCAAAACCATAACAGGCCATGACACGGCAGTGACGAGACATCAATGTCACCCACAGCCATTGGCTGTTAGTGGCATCATCATCATCGGTTGCCCCCTGTCTGGAACAGACATTGGCGATCACGGCTCTCCACTCGGATCTGTCATCAGCCAACCTCAAGAAGGAGTTGTTGTTGTGACGTTAGTGGCATGCATAGCATAGCAGGTCAACAAGTTTGTGGTCTTAATGAAACAAAATCGTACTTTTAACTCTGATTTTGCTGTTGTTGTTGTTGTTGTCCTTATGAAGCCGAGAAAGAAGAATGTCTTTTTAGCACAATGAGATTGTATCTGAGACTTTTATTCTGATGCTGTTGCTGTAATCGTTACTTTTGCTGTTCTGAAGCCGAGAGAGAAGAATGTCTCTTTTCAGCACATTTCGGACCCCCCCCCCCCCCCCCCCCACAAATGCCGCGCGGCTGGGGAGTGTAGCTTTAAAAAAAACCATCAGATAATTAAGTTTGATCTCACAATGTGACGACAATATGGCCGCGGCTGATGCTGTTTAGGGCACAACCATGCACTTGTAAAGTCAAGCCATGAAAATCCGCAACCATCCATCATGCACCAGACAACAACAACAAAAGCCCATCAGGTTGTACAGTCAGTAAGTAGGTCAGCACCTTTGCCCCAGACAGTCAGACAGTAGCAGTAGCACACAGACAGTGTACAAGGTACTATTCCCTTGACTGTAACGACACGAATGAATGCCCCCCGACACTTCACATTAAAAACTACGCATGTTGCGCCATGGCCTGTTTACATTTCAGAAACCGTGTACAACAAATTTAGGGAAGTGCAGAAAGGACAAACGGAAATTTTTTAATTAGTTCACCCATCCATCCGTCCGTCTGTTCGTCCATCCATCCACCCATCCAATCATTCATCCATCCAATTATCTTTCTATCCATCCATCCGTCCATCCATCGATCCATCCATCCATCCGTCCGTCCATCCATCCATCCATCCACCCATCCATCCGTCCCTTCGTTCGTCCATCTGTCTGTCTTTTTGTGTCTTACCACTTCCACCAAACTTTGTACTCTATTGTATCCAGTCAATCATTTTACATACAAAAGACTACTTTAGCTTTTCTCTCAGTCCCTTTTGATACGTCTATCTAATAATCTCCCTTTGATATCTTTAAACTGAGTTTTATTTGTCGGTCCATCCAATCATCCTTCATCGGTCCATATATCCATTCGTCTATCTATCTATGTATGTATGTATGTATGTATGTATGTATGTATGTATGTATGTATGTATGTATGTATGTATGT